>BROG01000026.1:1147500-1747500 GCA_030159075.1 Atrina japonica | reverse complement strand
CTCATTGTCTTCTTTATGTACACTTTGTCCCCTGTACATTTATCCACCATTTTTTAGTACACTTTTCCACCTCTTCAAATACACTTAATCCCCACCTTTAAATACATTAATCTACCTCTTTAAGTATACTTATTCTCCTCCTTAAGTATACTTATCCTTCTCTTTAGGTACACTTATCCACCTCTCTAGGTACACTTATCCTCCTTAAATACATTTACCCACCTCTTTAAGTATACTTATCCATCTCTTTAAGTACACTTATTCTCCTCTTTAAGTTCACTTATTCCCATCTTTAAGTATACTCCTCTTTAAGTATACTCATTCTCCTCTTTAAGTACACTCATTCTCCTCTTTAAGTATACTCAATGTTTTCTTTAGGTACACTTGTTCTCCTCTTTAAGTTCACTTATTCCCATCTTTAGGTACACTTCTCTTTAAGTATACTCATTCTCCTCTTTAAGTATACTCATTCACCTCTTTAATTACACTTATTCCCATCTTTAAGTACACTCATTTTCCTCCTTACATTTACTTATTCTCCCACCTTATTTTGTGTAATATTAAGAACCTACATTGGTCGAAATGTCAATTTCCATAACTCTTGAAACCTCGAAGTTTTTCGGTGGTCCTGAGGACTTGGAGGTATTGAGAGTCAACTGTATTTGCACTTATTCTCTCCCACAGAAGCCACATGGAATCGCTAACAGGTTTCAGCAAGAAAAATTACCATTAAGTGAACTTACTGAACTTTATGACCTTCATACTAAAAATAGCAATGGGAAGGTGATATGTCACTGACACATCTCATAACTGTGTCATCTGATCTCTGCAGACATTCTAAAGTCTACTGACCCTGACTAATAACTGGAATGTCTTGTGACATATGCTATAGTAATATATTTACATGTTCTCCTATTCACTATATGTTAAGATGTATTTCCATCATACTTGCATATCGGAAATTGATTCCCCCAGTGATCCGCGTATGAAGGACTATATACATACATGGAATGGAACGACTTATGAGACTTGTGTTGAAAGTCTTTAATAAGTAACTGTAAATTATGAAATATGTTTAAATGAAATTCGAAAATGTGTTTTTACTTCATAAAGTAGCAAATTAAAACTTAACATGGACTATTTTGTTATCTGTTGTGTAGATACAGTAGGCCGTTGCTATTCACCTTAGCAACATGGACTATTTTGTTATCTGTCGTGTAGATATAGTAAGCCATTGCTATTCACCTTAGCAACATGGACTATTTTGTTATCTGTTGTGTAGATACAGTAGGCCGTTGCTATTCACCTTAGCAACATGGACTGTTTTGTTATCTGTCGTGTAGATATAGTAAGCCATTGCTATTCACCTTAGCAACATGGACTATTTTGTTATCTGTTGTGTAGATATAGTAAGCCATTGCTATTCACCTTAGCAACATGGACTGTTTTGTTATCTGTCGTGTAGATATAGTAAGCCATTGCTATTCACCTTAGCAACATGGACTATTTTGTTATCTGTTGTGTAAATACAGTAAGCCGTTGCTATTCACCTTAGCAACATGGACTAAATGTCCCTGCAATGGAAAAATATGTCGAATGCATGTAAATATAAGGTTTGAATTGCATTTTTATTGCGTTTATGGTTTTATATCGGAAATTGGTATTGGGGTATTTTCAATCGTGCTTTAAAAATGCCCCTATACCAATTTCCGATATAAAACCATAAACGCAATAAAAATGCAGTTCAAGCCTTATGTATTTCTTTCTTTTTTGTCATCATCTTAAACATATAGGTTTTATGGCGTTATGATGATATATTTCAGTTTTATCCATTAAGGGTCTTGTTCAAATGTGTAATGATGTTGTTTATGGTGTTAGGCTTGTTGAACTATTTTGCATACTAGCTAGTTTTGTCAATTTCTTGCTAACATATGATCATTAAGAATGAATTTGATGTTGTCTCTATGGGTTCCATTTTGGTTTTTTTTTCATTGTCTTGTGCTTCATATGTGTTCAAATAATTTTTAATGCCCCAAAATAAGAAGGTACAGTGAAAGCTATCTTGAAAGACCACCTGGTATTAAAAACCACATTCTAAAAATTTGGTTGAATAATCCTTTCAATAAATTCTCTTTTGTGAGATCACATTTTAGTGGCAGAAGTACTGGTATATTGTTTTTGATTTGTCTGTCTGTAACATTTAGGTTTTTGTCAAAAAATGGGTTTTTAACTCCACAGATTTTATCCAAATTTGGTATGTCGCTTACCGGTATTATCAATGAGATATGTTTGATTACTGGTAACACTCTGCAACATTTGTCAGAGTTATGGGACTTCATAAATTAATGGCCTAGTTATGTGGGCAGTTTTAATAGCCTAGTTCTCTGGGGCATAGTTTTAATGGCTTAGTTATGTTGGGCATAATTTTAATGGTGCAATTATATGGGTCCTAGTTATGTTGGGCATAGTTTTAATGGCCTAGTTATATAGGGCATAGTTTTAATGGCCTAGTTTTCTGGGGCAAAGTTTAATGTTATAGTTTTGTGGGGCAAATATTTAATGCCCTTGTTATCTAGGGCATAGCTTTAATGGCCTAGTTTTCTGGGGCAAAGTTTAATGTTCTGGTTCTCTCGGGCATAGTTTTAATCGCTTAGTTTAATGGGGCATAGTATTTATGGCCTAGTTCTCTGGGGCATTAGTTTAAATGGCCTCATTATCTGGGCCGTAGTTATAATGGGTAGTTATATGGGGCATAGTTTAATAGCCTAGTTATCTTGGGCATAGTTTTAATAGCCTAGATATCTAGGGCATAGTGTTTTTCAAGCACATCTTGGGACACAAAAAAAATGGGAAAGTTCTCAGCATTAAATTTTACAGTAGCATTTTTCACTTGAAAGATCAAGGTTTTTATATTGGAAAGTGACAGTGAAATGATTTACTGCCTGTACAACCCATATTGGCTATACTTGTAGAAATGAAATAAGCACAATTGCTCTGTTAATTCTACAAATTTTGATATGTACATTGAGAAACTGAATGCCTGTCAATCATCTTGTGTCAGATCACATGACAGCTGATCAAATTATACCTGTAAATCTATAGTAATGGTCATGTATGCAGAACTAGCATTTACCTATACAGGTGTGTTCCAAAGTCACCTGTGTACAGGTATAATTTGTGTACTTTATATATAGGTGACAGTTATGAATGGCTTACACTGGTACTTAAACAGGTGTTAACAGGTACTAGAAGAATAAATAAAGTCAAACTTGTCAATAAAGGCCAATCAAAGGAACAGGCAATAGTAGCTGTAATCGACAGGTGGCCTGTATAAAGAGGTTTATTCATTATAAAAAGGTTAACAAAGGTTATATTTGAAGGCCTTTATAGGCAGGTCTCTTTCATACAAAGATGGCCTTTAATGAAAGTTTGACTGTGCTTGTAAATCTGAGTTGTTTCTATTTCTTCCAAAAAAATTTAACTGTATCTTAATATCTGTATGTGTCTGTCAGTTTGCCTTGGCGTGTATGCATGCATGCATGTGTTTGTCTGTTTGTGTGAGTATGTGAGATACATTACACTATAAAACGTGTGCTATATACCAATAGTCCCTGTTTTATAGATATATCATTTAATTTTTATATCTGATTCCAAACGTGATTGGTCTAGAAATAAAATTGATACTTGTAGTTTATCTGTATCCACAGGAAAAACATTAATCAATTTCAAACGTATCAGTAATTATTGATTTGTTTGGCTGTACTACTTAAGTTAAAACATGGAACAGAATTCCAATAATGTACTGTCTATAGGTCTGATGTCAAAATTGTTATTCTAAGACTTCATGGTTAACATTACCAGAATTCTTCAACTTTAATGTTTGTGTCTTAACAAGTCCTTCACTTAAAGTGGCATTAGCTGTGTGTACCAACAAAATTACGATATTTAAATTTCTTTCTACTTTTGCTACTTGTACTTGATGTACAATAAGAAATAAGAGCTATACACTGGTATAGTTTTTGAAATTAATGAGTCTTAACAGAAAAACCAGTAAATTTTACATAAGTCAGATGAAATCTATTTGATAACTGGTCCATATGACCAGTAATTTTCCATTTCATTTCAATTGTGTATACCAGTACAAAATTTTCTTTGCCCAGTAAAATTCCTTTATTCACTGGTCCGGTTGACCAGTAATTTTTTTTTATTTCAAAATGTCTGCACTGGCATAAACAAATCTTTTATTCCTACATATTTTGAGAAAATAATGTCAGGAGTCCAGTGTGGTATGCATATACTAATAGTAAGGTTGAGTTAATCAGTTGCAATTGAAAAAGTGCCAAACCTGGATTTCTCACAAATTGTATAGGAATTTAAGAATTGTTATGCCTAATGTATATCTCTTTTTTTTGTTATTATATATCAATCTAAGTAGTAAAAAGAAACAAAATTAAAAAAAAAAAACCAGCTAATGACCCTTAAAGATGTTTACATTTACCCAATGCAACGATGGTAGTCATTGTTCTTAAAAGATTGTAATGGAGGCATTAATCCACCATACATAATACTTATTCTACATGTTCATCAATAAAGTTGTTCTATTCTCAAATAATTAATTTTTCCATCCTTTATTCTTGTTATAGTTCAGTCCTTAAGGAAACAGTAAATATATTTTACCCATAAGTCCTTTTAACTGCAGGTCATACCTTGTTCTTAAAAGATCGTAATGGAGGCATTAATCCACCATACATAATACTTATTCTACATGTTCATCAATAAAGTTGTTCTATGCTCAAATAATTAATTTTTCCATCCTTTATTCTTGTTATAGTTCAGTCCTTAAGGAAACAGTAAATATATTTTACCCATAAGTACATTTTCTAACTGCAGGTCATACCGACATATACATATTTATACATACAAAAATTATGTACACATACACTCATACATATGTACATCCATTCATACATCCATCCATCCATCCATCCATCCATCCTTCCATCCATCCATCCATCAACACACATAGATTAATGAGAAATCTGTAAGATACTTAGATAGTTCATATGATTACAATATTTTGACTTGCAATTTCAGCTTTAAGTTTGAAGTGATGTAATTCTTTAAGACTGCATGCTTTTTTAAGTATACAAATTTATCTGACCTGTTTCCTTTGTTTTCAGGGTCCATTTGTACACATAGCTAGCATAGTAGCAACATTATTAGGAAAATTAACTTCATTTAAAGGAATCTATGAGGTAAGATGTATGTTTATGTTAAATAAAGTATCGGGGCTCCAAAGTCACCGAATTAGCACAGTACTCAAGCTCAACGACTTCTTACAATTTGAACTAATCATCCCTATAGCTACATTTGTATTCATCCATTTCAAAGAAGAGTAAAATTCACTGTCAGAATTCAGGAGTGTACGATTTAGTTTAAGTCTTTAACAATATTTTTATATATATATATATATATATAAAAGAATGAAAATTAATCATTAATCATAGTCATGATGAATGCCTGTGTTTATATACATGTTCAATATTAAAGCTGGCAAATCACAAAATATGTTTTTTAAATCACAAATTCATTTTTTCACAAATATGTCTGAAAAGGTGAGTATATGAGATAAAGTTGTCACAAAATATAAATAATTTATAGTGTATAATGAAAATAAATATATCAAATCATTTTATAGAATGAATCTCGGCGTACAGAGATGTTGGCTGCTGCCTGTGCCGTTGGTGTAGCGGGGACATTTGCAGCCCCAATTGGAGGTAAGTGTTGATATTTCATAGCTAGTACATACTAGATTTATGAGACTAGGTTTAATCAGAATTATCTCAATACTTTCCATTACAAAATCAGGTTAAGAAACTTTCCAGTGGTCACTTGAGTGCAGAATTATTTTTGTAAGTAGAAACAAGCATAGCATAGACCCATGTAGACATTTGATTGCGGACAAATTGAGAAATTGAGGGCATGTCTGATATTTACTTTCTGTTCTTTCGTTATCTGATTTTTGAGGCACCTGAATACAAACTCACCCTTAAAACATAAATAAATATATATGAAATGTATCACACTTGTCAATTTGTATACAAATGTCAGAAAAGCTTTGTAAAATGAAGACTTTGTATGATAGGCTAATATAGGTGTCAAGGATTGATGTTTTACAGTGTACTGATAAGCAGTATGTGTTCTAAATATGTAAGTTTTTTTGTTTTAATTGTAGAAAACATTTGTCTAACAATTTTGCATTTCTGCACTCAATAATCAAGATGTTGTGGTCAAATGTCCACTTTCTTGAGCCCAAGTGTCCACAGATTGTCAAGTAAAATTCGGGGGTCATCTGTTGCCGAGTGGTCAGAGCATCTCGCTTTAAACTATGAAGTCTCTCACCTGTAGTCAATACGGCTTCCAGTACCTCAAAATCCAATCTGACCTAGCGAGAAAGACTTTAGGTTAAGGTCATAGCTCAATTTGAAACTTTCAGTTCAAAATATCTCGAAATCTGTGTGTATTATTTATTCTAATATATTTTAACAATGGGTCTCAAGCTCAACTAAAATTTAGGCATCAGAAGGTTTTTTGTAGCTGGATACAAAGCTTGGATTAAACAATGGTTGGATGACATCTATTTTGCTCTGGCAAGAAGTTTGGCTCTAGTAATATAAATCTGGTTTTATTCACGCGTTATTTCACAAAAGCTCTATCTTGCAAAAAATGAATTATCACATAATGAAGTAGGACAATAGTATGAAAAGAGGGGCATTCGAAATCACGAAAAATATCATCTCGCGAACAAATTTAAAACTTGTGTTTCGCGAAAATGTAGCCCTGTGAAAATTTCCTTGATTTACAGTATCAGTATTATTTTAATTAGATTTGTTCTACTTACCAGTAGTACTAATGTAATTGCAATCTTCTGGGCCGTAAGAAATTGATAACGTTGATTTTAATTACAGGCGTTTTATTTAGTATTGAAGTAACGGCCACTTACTTTGCGGTAAGAAATTACTGGCGTGGATTTTTTGCAGCTGTATGTGGTGCTGTTGTTTTCAGACTTTTAGCCATCTGGTTCGAATATGAAGGTAAGATCTATTTTACATAAAAATGACAACAAAATTAATTTTTATATACATGTTAAATATTTCTTATACAATTAGTAGTTTTTATTCCCCCCAAGAGAGATCAGGAGCATATTGTTTTTATTCATTTGTGAACTGTTTTAACCAAATTTATATCAATGAGAGACAAGTATTTACCAGAGTTATGGAATTTTAATAATTGTCTATACAATTTAATAATTGTCTATACAATTAAATAATTGTCTATGAATGACATGACGGATGTTTCTCAAGCATACAAGTGTATTTTGATTCTCTCTAGTTCTTCATTCATTCATCTCTTTATTTTTTAAGCAAATTTATCAAATAAGTTATATTGAAAATCTACTAAACAGATGTGTAGTTATAGTTTTGATATGATAAAGTGCATGCTGCCAACGACATTCTTAGATTCTGATTAGTCTGTTCAAAGATATTCAAAACCACCAGCCCAAACATTTCGGGATAATGAAAATTTGATTACTGTAGTTTGTTAATTACATGCATTACTAATAATTACTGCAGATTTACTTTAAACACATCTTTATGTTTCTATTCCAGCTACTATAACTGCTGTATTTAAAACAAATTTAAGAACAGAATTTCCATTTGATGCCCTTGAACTTTTGGCCTTTGCCTTAATAGGGTAAGTATTGACCTATTGCCAAATATCTGACATGTGGCCATTTAATTGTGACATAATGGAAAAGTTTGCCAAAAAGTGCTGTGTTGGACATTTGGCGATAGGTCAATTATGAGTACTGTTGATCTTATTTACTGTTGCGGGGTTTAGTATAAGTGGTGCTCTGTGGCCGAGTGGTTACAGCGTCATGATGTTTCTCACTGCTAGTCAGCACAGTTTCGAGCACCGCTGGATCCTTACACTGACCCTGTGGACAAGTTTGTGCCACTTAACTGGTTGTCTTTTTTTTCTTGGTTTATACATTGTAGCCAGGCTCTCACCTCCACCATAAGAAAAAATGTGACTGCCATCATATAGCTGAAATAGTGTTGAGTGTGGTGTTTACACCAGTCAAACAAACAAATTGTAATATAGGAAAGGAACCAGAATAGACATAAACTGAACACTCCTGAAACAAAGCAGGGTTCATACAGTCACACCCTTATTTTGGGAATGTGACGGGGGACCAGTCAAATTTTTAATTCTCATGAGATTATGTTGAAATGCAATACTTCTCCCAAAAGACAAATCCTTACATATGAGGTCCATACTTAACAATCAACCGTCGTTGGTCATGTTAAGTGGGGGGGAGTATAAAATATGTTACTGTGAGGTGAACACTTTATTCTTTTGATCACATCTTTTATTTTCCATCAAATGATCTTACTTTGTCTTGAATGTTCTCAAGAACATATGTTTTATGCTGTCAATTATCGTGGTGTCTCCGGTTCTCGATCACCTAACGATGCTGAAGTTTCACATTGATTAAAAAGACATTATGTTGAGAAAATCACACTAGAATACTTTAGAAAATATTATTTCTTAGAATTATCACCCATTTTAATAACAAAAAGTTAGGAAATCTTACTTTAGGCTCGTGTTGAAAAAAATGCAGTCAGCGTCCTCAATGGCTGATGCAGTGTATTCTGTTCTCGATCGCCTGTGATGTAGTCCGAGAACTGCCGAAAGGAAAATGTTTGAGGCTCTGTATGGATTGACATCAGTTAGTGACGCATGTTTTTTTATTTTTAGCGTAACGATGTATAACAGATATATATTATTTTTCTTTCAATATTGAAATTAAAAGAAAGCCCAGGATAACAAGCAAACAGACAAATAAAAATACAATCATGTTTAATATCTTCAAATTAAAAAATATGTATAATGTAAATAATGATAAAATACCTGAAAATAATGATTAATGATAAAAATGAGTTAAATGATATTAAATAATAAAATGATTATCAAAAAGCGTAATTTATATAATTTACAAATTAAAATGAATGGATAAAAGTAAAATAAAAATAAACAGACACGAAAAACTTTACGACAGTGAGGGCAAATGAATTCAGAGTGTGTACTGACCACCCTGATTTCAGAACAAAAACGAAGATGTGTCCGGTGTCCACAGTTGTCACATTGTGCCCATTTCACAATAACCAGGTCTGGGCAGTCTTTTAGTCCTGGTGGTGAGTGTTTGTGACACACACAGCAATCTCCTTCTGTGTCGTCGTCATCAAATGAAACATCAGAAATATAAACAAATGTATTTGAAGGACCAGGTTGAGGCTCCAGGACACTGTCCTTTTCCTTTGGTCTTTAGACTTTCTTTTGAAGGATTTTCCTTTTCGAGTTATAGTTTTCTCTTCAGCTGTTCTTTGTTATAGTTGTTAATTATCAAAGCAGTGCCATCCTCAGTAATGGCTTTTCCACCAATCAAATCATGATAATTCTTTCTTGTTTGGCTCTTTTTACTTTCTAATTTGTTGTTGACCAAATTCTCTCTTTAATGCAAAAAGTCTTGTGCTGATCCTTTCTCACATGTAACAGGGTTTTCAGTTAATTTTTCTTTAAAAATTATGGACGGCTTTAACTTCTTTTCTGGTATGGCCTGTTTATTTAATGGGTATATGCCTGCTTTGGAAAATGAAGCTTTTAAGTTTTCAGGAGATAATGCCAAAAAATAGGATTTACAAGCCAGTTTGCAAATGATCAACCGTGATACAGTTTGTCCAGGGTTTTCTCTTAGCAATGTTGAACATTCTCTGTTGTAAATTTTCCGAAGAGGCCAAAAACATCCAACATCAAGGGGCTTAAGGATATGGGAGCAGTGTGGTGGAAATAGGGGAAAAATTATGCGTCTTTCCTTGGCCCAACTGATAATTGAGATACTCACATGGTTGGCATGGCCATTATATAAAACGATGACATGTTTGTTATCTTGTGGGTGCACAAATTTGGGAAAATAATTTTTCATATAAGACTCAAAGATACAAAGATAGACAGACTTGGAGACATCAAAATCTGTGCCAGGTGTTGCCCCTTCAATAAGATGATTAAGTTTTCTTTTCCCTGCAAAAACAAAGTATGGAGGGATTTGCTGTCCTAGAATATTACCACATCCGATTATTGTTCTAGTTTTACCTGGCGGCGATATCAGGGATTTTGTTTGCAGGCCTTTCTCAGAAAAAACTGATGGAGGGGTGTATTCTGTGTTTATTGCTTTCTCATCGATATTATAGATGGACTCTGGAGAGTTGATTAAATCATACTTATTCAAGGTATGTTCCAGTTCATTGTAATAGGAGTTAATGGCTTCTGGTGATGTACTTTTGGCACGGATAGCTGACAGACCTCTTGGCTTGGATACATGGAGCTCAGGCCACCTGGACATAAAGTTGCAAATTCATGTCATGTTCATTGTCAGTGAAAACGGCCAGATCTGCTGCTAACTTGCATACTTGGGCTCTCACATAACCGTATCCCACGTCAGACATTGACTTAAGATGATCAACCAAACGTGCCTCCTCCTCCAAGGACAACAGAGGATCAGGCCCAGAAGAAGTAGTATCAATAGAAATATGTCCATCAACCCTATCCCAAAGTGTTGTAAGGGGAACATTGTACAATGTGGACGCTTTCCGACTGCAATACCTTGCTCTGTCACTGCTTGATAAGTCATCTGTTAAGGCGGTCGGAGTATATAACCTACACTTGACTTTTGACAAAATGGGGTTAATCTGCAAAAAAAAAAAATTAAAAGATTTTAGTTCTTTCATAACTATATCAGCATGAATATAATAAGAATTTTTCAATTTCAAGGAGGAGACTCTAAATTTTAGTAAGAATTAAAAGGAAAATCTCTCGTAGTAGAGCTCTCAGTTAACATTTTCATCAATTTTCTAAATATATCAAATAATCAATTATTATTAATTTTTATTTTTATTTACAAATTACTGTGGACTTAATTTGTTCAATAAATTATGAGTAGACCTATTTAAAATGTTTCTGGGACGTGAGCACTCTCTCGTATAGAGCCTCAGAATATTTAAAGCAGGTTGACCCCTCTAACCCTAGGTCATGTGATATACCGGGTAAATATTATGATACTCGCACATCGAGCAGACGAGATGTCAACTTCAGATTTATTATTTATTTAAGCATATACGGGCATTAGCAATATTAAATAATTTGACTTATCGAAATGTTGATTTTTGCATATTAGAAAGAAGGATTTTTACTTTACCTGCTTCATACGCATCGTTGAATCTTCAAAAAATGCAATTTACTAGCCACGGAGAAATAGATGTTTACCTTAGTAATTAGGTCAGCCGAGAGTCAGCGACGTACTTCCGCTTTAGGTAAATGATCGAGAACAGAAGACGATCGAGAACTGAATATGGTACCATAAATTAGATAATTTTTGTAAGTACTGTAAGTGAAAAAAGTTGTACAGATCTACCATGGTAAATTGGCACACATGTTTTAAAACATGAGTCTAAATTAATTCAGAGCT
This sequence comes from Atrina japonica, assembly GCA_030159075.1. Taxonomy (NCBI): domain Eukaryota; kingdom Metazoa; phylum Mollusca; class Bivalvia; order Pterioida; family Pinnidae; genus Atrina; species Atrina japonica. Next base: position 1,735,913 of record BROG01000026.1, on the reverse strand, counting down.
GACCTGGTTCAGTAGGTAGTACGCCGGCGGCAGGTCAGATTCCTGTCCTTCAGATGAGAAAGTAAAAAATGAGGTCCCATGTCACAGTAGGTGTCGACACGTTAAAAAACACGTTAAAAAACCCTCACTGCTCTAAGGCTGTAAGTGCCGAGCGTAGGACAAAATTTGAAGTCCTTCACCGGCATTTGGTAACATCTCCGTATGAGTGAAAAATTCTGGAGTGGCATGTTAAACAACAATACAACGAACCAACAAATTATATCATAACGGGTGACAAGCTACTTGTCAACACAAAAATGTTAGAGCTTCAAAAATATTACAGCTTCAGTAAATCATGGAATCCGCACAAGGCAATATGTTTCATCTTTACAGCCTATTTATTAGAAATCAGACCGTATTGTTTTGGTTTTTGACAGAACCAGGATCTACCACTTTTACCTTGGTAGACCTATATGTATGAAGTAAATCAATAGCAAAATAAACACCATCAAACACTTAATGTTTTAATTTATCAAATGTATTTTTTGCACTTTCAGAGTAATATGTGGCTTTGCTGGGGCGTTATTTATTGTATTCCATAGAAAAATCATTTTATTCACACGTAAACAACGAAAGTTGACGAGCTTTTTACAAAAAAAGTAAGTATTCTGTTTTCTTATGAGATCATTGTAATGCTGATTTAATGACGACTCCTTTGCCTCAGAAAAGTTCTCAATTTATAAACTTGTTAGGACTCATTGATTATAAATGTCTAATGTCCGTTGGTTATGTCCGATTGTCTAGTGGTCACGTCCAATTGTCTGGTGGTCAAGTCCAATGTCCGTCAGTTATATCCGATAGAATCTTATTTGTACTGGTCACATCTCAGATGAAAATCAAAGTTTTTACTGAATATCTTCAGTTCAACCGATATAATTACTTTGAAATTTTTTATATTTTTAATGACGACTCCTTTGCCTCAGAAAAGTTCTCAATTTATAAACTTGTTAGGACTCATTGATTATAAATGTCCAATGTCTGTTGGTTATATCCGATTGTCTAGTGGTCACGTCCAATTGTCTGGTGGTCAAGTCCAATGTCCGGCAGTTATATCTGATTGTCTGGTGGTCACATCCAATGTCTGGTAGTTATTGTCTAGTAATCATGTCGTCAATTGTCTGGGGGATTGTGTGTTGGTCACATCCAATTGCCCAGTGGTTATGTCTGATTGTCTAGTAATCATGTCCAATTGTCTGGGGATCACCTCCAATTGTGCGGTGGTCACTCTTATGCCTGATTTTTTGTTGGTCATGTCCAGTAGTCATTTCAGATGTTTATTCTTTATAGATAGCAATGTCGTTTTTAACAAATGAAAATTTTTATGATTATTGGCCCTAGAATGCTTATTTGTTCTGGTACGGGACCTATTCTCAGATGAAAATCAAAGTTTTTACTGAATATCTTCAGTTCAACTGATATAATTACTTAGAAATTTTTTATCACAATAGGTTACCTTTAGATATAATATAATTTGATAGTTATGGGTGAAAAATTTGAAACAAAACGTGAATTTAGCCCATTTTAAAACATCAACCTGAATGCCGTAATCTGAGGCAGTAGGATCTATCGTCACTTCCCTCCCTGCTTGTGTTGGGCAGTACGATAGAAAGATGAAAGATTACAATGTAGTAGTGGAATTATCAATCGTAATTTTTGTAAAATGTTTCATCTAATGTTTAAAATCTGATAAAGTATTAAAAATATCTGGAAAAATCGTATTCATTTATTTGCAAAGAGAAGTGTCAGATAATAGGCACTGTCCGAGAATAGGTACTGGCAGTATATAGGTCAAACCTGATAAATCATTATTATGATTTATGGTGTTACTAATTTGCATCATGTGACTTTTCAAAAATTCAATAGTTTTGCAAAAAACTTTTTTCCAATTAAAATGAATTGTTGTAAGATGAATTATTTTGAAAGCCTATCAGTCATATAATTGTTCTTTTGTGCATTTATTTCTCGTTAAGCCAACTTATCAATCAAGGTACGCTTTATGTTGAATTTTACCTGTCCTCCGAGGGCATATGTAAATATAACCTGTATGTAATATGTATTAATTTCTCTTTATGGTTTATAGATATTTACGATGACAAAGAATCACTAGACAATGTGAATGTATTTTGTCATTTTTCGCTCACTTGACCGCAAAAACAATCCAGGATAGAAAGAAACTGTAAGATGTAAAAATGTTCATAAGGAGAAGACCTTCAAAATGTCAACAGGGCTTAAATTGTTTGGCAGTTCCATTATATGATTTTTATCTCTCATTTTTAGTAATTTTTACATAACATATTACATTTAAGTCAGGATAATGATACAGGCTCAAATGAGCCTCTTGTTTAATTTAAAGAAGATATACACTTCTGTTTTCTGACATCAATTTTTTTTTTATATTTTCAGTCGTTTTATATATCCTGGACTCGTGACTCTCATCATTTCCTCGTTAACATTCCCACCTGGCTTGGGCCAGTACTTTGCGGGACAGGTAAGAAGACAATTACATCTATGCATTTCAGAAATTCTGTCAAACTCTTAAAAACCTGCATCTGCGGTCTGTGTTTGTCACATGTTAATTTTAGCTCACCTTTACCACCTGAATCTGCGGTCTGTGTTTGTCACATGTTAGACTTTTAATGTAACACCTCACTAATCAGACCACTTTGACCAGTCCTGAATGGCACATATGCACCTTACTAATCAGACCACTTCAGTCTCAGGTGTTTAATAGCGAGATCCCACTATATTCACTTAAGAGCCACCTGAGGGTTCACTGTAACACCTTTAATCAGACTTTCAGAGTCAGGTGGTCAATGCGAGATCCCACTGTATAGAACCTCACTTAAGAGACCACCTCACTAATCAGACCACTTTGAGTCAGTCACTTGAGCAAGGTTCTACTGTAACACCTTACTAATCAGACCACATTGAGTCAGTCAGTCAGGTGGTCTTAATAGCGAGATCCCACTGTATAGAACCTCACTTAAGAGACCACTTCACTAATCAGACCACTTTGAGTCAGTCAGTCACTTTGAGTCAGTCAGTCAGACTTACTTACCATATACTGTGGAAAGTTTTCTTGTTTAATAGCGAGGACAAACATTTCATCTATGGGTCAATAGACAGGGTTGTTTCAGCTGTAACAGGGAGAAAGTAAGCAGGGGCAACAAATTCCAGGTAAACAGAATGTTTTCTGTTTTGCAGCACCTGCTATGATGCTTCAGATGTTGGATTAATCTTTTTAATTTTTTTTTTCACAAATGACCCTGTTTTGAATTAATGTAGTCTATTTCCAATGTAATGGTTTAGTGGATGCTTCATCCTTTGGAAAGTTATTTTGAAATAAAGATTATGGTACCCTGAATACTTTTTGAAAAATTATGGTTTTCTGATGAGAAATATTGGAGATACATCCGTTGTATTATCATGGTAATATTTTGACTATAGTAAGTTGGAATTAATGCTTTCTAAACACTCAAAAGTGCAGAAGTATATGAAACACCATTTTGTTAGTATATACCATATGTAACATAGTTCCTTTCGTATATACCATATGTTTTTGCATACAGATTCTGAATCACATTTTATTCCTTAAATGATTTTAAAATGCTTGATTTTGACTTGTAAGCGAATCAGCTAAAAATAAAACTCTTACCACCCTGATTTCCTCTGACATGGGTAATGATGAATAATGGTCTAAATATGACATCAGGGATGAGTGATACAGACCAGTCGAAATGTGACATCAGGAATGTATGATAAAAAATTAAATGTGATCATTTCATGTTTTCCAGCTGACCAGTAGGCAAGCCATAAATGAGCTTTTTAGTAACATAACCTGGACAAGTGGTCAAGCGGATGATCTCAGAGATGAGGAAATTATCAGCCATTGGAAACATGCGGACACAAACATCTATGTTAACCTTGTCATTTTTATAATCATGAATGTAAGTAAAAATCTCAGATATCTGTATCAGTTTAATGATAAATATGTGATAAGATGAATTGAAATTTTCATTAACTTGCTTAAAGTAACAAAATGATAATGATGAATTTCAGAAAGCTCTTTGAGAAGTCTTATGTAGCTATTTTGTAATAATTTTTTTTTTCATTCAATCTAACAGTATGAATTAATTTGACATCTGTTCTCTATTTTCTGTTTGGCTTTGGAGCTATTTGTAACACTATGCTCATACCAGCATCTGTTCTCTATTTTCAGTTTGGCTTTGGAGCTATTTGTTACACTATGCCTATACCAGCATCTGCTTTCTATCTTCTCTATTTTCAGTTTGGCTTTTGAGCTATTTGTAACACTATGCCTATACCAGCATCTGTTTTCTATTTTCAGTTTGGCTTTGGAGCTATTTGTAACACTATGCCTATACCAGCATCTGTTTTCTATTTTCAGTTTGGCTTTGGAGCTATTTATAACACTATGCCTATACCAGCATCTGTTTTCTATTTTCAGTTTGACTTTGGAGCTATTTGCAACACTATGCCTATACCAGGGTCTGTTTTCTATTTTCAGTTTGGCTTTGGAGCTATTTATAACACTATGCCTATACCAGCATCTGTTTTCTATTTTCAGTTTGACTTTGGAGCTATTTGCAACACTATGCCTATACCAGGGTCTGTTTTCTATTTTCAGTTTGGCTTTGGAGCTATTTGTAACACTATGCCTATACCAGCTGGAGTTTTTGTACCAGTGTTTTTAGTTGGTGAGTGTGCAATTTGAAAAATATCAGATAAAACCAAATCAAGTTTCATATTCTGTTATTAGATCAATAAATTTTATTCATGTTTATATCAAAACACACACTAATACCAAAGTGTTCACCATCAGGAGTTTCAGAAGACTGGATATAAAATTAGTGCACATTGGATAGACATTGCGCTCTGTAAAACTCAGCGCCGGGATAAGTTGTTATGGATGAGTAAGCATTCTCTGTTGACCTGTCCTGCCTACCAAGAATTACTCAAGTGACCATATTCTATCTGTTGTCTTCCATCACTGTTCAGACATGTCATGCTTAAACTACAATATTTACATACCGACTGCAATTCCCTTCATTGCAAGTATACAGAGCGATATATTGTATATTCTGTAAATGCGTCGTGTGCCCCGAGTATCAACTGCTTTACTTTTCAGCGTAAGAATACATGAACAAATCAATAAAGAATAGAATATCACATGTTTATTTTTTATATATTTAATCTTAAAAGCCATACATTAGGCCTACCACAAAACAAATAAAAACCACAGAAAGAAATCAGAAACACAAGACTACATCTGTAGCACATTGTACAGCCTACAGGCCCATATCACGATATATCTAGGTCATGTTATGACCAGAACCACAGACCACAGAAATGAAAGTTCGCTTTGTAGTTACAACAGAGAAAAAGAGAGTTAGGCCTAGTGCAACTTTGTCAAGCAACTCTTGATAAACAAGTCATTTTGTTTGCCTTCACCGGATATTCCTATCAGAAACAATTCATCACCCGCATCATGTGAAATCAGGTAGTGTGAAATACGTAAGTTACGTATCAATTTGCCACCAATCAATCATCATTGTTCCCAGCTGATTGGTAAAAAAATGTCAAATAAAATGGCTACTTTCAGTTGTCATGAATGAATATTAGCTGTCTCACTTCTTGTAAGTCACACTTAAACTTTCTATAGTATATCCCATTAGTAATACATCAGAATTAAAACGCAAATTCGTTGTAAATACATTATAAAGCATACTCTTGGGCGCAGCCATTTGCATTTTCAATACTCTTCTGACATATTTAACCTTCCGGTTACCAAGCAGACGAATATTTTAAAATAATTTCAAAACAAATCTGACACTTATTCAAAATTTTCCAAATCACTAGTTTCTTTCAAAATGATATGAAAATAAGAAAATAAACCTTAATTCCATTTAGTATTTCTGGACAGAAAAGGGGAACTACTTCTCATCTCACACAGCTATTTAGCTGTTTATCATATGAAAAAAATCCCACCGCAAAGCCAATTACATAGAATGAATTTCGTAACCAGCTAAATACAGATTCACAGAAAATGGTAATATATATAAATATAAGGATTGTTAACAATCCTTAAGAGTAATCAGTTTTAAAAGAGTTAACACCAATAGAATGAAGTTTTACAAGATAGATGGGGCTTGATTAGTCCCGTATTGTTTATCCTCATCATTATTTTTCCCCATCATTCACAGATCTATCCCCTCTTTTTTATGGGGGAAAATTTCCGTGTCAACCCCTAGGGTGTTGACAACTGGCACGCTGAAGTGCAAATGGAACTAGATTATAGGTTGTATGCCTTGCTTACAAAATGTTAAACCATGGTTAAAATTATGGGAGAAAAATTTATCAACCCCTACATCAAAATTCTTGAATCCAGAAACTTCGGTGAACAGTGGTTTCACAATCAAGTATTGATTTAATTAATATTCATGTATCTGTGTAGCATTACAGTTTATCATCTTTCCTCTGTAGGCGCAGCATTTGGTCGTCTGATTGGTGAGAGCATGGCTGCTTGGTTTCCGGAGGGTATACCATCGGGAGATATTATAAGAAAAATTGTTCCTGGAGGATACGCTGTAGTTGGTGTGTATAAGATTTGATAAATTTTATATGTTTATTCTTTTAGATTTAGATAATGCTGTCAATATTTCTTTGTTCTGTTTTACAATATTGCAAAAATGAAAGCAATTGATTTGTATGCAAATGAGATATCCCTTTATGTAAACAATTATCTATGTAAATGCTCATTGATGAATATGTTAATTATTGTGTTCACGTAACTAAGATATGGTTAAAGCCTCAGTCACAACCGGCTGTACTTCCACTCTATGGGATATGTACAGAAAAAAAAAAAACCCAATGAACGAACGGGCCTTGCACGGCATTCTTGTGGAATTTCAAGCACGCAGAACGCCCGTAAGCACATACGATGGATGTTGAGTATGTCCAACAAACTCTGCGATTTCCCAATTACATATGTTGTTTTTTCTCCCAACTTACAAATTGACTGCTACTTTTTCTGCCCCCACAACTTCTACAACTCTCACCTAAAAATGCAGAGGACCACAATTTAAAAACCTGTGCATCCAGTTGTGACAGTGGCTTAACTTAACAACCCCTGTGGTCACATTTAGACTAGCCTAAATCAATAAATAGTACAGTCTGCTGTCATAATTCAGGTATGAACAAATTAATATTGCATGTAAAATTATTGTAAAAGTTACATACTAAACCTTACACTACTGAATTCTGACAGTGGATTTTACTATTCTTTGAAATGGATGAGTCCAAATGTGACTGCAGGGGTTGATGAGTTAAGTTTATATTTCAATTAATTGATGACTCGTTGTGGTGATTTAATTGATGACTCCTTGTGGTGATTTAATTGTATTCGTCTCCCAAGTTGGATGATTAAATGACCAAATTAATTATATGATTTACTGTACATTTGCAGGGGCGGCCTCACTGTCAGGGGCGGTAACTCGGACTATATCAACATCGGTCATCGTGTTCGAAGTTACAGGGCAAATCAGTCATGTTCTTCCAGCTGTAGTAAGTTTCATGTATCATTTAACGCCTTCAAGATTCAAGAGGGCATATTGAACTCAGTCTGTCTATTTAACCTTTGTTGTATTTTCAAATCAAACAAGATAGAATCTTTGTATTCTGTTAAATTAAAATTCTGTAAAATTTCGGACAAAAGTCATAAAACTCTATTTTTTACTTTCTCCATCTTAAAATGTCTCTATCAACTGAAAAAATATCATTCATTGAATTGTTTTATCATCCCGACTTAGAACACACAGGAGTGAAAAAGATCCTTTGAGAGTTCCTGAAATAAACTGAACCATGTAAAAATTATGCTGGAAAACATCAAATTGCATTTTTTTTTTATTTATATTTTTTAAAGTCACAGTAGACTGAATATTTATGGTCTGACATGTGAGATGGTTTTCTAAGTGTAGTGGTACTTAGGCATAATTCTACTCTATACGATGACTTGTTTGAGAATTGTCAGGAGTAGACTATTTATATATTTTAATTACTTCTTTTTAGTATTCCTCAGCTTAATCTTTATGTTCCAAAATGTTATAGAAAAGTGACATCAAACATGTTTTAAGTGTAAAAAAAAATTTCGGCATTCCAGATTGCAGTGTTGATTGCTAATGCTGTTGCCAATAGACTGCAGCCGTCATTTTACGACAGCATCATCAAATTAAAACGGTTGCCATACTTACCTGACATTGTGTCGGCCAAAGCAAAGTAAGTAAATTTTTTTATCTCCACAAGTCATTGTGGACCAGCGATTACAAAAATTCTTTTTTGTGCAAAGACTTGTGTCAATATCTACAAATTAGAAGCAAGGTTCCAAATATAACAGTAGCTGTGATTGGAATATATTACTGTACATAAGGTCTTGAACCAAATGCCATTCTGTGAGAGTGTCCATCTGTCCATCAGTCTGTCTGTATCAAGATTTTAGTTTAGATGTTGCATTTGGCTTAAAGAAATTCTCCAGACCTAATATTTAAGATTGAAGTGTAAGGTGTTCTTGAGGTAAGGATCTACAGAGAATCTATAATACAAGAGATAAGTATGTTACCTTTCTACTAATTACATATCATATATTATAAGAAAAGAAATTATCAGAATGTTTTTCTGTTTTTTTTTAATAGTGCCTGGAACGTCTTTGTAGAAGATATCATGGTAAAAGATGTGAAGAGTATCTCATTTCATTCTCAATATGAAGATCTCAGGGAGCTACTAGAAATTACAAATCACAAGAGTTATCCATTGGTCGATTCTCCAGGTAATTAACGTCCCACATGTCGAGGAAGGGGTGGGGGGGCTTAAATGCTTGTTTTGTATCATAGCTCTTTGTCATTAATTTAAAAAAAGGAACTTGTGAAGGCCATCAAAACAAATAAGCTGGTTTTCAGATACTGATTTTGAAAATGTGGCAAGGGATGTAGGATTTTAATTTTTTTTATCCTATTTTCAATCTCGTACAGAAAGGACTTTTGAGCTTTTCCCTTTATGGATTATTGTCTTGAAAAACTCCGTTGATACTTGGAATTTCCTTTGAATGTATGTGTACATCCTTGTTCATTTGTCTCCAAAGTACATTAGTACAAAGGCAAAGTCTCTGTGAAACTGATTTTTTTTTGGGGGGGGGGGTTGATTAACGTAAGAACTGACAGTACGTATGTCCTCAGCTAAGTCATCTTCATATTGGAGGATCTGGCAACCAGTATGTTAACTCATTCACCCCTAAAGACAAATTTGGACTGATCTTAGTCATTGATTTACAGAGGAGTCTATTGTTTTTCAGGGGTTGATGAGTTCAATTCATTTAAGGAGGGAATTTTTTTCTAAAATATAGGTAGATGGGTAGTTCTGTATCATACAGCATTAAAAAACAATCAATAGGCCAAATTTTCAGATGCAAGGTTTTGTCTGAGAGCCAGAAAATTTTTTTATTAGCCTAAGTAACTAGCTTTGTGTCACATTTTAAACTATGACATCATTATCTATCGTGAAGCTCAGAAATGAGTCGTACCTCCTGCCAACTGTTTTTGATTCAGTTACATCAACATTTCACACAATTTTTTTTCGAAATTTTACAGATTATTGAAAAAAAATTCTAATAAAGTTTCTATACTTTTGTACTATTGTCTGCTTCACATTTTATATTTTATACTCATCCAGGTCAAAGGTTAACGAGAGACCACTCGCCAAGTTATTTTGATTTTACGATATCACCTGAGAAAATTCTCTTTCTTTTTAGATTCCTTGATTCTGTTGGGATCCATTCAACGATTTGAACTGGAGAGACTTCTGTTTCTGCATTTGAGTAAAGAACAGAAAATCTTTTTACATGATAGTTCAGATGACGAACACTCCGGTGGCGCGTCTGGTAGATCCACCCCTGTTGGATCTGCATCATTTCCAATGAAGAGAGCCATCACTCCACCCCCAACAGTGTCGGTAATCCCTCCAGGGAAACCAGCCTCAAGGTTTCAAGTGCAAAAAGTTGATGATACAACTCCACCTGTGCTGAAACCAGACCCGCAAAGACTGCTTCCTCGTTCAGTAAGTATATAGGTATGGTTTACTTGCAGATGGTTGGTGGTCTCTTCACAGGTACATTGTAACAGGATTCTCTCCTCCACCACTAAAAACCAGCTGTCATCATATGACTGAATAATTGTTGAGTGTGGCAGAAAATGAAAACTCAAAATTTCATTCTAAAAGAAGTGTGGTTTTGCTATGGTCGTACTACTTGGGACTATTTTTCACAGAATTAGGACTTGTGACATACGACCAAATCACGTGCTGCATTTCTGACTACCAAAAGGCAGTGTGTAGACCTAACTGATTGTTGTACTTGTCAAATTTATCTTTGTATATGTAGCAGGTATTAGCTTTTGTATTTTGTATTCTATGATTATTCTATATTTTAAAACATGCCTAATTTTGTTTAAATTTGAATTTGGAATATTTTGGTATGACATCAATTTTTACAAGAAAAAGATAAATCTCTATAAGGGGAGATAACTCTAAAATTAATGTATTTCTTCAATATAATTGTAGTCCAGTTCGTCATCATTGGATGAAGAGAAAATGGAGAAAGCCACATACCACACACTTCAGCTTCCTCTGCGATCCATACTGAAAAAATCAGCATCCTCCGGAGCTTTAATAGACAAATCCAGTAGTGCTAGTGATTTAAAAAGTGAGTATGATGAAACCTACATATATCTGCCATGTCAGTTCCTTGGAGATTTTTGTCTCAACTTTAGTGAGCTTAGTGAGATGGTGTTTAGCAAATCTCACTGATATCATATTTTACTGATACTTTTATAGAGTAAATGATCAGCTATGATCATGACATATTTGTAGTAGGATATCTTTCTGATGTTGTTTTCAAGGATTTTTCAACTAAAATTGCATGATTGTCCTGAATCTTTAATGTCAGTTTCAGGAGCTGTAAATTCTATTTATCTGTCACCAGATGGCATCCATATTGACAATAAAAACACTCTGACAAGCATTCAATGGTTATGGAATGCAGACCACAAAATAACACGATAGCGATCGTTCAGATTATGTGGAGGTTATGACAAATAGAAATCATGTAACCTCCTTTTCGTTCTCCATGACATTTGTCTTTATAATTGTTATGGTAACCTGTAGGTTATGGTAATTCCTTTTTAGCATAACCTGTAAGTGGTTTATGATTATTTCTGTTATTTTATGGCCTGGGAATGTGGAGGACGATGTAGAATATATGTATATTTATGTCTTGTGGTGGGGTCACATTTGAACTGTTTCAGTATACAAGATTAATTTTTTTATTGTAGCTGAGATAAATGCTTACTACAGAAAGAAAGCCGAGGGAAGAAAAGAAAGCATCCTAGAAGATAGACCATTTGTTATAGAGGTAAATACAGTATATGTGGTCTGATGTCTTGTTTTTGTTCAATTAAAAACAGTCCACAAAGATATACATGAGAATATTTCAGATATCAGACAGGTGTATCAGGTATCAGACAGGTGTATCAGGTATCAGACAGGTGTATCAGGTATCAGACAGGTGTATCAGGTATCAGACAGGTGTATCAGGTATCAGACAGGTGTATCGGGTATGAGACAAGTGTATCAGGGATCAAACAGGTGATTCAAGTATCAGACAGGTATATCAAGTATCAGACAGGTGCATCAGGTATAAGGTGTAAAAGTCAAGTATGAGGCATGTTTATGAGCGCAAGTTATGTATGAGGTATGAAGCAAATGTATGAGTTTAAGCTCATAAAAAGTTAAAATGGAGTGTCCAGACTAATATGAAAATTATTACAGCGCTCTACAATGCGACCAAATCACTCGCAAATGCGACCATTTTTTAGGTTTTGGCGAGTGTTTATCCTCATTCAGTTGCCACATTGCGACCAGTTTTTTCCCCGAGCCGGAAATCAAAAGTTTGTCCGTTTTCACTGTGAAATTACATTATCGAAATCATGGTCTGTTATGCGCTTTACAACAACCAATTTGGTTATTCAGTTTCGATAAACTAGAGCATCTAACTCACGTGGATAACTTTATAAAAACATGTTGTATGCTCTCATGTTTTCGACTTGAAATTTTCCTAACAGCACACGATGACATTTTCTTTTCTCAGTCGATTTCAACAGAAGAATCATTAGACACTACTAAGTTTAAACGATCTTGGTTAAAGGAATACTGGAACAGAGTTATGGCTAGTGTTCAACTAGGCCGAACTTTCTGCCCCAATTTCGATTTTAATTTAAGCGATTTTTAAGTGGTAAAATCAGGGCAGAAAGTTCGGCCTAGTGTTCGACGAGGAGGGCAGGCAGACCACAACATAATCCCTTTGGGGATTCTGTCGTGGCCGTTTTATCATGGGGCAACACAATAAAACGGCCGCGACAGAATCAACGAAGGGATTAACAACAGTCGGATCTGGAAATTTTATCTGTAAATTAAAATTGAGAGTCAAACACCCGATTGTCGGACAAACACCTATAAACTAAATAACTTTATAGGTGTTTGTCTGACAATCAGGTCACGGGTGTTTGACTCTAGATTTTAACTTACAGACAAAATTTACAATTCTTGTGGGCAGACTCTGTTCTGTAAATTCTGTCGAAAAGAAACCGGTGTTAAAAATTTAAAAACAAAGTTTAAGGTTGCCTCAATATTAGAGCAACAAATATGAAAAATATAGGCATACAAACACTCCTGGATTGAGAAAAAAATGCACAAAAAGGTCAACATGCAGTTAATTACCTTGTTTTAAATGGATTGAAAAAATAAAATGTTATATCAACGTAAAAAATTAATATTTTATTTCATTTCTGTATTTTCATCCAGTGGATTTTTTTAAGAACACACACACATACACAGACACACACACACACACACATATATATATATATATATATATGTATATATATATTGGCGAGTAAAAGTTCCTGGCTGGCTAGTAAAATTTCTGGTTCACTGGCCAAATGAAGAATGAATTTTTTAGTGTTGTAGAGCCCTGTATTATATGACATTGATGTAAGTTCAAAGTTAAATGTAAACGTATGTACTGTAAACACTGATACAGGGGGTGGGTGGTAATTTTGCAATTTTTCCATGCAAAATGTTTTACCTGGAGTTAATTATTTATGCAAGATAAAGGTGTGGTATTAACATATGTATGTATTTGCATTTATTCACCTGCTTGTTTAGTTTGCAATTTTCATTCATTATAAGGTACACAAAAATTAACCCCCACATATATATATATGTATTTTAACATTTACTGTAACAAAAATGTGTAATGATGGATCAAGCTAGATAAAATACATTGGATGTTCACATATATGTAAATATCTGTTCAAATTTCAGAAAGGAAGTTTTTCAAATTTAGCAGCAAAGAAGGTCAAACTGGTAAGTAATAACGTTGCTTATTATTAATTATGTAACTGTAATAGTAATTTAATTCATTTGCTTTTAGCTGATAAATTATCCTCGGTGAATATAAATTTTCTCAGATCAGTAAATCCTGATAACAATCTATTTTAAAGTCAATATATATAAATATATATGTATACTCTAAACCCCTTTAATGTCATTGCCCTAACATTTTGGGATTTTTCAATTTTTCACATTTCACTACCCTTAACATTTGTGATTTTATGTTTGTTCAAAAGAAACAATTCCAGAACATTTTCAATACCTTTAAATTTTGCAATTTTATACTGCTTGTGAAGTTAGAGGGTGCACAGAAATTAAAGGGTTTACAGTACATAATACTTCCTGACTAAGTGACCAACAGGATAACATCCTTGTTGCTGTTTGTAATCTTTAGATTGGCTAGAGAGTTTCACTCCCCTCAGACTGTAAAATATGATATTTCAGAATACATCTTATTTCTGTGCAAAGACTGATTTCCACTAAATTAATTTTTTTATTTGTGCTAAAATTGGCAATTGAGTGTGAACACAAACACTCAGGTACTCAGTGATTGGTCACTTTGTTGTGTTTCTAAGTCAGCGCTTAATATAAACATTGACTGTGCCACATTAAATTATTCTACGGCATGCCATGCCTGTTTCATTTATTCGTAATCTTATGTTTCTTTCAGCCTCCTGAGCCTGTCAAAGTAAAGACATTATCTCAAGAACAGGTGAATAGCATATAAAATGATTCTGTTGTTGTTGAAGTGTAGCAATGCCGCATAATACAAAGTACTCAACTTGTAAATTGTGATAAATGGATTTTTCTTTTTACTGATAATAGGTTTCTTTTATTATGTAACCATGGTTACAAACTATGAACCAATCATATTTAACTTAAAACGGATATTGTTTAAAATTGTCATGGGTCTGATAAGACACAAGCATCAATAATATGGATGACAATTAAGAGCGTGGTACTCGGTTGACGTCTTTATTCGGAACAAGATAATCAGAAGTACCGGTAATCATTATCTAACAATAATTGACCTATCTCGAGATGTCGAAAGCATGACTCTCAGTGTCCATTTTTGATGACATTCAATTTCTATGTCATAATCACACAGATGTTTGACATTTAATTACATTGTAGAGACCCAATTCTGTTTTTTTTACAATGGTAGAGAGCGCCGATCTATTGGCGATGCTCCTGTAGGGAGATCTTGAAGCCCTCCACAGTGTCTGCATGCAGGACAGAGTCTGATAGATGGCTCCAGCTGATGCAGGTGTTTACAAAGAATAAATGTTTGTATAGAGGAGTCTTACTGTCTAGTATTATAAGTTCTCTACTGTTGTTACACAGGTGATTGTTTACAATATTGTTCGTTATGTGGTCAGTGAAGCTTTTGGCTTTGACTTGGCGTTTCCTTTTGACAGGTTTGACAAATGATTTGGGAGGCAGTGACGGTACAAGCCCTTCAATCAATTTGTACATTAAAATTGGTTATAATGGAAAATCTGCCAAAAAGTGCCGTGTCAGGTCTTTTTGTGATAGGTCAACTATAAGAGTAGACATTTACATTACAGAATTTCGTTACAGAAAATCTCATGTATTTAGGTCACTGGAGTCGCTTACATGACCTTTTTGATCCATTGTCATTCAATGTGTTTTGGTTTGTGTTTCATTTGTCATGCATATATTTTTGAAAATTTTAAATTTGTTTCCAAAACTGCTCTGACAGCCTATTCTCTTCAAATTTGGTGTGCAGCATCTCTGGGGTTAGAGTAACAAATTGTAAATTTCCTGACCCCAGGGAGCAGGGATTTTGTAGACTGGGTGGGGATACTTGTCACTCATAACTTTTGATTCCTTTTTTTACACAGCAAGATGAATGGGAAGAAGAAAAATTACATCAGCAGATAGAGTGGGAAGGGGTTCACATTGACCCCGCCCCTTTCCAGCTTGTGGAGAGGACATCTTTACACAAGGTAATTTTATAATTTGTAAGCTAATCATGACAGATTTGTAAAACTTGGCAAGCATTGGTGTTGACTGGCATATAGACAGGTCAAGAAATGCCACCTTCATACTAGAGCACCTTAGAATACTGTCCAGTCACAAAATGTTAAGCAAAGCTGACTTATATGACTTGATTACCTGTGTCTGAAAAAAAAAATTTTACCATCAAGATGGAACATTATTATTATTATTTTACTTTTTAACAGGAAAAAGTAACTTCACAAAAATCTTTTTACATAAAATGTTTTAGAAATTGTACTATTGATATAGAATTACCTGTTAATCAGTTTTTAATTTGGCATTTTTTTCAGGTTCACTCACTTTTCTCATTGTTGGGATTAAATCATGCCTATGTGACAAATACTGGAAGGCTAGTCGGAGTCTGCGGGTTGAAAGAGGTAAAAAATTGTGTAGACTCCATTTTAATGGTAAAACAATCATACTGCATGGCTGATTATTGAGTAGAATCTTAAAGGGGCATAATGGCATTCTGTTTTTAAAAAAATGTTTTTTTACTACTTTGATGCACAATAATAAAAAGAGCTACGATATACCAATACACAGTCATAAAAATTCTGAAATTCCTTTATTTTTGTGAAAATTGCTTGAGAAACCCAGTTTGACAATTTTTCATTTGCAATTGATTAATTTGACGTTACTACAGTGAAACTTGTACAGAGACGTACAAAAAGTATTCGTTACTTTGACGTCAGGTTTGTGGCAAGTTTGAAAACAACCATGTATCACCGCGTTGAAAAAAGTATCATAAAATTATATTAACATATATTTATAATGCAACATCGACACCATAAATTTTACTTACCTACTTAATATTTGGTGATATGTCCTTTGAGTCGAATTTCTTGCATTAATCTTCTTGGAAGAGATTTGTAGAGACTCCGAATGAACTCGACGGAAACATTTTCCCATATGGAGAGAATGACTTGAAACAGTTCTTCGTTGGATTTTAATGTGTCAGTTCTCCCAGATAATTTCCTTTTCATGTGTAACCATACATTTTCGATTATGTTGAGGTCGGATGATTGTCCTGGCAAACTCATTCCCATAATATTATTTCTTACCATGTGATTTTTCGTTGATCGTGCACAATGTACGGGCGCATTATCATCCTGACAAATAAAGCCTCCCAAAGGAATAAGACGGGCAATAACTAGCCACAAATTATCTTCCAATATGTTCTGATACTTTTCAGGATTTATGTTACTTTCTACATGTGATAAAGTGCCAACACCATTCCAGGTAATGCAACCCCACACCATCACTTCAATTTTGGTTTCCCATTTGGTTGTATAAGGTCTGGCTTCCAACCTTCATCTCGTTTTCTCCACACATAGACATGATAACCGTTGTCTAGCATGATTTTACTTTCTTCAGAAAAATTTTCTTTGTCCCATTGGCCGTTTACTGGCCATCTCCTTTTTCCACGACACCAATCAAGCCTTTTTCTGCGATTAACAGCTTTTATGACCATTTTTTTTTATCAACACTCTCCTATTAAATCCATTCTTATGCAAATGGAACTGAAGTGTTCTTTTTGATACTCTGTTTTCCCTATTCTCATTAAATTTTGAAGTAATATTACTTAATGAATCCTTTCTGTTAAGTTTTACAATTCGTTCCAAAGAGTGCACATCGCAAGCGCTAAATTTTTTCGGCTGTCCTGTTCGTGACTTGTTTTCTGGTGAGTTGCGCTTCACATATCTGTTCAGAAAAGAAGAAATTGTAGTCCTGGGCCTCCTCAATAATCTAATAATTTCACTTATTGATAATCCATCTTTCTGTGAATGTTTTTCACAGCAGACTCAAGTTCTAAACCTTTTTGACTCCAATTTTACCAAAACTTTTTGAGAAAGACAAGAAACGCAGGTGACACTGATTTACATCATATTTTTTTGCACGTGATCCTTCCCTCATTTTCACACGAAAACGTAAACATGACATGAAACTGAAAACAGTGAGAAGAAGAAAAATGAATGCTTGTCAATCACCGAACGTTAAATTCACGTCAGGGTGACGAATACTTTTTGCAGGTCTCTGTGTATAAAATTTTCCTTTGAGGTACAACAAAACCAGTCTTTGTAGGGAGGAGGTCTTTATATAGAGGTTGAATTGTACACAAATGGTACTATTGGAGACTGCAAATGTTCTTTTATGACCATATGGTCTTTATACACAGGTGGTTGCTAAAGCAATTTTTACTGTATTTGTATATACACATGACACTGGACCTGACCTTATTTTCACAAAGACATACAGGAATATAATTTCACAAAGACATACAGGAATATAATTTCACAAAGACATACAGGAATATAATTCACAAAGACATCAGGAATATAATTTCACAAAGACATACAGGAATATAAGGAAAAGAACAGGGAATATAATTTCACAAAGACATACAGGAATATAATTTCACAAAGACATACAGGAATATAATTTCACAAAGACATACAGGAATATAATTTCACAAAGACATACAGGAATATAATTTCACAAAGACATACAGGAATATAATTTCACAAAGACATACAGGAATATAATTTCACAAAGACATACAGGAATATAATTTCACAAAGACATACAGGAATATAATTTCACAAAGACATACAGGAATATAATTTCACATAAGGAATACAATACAGACATACAGGAATATAATTTCACAAACAAAGACAAAGACATACAGGAATATAATTTCACAAAGACATACAGGAATATAATTTCACACAGAATATAATTTCACAAAGACATACAGGAATCACAAGACATACAGAATATTTTCACAATGACATACTGTGTATATCACTCTTATTTTGTTAATTTGACATACATCACAAAAACATCAGCAAGACATACAAAAATCACAGAATATAAAGATAAAATTTTTTCGGAAAACTCATGTTATTGTACATCAAACTCACCAGAAAAATCAAAAGATAAAGATAGAAGATAGACTAGTTTATGTGTTTATGACGGATTGTTTTACAAGATTTATCTGTTGTTAAATATTTATTAAAGATCAAACAAATGGGTGCAAAATATTGATTAGCAGATTATCGTCAAAGTTGTTGTAGGTGATATATCAGATAATCAGCAATGCTTAGTTTTCTAGAAAAATCCAGATGTGACTTAGTACATGTAGTACATTGTTCACTAACTTAGGATTTGATTGTTGATAACTTAATTGACATATCATATTTACCATAGTGGGTTACAATTATGTTTATTTTCCTATGTTATCTTCTGATTTAGAGTAACAGAAATTGTATTTACATTTTATAACTATATGCTTCAAATACAGAAGTATTGCCTGGTTCTTGATCAAATCTGTATGGGTTTTTTCTCTCTCAAAATTGTAAAAAAAAAAAAATAGAAAATTCTCTCAAAATTGTAAAAAAAAAATAGATTTTTTGTATTAATAACAGAATCTGTTTTCTTTTGAGCATTAGATTTTTAGTCTTAGACTTGGTCTTAGGACCTTACTTACTTGTATGACAATTTTACAAAAGATTAAGACTTGTGACTTACTACCAGATCAGGTGAGGTCTTTATTACTTCCCAGAGGCTGTGCATAGATCTAAGTTGTTTTTTTTTTGTATGTGTCACGATTTATCTTTGTGAATGTAGCGGGTAAAAGTATTCAGAAACTATCGAGATTTTATTTGTAAATGTGTGAAAATAGCTTAAGACTGGACTTGGGTAGCATTGATATACATGTAATGGTCCTAAGTTTTGTCTTACTATCAAATCACTTAAGACTTACAACTTTTTGATAAAACAGGCCCCTGTATCACAGTAGGAATGATATATTACAAATATATTGGCATCAGTCAGTAGCATAGGTCAAGAGAAGTAAAAAAAAAACCGAGGTCCTGTGTCACAGTAGATGTCGGCACATTAAAGAACCTTCACTGCTCAATGGCCGTAAGTGTCGAGCATAGGCCAAAATTTGAAGCCCTTCACCAGCATTTGGTGATGTCTCTATATGAATGAAAAATTCTTGAGTGGGACGTTAAAAAACAACAATACAACAAGCATAAGTCAAAATTTATTTCACTTTACCTGTAGCTAAACATCTCCATATAAGTGAAAAATTCTTAATTGGACACAAAACAATATTAAAGCAAAAATCTGTAGAGTGAGTAAAAACGTAGAAAAATCTTTTCACAGTTCATGTTTGTCAATTTCAGTTACGCCATGCAATACAGGGCCGAATAGACGCTCAAGCACAGGCAAAAGCAGAGTGTGAGAGTGAGGACGAGACAGAGGATATAGACCCGCAACATTTAGAGGTCGAAAGGTCACATCATCTTCCGAACAACGAGTATACTCTTGTGCACACCGATAGTTTAACAGAGGAGCACGAGCTACAACCAATGGAAACAGAACTACGAAACAGAGATCACTTTTCGGAGGTTTGAGAATTTGACGGCCATTTTGTTTGATTTTTAAAGATGGAATATACGCCAAAAAGTGAAACATTCACCAATAGTCTTTCCAATTGATAAACATGTCACTGTGATTAGATTGGGGTTTATAATGTGCAGTGTGAGAGTAGAAATTCTTTATGTGCCTTCTGAAGGATTTTTTTTCTGATCTTACTATGATTTGGGCTATTTTGTAAATTATCATTACAGTTGAATCTTGTTATGTCGAAATCTGTTACGTTGAAATTCCGGTTATGTCAAAGTTGGACAGTCAGACCTGATTTTTATGGATAGACTAATATGTTGATTTATATTTCAGTTATCTCAAATTTTGGATATCTCAAGGAAAAATAAGTGGTTCTGTGAATTTTGAAATAACGTGATTCCACTGTACATGAACAATCTTCACCGATTACCCTTAAAAAGGGAAATAACACTATTTAATTTGAAGATCTTAAGGTGTCTTTTTGAAGTTTTGAGAAATTTTGGTTCATATTTATAGGTTGCAGATATGCTAACCTGATCTGTTGTCTATCTTTATTATTATTATTTCTAGAGACATTAGGTCTTTGTCTTGACATCTGTTGATATTCTCATTTTCTAAGTCGGCGACTCTGGAATAGGTGATATTCTAAAAACCATAAACTAAAACTCTACCCGGGGGTTCTTTGGTCTTTACGATGCTGATCTGATATCTAATGTAGTGTCCTACGTACATGTAAGGTGCAGTGTGATGTAGTATCTCATGTGAGTGATATAACTCTTGATCTACAGGGACCAGTCATTAGTTCAGAAGTATGAGTGCAAAGTACACATTAGGTGCAGCAAGTGATGTCCCTGTCACTATACAGGGACCAGTCATTAGTTCAGAAGTATGCAATGTGCAGTACATGCAAGGAGCAATAAGTGATATCACTGTTGATCTACAGGGACCAGTAATTTTTTATGACTATTTTAAGATTTTTTATAGTAAGATACAGTGGTGTTATTTAGGCTTCCATTCACCATGTTCAAATTATTGTTTATGATACTTATTATTCATACATGTTGTACATTTCAATATTAAGATTGTCACATTGCCCACCATTATTGGAATAGCATTTAGATGTACTCAAAACATGATTTTTATTTTATATTTTTATGATGTACCTTATAATAGTATAATAATCGTTGGTATTTTACATAAGTAGAATAATGTACATATCTATTATTGTGTAATAATCTGAAATATTGTAATTCATTTGCTACAAATTATATTTGTAGTAAAAAAGCTGAATTAAACATCAACCTCAGAGAAACAGTGAACTTTTCTATAAATCAATGATTTAGACCAGTCCAAATGTGTCTTTAGGGGTGATTGAGTTAAATAAGGAATGTTTTTTCAATATAAATATGAACAAAGGAAATTAACTCATCAACCTCTGTAAAACAATGGATTCTTCTGTAAATCAATGACTTAGACTAGTTCAAATGTGTCTTTAGGGGTGAATGTGTTCAGTACATGTATATAAAATGATATTAATTATCATTCTTTTTGTTGTTGATAATTTTTCCCCCTTGTACAGTTATCTCATCCTGTTATGTACTCTTCTGTTTTTGAGGTGTTTTTTGTGTGTGTTAGATTTTAAAGTCAGTGCTGATTAAACCAAGAAACTCAGACGAGTTGGGAAATGTGAACCTCTCACAAAATCTTGACTCGTTGTTTATTAAAAAAATTCAATTAGTTTTGCAATATCTTTGCACATTAGAGTGTTCATTTGATTGTTCACATGTCATTTTGAGTGAATTCAGTCAGATAAATTTAGTCTTTTTTCCCATTTTTATTTCCTTCAAATGTTATTCTGCTATTGTCATGCCCTGCTACAAATAAATTTGAGGGCATTTATTTTCTTCAAATGTTATCCTGCTATTTTATGCCCTGCTACATGTAAATTTGAGGGCATTTATTTTCTTCAATTGTTATTCTGGTATTTTCATGCCCTGCTACAAGTAAATTTGAGGGCATTTTATTTTCTTCAGTTGTTATCCTGGTATTCTCATGCCCAGCTACACGTACATTTCAGCACATTTTATTTTCTTCAAATGTTATCCTGCTTTTTTCATGCCCTGCTACAAGTAAATTTGAGGGCATTTTATTTTCTTCAAATGTCATTCTGGTATTTTTTGCCCTTTTACAGTTACAATTCAGGGCATTTTGTGTTGTTCAAATGTGAACCTGGTATTATCAAGTCCTGCTACGGGTACAATTTGGCGCAATAAATGTGTAATTTGACCATCAGGATTTATTCTTCCAAATAAAAATCTGTTATATTAAAAGAGCTGTTTCACCAAATTCCTTAGAATTTCATATTCTCCTTTTTATCTTAAATGTCTCTACGTTTATGGCAAACAATATCATTCATTGCATTATTTTAAAATTTGCATTCCCAGTTAGTATGAACGGGGGCGAACAGGAGATATATTCTATCGGGGCTCATCCTGCCATTGGCCAATTTATCTATTGACTGTTTTTTCCCAAGACTGGCTAAAAAATTGTAGTTGGATAATTTTTTGGGCTATAGATAAGTTTGACCAAAAAAGGCAGGATTGGGCATGAATAAATGGTCTTGTTTGTTACTTTGTAAGTCGTTTTACCTGGGGAAATATTTAAAGAAAGTTACACATCTTCCTGACCACTATTGTCCGATTCACATAACTTGGTTTAAACAGTATTTTATTCGAGAATGAAATTGTTACATATAAACAAGTTATGCAATACAATTAGGGATTTGAAAAAAAGCAAGTCTGCTTATATAAATTCATCTCCATGTTCACATAACTTGGGCGGTAGAGTAACCTTTTGATTATAAAACTGATGATTCTACTCTTTTTTCAGTTAAAACAGTCTTCACAGGAAATACCGGTCGCTATAGTAACTAGTAGGGACAGATACTATTGTCAGTGTTATACTGATGTGGTTATGTTGCATTACCTAATATTCAAGCTTGTCTAGGTCAAGAAAAGGTTCACGAGACGCCATCCCTCCAGGGTACTTATGAATTGGACCATATGAGATTACAAATTATTATTTTGTTGTCACACCATGTTCAGACATTTTAGATTTTTAAGTTTTCTCTAGAAATGATTCAGGTCCAGATCTTTGGTTCCATTGTTGTTTGGTAACCGTTGAGGCCCTTCAGGTTGAGATCTTTGGTTCCGTTGTTGTTTGGTAACCGTTGAGGCCCTTCAGGTCCAGATCTTTGGTTCCGTTGTTGTTTGGTAACCGTTGAGGCCCTTCAGGTTCAGATCTTTGGTTCCATTGTTGTTTGGTAACCGTTGAAGTCCTTTAGAGGTCACATATTTATGATAAGCAGGGCTGGTTCCCATTTTGTTGAAATATGTTTTTGCATTATGTCTTTCACATATCAGGCATATCTTGAGTACTGGTAACCATGGAAACAATATATTTTTATATCCTGTCTATACATCTTCTCATGTGTCAGTGTCATTTTCCTTGCATCATACTTTTGATCAATGTTAAGAGTTAAGGTAATGGGAATAAAACTGATCAAGTCAAGATGTAACTTAATATATATCTACTGTAACGCTTTCTACCCCTAATCTTACAAATGGTATGTCCTTTTCACATGGTGAAGACCAGTTTATTATGGTCTGTAGGGATGACAGAGTTAAAGGTGCCCTTACCCAATCTGTAAAAGAACATCTTGAAATTATAAGCCTCATACACCATATACCAATTTAATTTTTTCACTAGATTTTACAATTAATGAGCATAGATGTGAATTTAATAAATAGGGTATTTCTGAATGAAGTACTGTAAATCTGGACATTTTCGCGGGACCTAATTTTCACAAAACTCCAGTTCCAAATTAATTTGTGAGATTATATTTTGCAAATCCCAATACCCATTTCATCATCCTTTTATCCTTTTAACTGTCCTTAGTGCAAGCGTGTTCTGATGTGAACGCACAATAGATATCAACCATTTTTCTAAAACTTGTCATCTTTTTAATGTCCGTTGGCTAAAATCAAGTCCAAGAACATTGCATTGTTCCTTTCAGTTTCAATTTCAGTTTCAAATTGGAAAATTAAGCAAAAAAGTACATTTAGAATCATTTGAACACCAAAATCTTGCAATCATTCTTACACTTTTTTTTTTTAAATTTCCATCAAGACATTTTGTCATTAACATACAAGTTTAAGTTATAAGAAACGGTAACCATAGCAGCAGAGCACATATCAAATCAAATATCTGGGAGTTTTATATATATAATGTCTTCCAATGTTATTTATTGAGACTCGTTCCACCTCAGTAATTTTTGTGTGTTATATTTAGAATATATATCACATATTTGTTATACATTTACCTCAGTTTGTTTATTACCAGTTTGCAGATGATATCATGGTTACATTTCACGATGTTTGAGATATGCAAATATTGACTCATGTTAAAATGTCTAATGTAAATGTTGCCTTTACATCTGTAAGTTTTCAACAATCTTCATCAATTACTGTTTTTGTGTTAACATGGTTTTAACAACAGACCACTTGTTTACAAGATAATTCTCTGTGTACATATGTACAGCATTTATCCAGACATGTTAGTTGTATATTTGTCAATGTTTTTAACTGTTGGCTTTACAATCAATTGTATTATCCTCATCTAGTTTTCATAGTTTTAAGTATGTATGTCTGTAAGTATCAGCGTAATCAGAAATTAGACCATTGGTACATCTTACAAATAAAATACCAATGAATTTAAACATCCTGCCTTTCTCTTCATCTTATCATTTGTCTTCAGTTTTCACTGAAATATACACCATATTTGGTATTTTGGGGTACTTCTTTTTTATTTTCAAAATTTTGCAATAGTTCAAATTTGCAAAAAGTAACTAATCAGTTTGCTGTCTATAGTTACTAAAAAGGTCTTTAAAGGGGGCATTTGCTATGTTAATTTACCCTCTAAAAATTTTTTTTCTACTTTTACTACTTGTACTTGATGTACAATAACAAATAAGAGCTATACACAGACATATAAATCTTATATTCCTATATATATTCTGTGAAAATAAGGACAGGTCCAGTGTGGTATTCATATACAGATAGTAAGGTTGAGTTAATCTCTTGCAATTGAAAAAATGCCAAACCTGGGAATTTTAGAATTTTTATGCCTGTGTTTATCTCTTTTTTGTTATTATCCCCTTACGACGAGTTGCCGAGGGGATATAGGGAGCATTACTCTCAAACCATGCATGATAATTTCATCAAACTTTATACATGTCAAGACCACATCGAGGCAGAGTGCAGTGTGCAAGAACCGTAACTCTTGCTTCCATTTCATGGAGTTATTCCCCTTTGGTAAAAAATTTAATTTTTCTCCTGTTCAGTTCACAGTTCACGTTTATCATCTTGCTTCTGCTGCAAGGGGATAAGTATGCCTTGTATATCAATCGAAGAAGTAAAAAATTAAAACTAATTTTTGAAAAAAAACAAAAACAAAGCTTTTAGTTTGAGTGATTTATATTATGTCATGACCAGTGAAGTGTTAAGGATTGTTTTTCATTTTTTTGAAGGCATTGAGTATAAATGCAATGGATTATGGGAAAAAAATTCTTTGCAGCACTTTTTTTTCCATACCATTGCATTTATACTCAATGCTTTCAAAAAAATGAAAAACAATCCTTATATTTATATATATTACCATTTTCTGTGAATCTGTAGTCAGCTGGTTATGAAACTCATTCTATGTAATTGGCTTTGCGGTAGGAGTTTTTCATATGACATAACAGCTAAACAGCTGTGTGAGAAGAGAAGTAGTTCCCCTTTTCCGTCCAGAAATGCTAAATGGAATTAAGGTTTATTTTCTTATTTTCATATCATTTTGAAAGAAACTAGTGATTTGGAAAATTTTGAATAAGTGACAGATTTGTTTTGAAATTATTTTAAAATATTCATCTACTTGGTAACCGGAAGGTTAAATGTGTCAGAAAGAATTGAAAATGCAAATGGCCGCGTCCATGAGTATGCTGTATAATGTATTAACAACGAATTTGCGTTTGAATTCTGATATATTATTAATGGTATATACTATAGAAAGTTTGAAACATCAGCCTTGACCTGATTATCAGCAGAGTATTCTATTCACATTGGACCAATTTTTCGTATGTCATAAATTTATAAAAGAATACTGACCTCAATTTAGATCTTCCTATCTTAGTTTTCATTTATTTTCCACCTTTATGGAAATTATTAATTACAGAAAATATTGTCAGTGGACTGATTGTTTCCCTATTTGACATCATCAAGTAAGAATATTCTTATATTCATTAGCTCAGTAACCCTTGTAGCATTTAGACTCATCCAAATCAATAAATAGTATGGTCTACTTCCATGATGTTGGAATGATCAAGTTATTACTGCATGTGAATTCATTGCAAAATTTGGACCCTAAATCATTTATTCCTAGTTTGACACTGAACTTTACCTTTCTTTAAAATGAGTGAGTCCAAATCTGAGCACAAGAATGGTTGAGATAATTTTCACAATTTTTATGAAAAACAAAACATTCCACAAAATTTTGAAAACTGATTTTTAATGTTAATGAATGTATATGTACATAAGTGTATAAATGAGCTTGTCCTGTATGTATTATTAGTCTGTGTCATACAGATGCTGCTAACCATGTCATTCCTTATATGGAAGTTGATCTGATTCACAATGTTCTTGTTTAGGTTTATTTTATTTTTGTTTTGGGTGTGTTTTATGTTTCTTTTCTTTTCTTTTCTTTTTCTTTTTTTTGGTGGGGGGTGGGGGGTTGTGTTTGTGGGAGTATTTGTTCTCGGTATGTTTGTCATTCAGTCTATCCACAAGTTTGTATAATTTTAGTCAATTTAATTGAAAACCGATGGGGTCACATGTGAATGAACTTGCATAGGTGTCATAATCGACCAATGAAAATATGACTTGTACAATCTTGAAAGTTTATCGCATGGCAAAAAGAGGTAACTTATTTTATAATGAAGAAATCAGGTGACCGTTATTGTCCATTGGGCCTCTTGTATAATAAAGAAATTTGCAAAATTCATTCGGAGTATATTTGGTGATTTGATACAATCAAAGGTTATGAAAGAATTCTCTAATTTCAGATTTTGTGTGTTCAGGTCTCATTAGATCCACTATGTGACATATCAGCAAATGTGAATGGCTTTTGATTAGATTGAACTTTTAGTCTAAATATTCAGCAAAATGAAAGGTAAAAAGTTTGAATTGTAATTCTTCAAGAAAGGTCTAAAAAGCATAACTTAATAAATGTCCAAAAATCAATAAAAATCTTTATGAATAGGGAATACAGTTGGTATGAAATGACAATAAAATGTGTTGTATGGTTTGATTTTTGTATTTTGTTCTATTTTAACACATTTTGAAATGTGATATTCCAAAGTATTTTCTACACACTATGGTTTTAAAAATGTGCATATTTTTTACACACATAAACAATGTGTGTATAAACATATACACACTTTTTCAGAAATATAATTTATTGTGTATATACATGTATTTACAAACACAAACAATGTGTATACACTTACACACATAATGAATATGTGTATATTTAGACATATGATAAATGTGTTCATGAATTGCGTACTGTATACAGTTATTTTCACCCCATGTTATTTTCACCCTACTACACTTGCAAATGGTTTCGCCCCATTTTAGATTGACCGAGACTCGTTAGAATTCCAATTAACAATATGATTTGATTTGATTTTATTGCAAAGTTTTATTTAACAATTAATTCTTGTGCATGTCACCTTTATTCTTGATTACATTCAACTTTTTTTAAACAATTTTGTGTGTTGTTAAAAATGAAATATATAATATATACTCTCTGCAACTATTAAAACATATGACTGTAACATTTTATATTCACTTAGCTTTGAATTTGCCCACTGAGTATGAGGCCAAAAGTGGCAAAAATAAAATAGGGGCAAAAATTTCCCTGTATACAGTACATGTATATGTTTACACACAATGAATATATGTATAATTTGACATACTAAATGTGTTCATATTTAAATGTGTCTATTCATTCAAATACAGAATGTGCCCTTGTTTGAATGTGTGTATGCATTTACATACATGAATGAATATGTTCATGTTTAAGTGTGTTAATAATTACACACAAAATAAATGTGTTAATGTTTGAATTATTTTTGCACATATACTGAATGTGTTCATGTTTGAGTGTGTATATTTTCACACATGTGGTCATGTTTGAGTGTGTATATTTTCACACACATTATGTTTGAGAGTGTATATTTTCACACACATGTTCATGTTTGAGTGCATATATTTTTACACATGTTTCAGTGTGTATATTTTCACATGTTCATGTTTCAAATGTGTATATTTTCACACGTGTTATGTTTGAGTGTGTATATTTTCACACACATGTTCATGTTTCAGTGTGTATATTTTTACACATTTGTTCATGTTTCAATGTGTATATTCTCACACATGTTCATGTTTGAGTGTGTATATTTACACACACATGTTCATGTTTGATTGTGTATATTTTCACACATGTTCATGTTTGATTGTGTATATTTTCACACACATGTTCTGTTTGAGTGTTTATATTTTCACACATGTGTTCATGTTTGAGTGTGTATATTTACACATGATAAATGTGTTTGCATGTGTATTTTATCACACATAATGTGTTAATGTTTAATTGTGTGTACATTCTTTTAAATGTAATCCACCATGGGGGTGAGAGACTCAATCTCTCCTTAGCAATGAAGAATCATGATATTGTTTTATTACATCACACAAGTTTTCTAAATTTTAAAATCAAGAAAGTAAATTTTGATTTGCTTGACACTTTCTGTTAGTTTTATTAGAATGTGTTAATTAATTGTATATTTTTCACATAATTCTTGTGTGCTCACATCAGAATGTATACATAATTATGATTATATATATATATATTTAAGCACGTAATCAATGAACATAGAGATATTGGGGTCTTCATTTTTTTTTTTTTTATCATTTGATAATGTTAAATTGGATTGTATACCCAAACACTTAATCAGACATTCAGTGTGATAATGGACACGCTATGGAAATTTTGGCTCCAGTTTAATTTTCACTATTTTCATCCCGAGATGAGAGGGCGAATTTAAAATGAAAACAAAAAATTTCAGTTGGACCCGTGTGCCATCCATTTAATTATGGTGATAAAGGGCGAAATTAAGATGAGTGAATATGTAAAAGCCTTTAAAAGGGCAAAAAAAAAAAACCAGGGGCAAAAATTTCCAGGTATGTGTATACAGTATCAGAAGACGTTTTTGCGTGTAAATGGTCATTTTTACAAAGCAATGACATCATATTAGAAATCAACATTTCATATGGTACAGAAATTGTTATTAACAATCTAGTAATCATCGAGTAAATATTAAAAAAAAATTTTTGTTAAAAGATCTGGATCACAGGAATGTTTGATCTAATTTTTCTTTCTTGTGCTTAATCTATTGTTTCTCTTTAAGATGTAAATAATCTACAAATGTATAATCTATACCTATGTCATGGATTCTAATCATTTATTGCTTAATGCAGAGCAAATTTTGTAAATAAAAATTAACTGCTGAATCATTCTTTGTCAAATGTTCTCTTTGTTTATGGTCTGCTTTTCACTGAAGTTTTCTTTTGTTCAGTTTGTTAATTACTAGGGGTGGAGTGTAATGAGAAGCATACCTCATGATGTAGAACACAGATTAGTGATAATAAGCAGGCAATAAAGCCTGACAGACAATCCGACCAATCAGAAAATGTTAACTACAGTAATACCAGCTTTAGTGACCACCTGTGTATAAAGACACCTTGTCACAAAGACCGTTTTTTGCTGTCCCCAATAGTGCCATTTGTGTACAAATCAACCTCTATATAAAGACCACCTCCCTGTAAAGACCAGTTTTTTTTTTGTGTCCCTAAGGAGGTTGTTTCACTGTATCAGAAAATCTGACTTTGCCGATAGTATGAAATATATTTTTTTCCATCATCATTTCCCAATGGGTATTTAGCTCACCTGGCCCAAAGGCCTATTGCTAAGGCCCAACATCATCCATTGGCATCTGCCATCATCCACTTTTACGTTTAGAAGACTTCTTCTCAAGAATCACAGGACAGATTTCAATCAAATTCTGCAGGGAACCTGCTTCTAGGAAGGAATTCCAAGTTTGTGGGGGAGGGGGGAGCTAGGGGCTCCAAAAGGGTCCTTACTGTAACATCATTAAAAATTCCCTCTAGAACCACTGATGGGTTTTCTTTTAAGTTTGGTAAACATTATTTTTAAGTCAATATCTACAAAATTTGCAAATGGAATAAAAGTAAGTTCATAAATGAACCACTAGTGGCTGCTTCAAATGATATAGGTTGTGGTTTTATACAATTGTCTTGTTAACTCAAAACAGATTGAAATTCTGTATACAAAGATATATGTAAAAGTTGTAAGGAATTTTAAAACTAAATATTAATTACTATTAATACTATCATTTTGACAAAGATTCAGGTCCTTGGGGTCAAAGGTCAAGGTCACATACACCTATAAGTAAATTGACTGTATTAATATTTTTGGTAACTAAATATACTATTCTTTTACTTCTTACCAAGGACCGATAGTCCAGTTTCAAATAAACTTGGAAAGTATCCTGATATGAAACTGCTTCAACTTGTGAACAAGAAAGGCCTAGTACCCACATGTGCTACAACTTGGCTCATCTTTAAAAGTCTTCTTCTAATGGTCAGAGTTCATATGAAGTAGGTATATATGACATTTAAGTCAATAACGACAAAGTAGGTAACTCTGGTATTGAAATTCACCTATTGGTTTTCAGAGGTTTTTCTTCATCATGGTATTAAAATCCACTTCTGGGATTTCAAAGGTTCTTGTTTGTCATTGTATTGAAATCCATTTTTGGATTTTTCAGAGGTTTTTGTTTGTCATGATATTGAAACCTCCCTCAGGGTCTTTCAGAGGTTTTTGTTTGTCATGATATTGAAACCTCCCTCAGGGTTTTTTCCAGAGGTTTTTGTTTGTCATGATATTGAAACCTTCCTCAGGGTTTTTCAGAGGTTTTTGTTTGTCATGATATTGAAACCTCTCTCAGGGTTTTTCAGAGGTTTTTGTTTGTCATGATATTGAAACCTCCCTCATGGTTTTTCAGAGGTTTTTGTTTGTCATGATATTGAAACCTCCCTCAGGGTCTTTCAGAGGTTTTTGTTTGTCATGATATTGAAACCTCTCTCAGGGTTTTTCAGAGGTTTTTGTTTGTCATGATATTGAAACCTCCCTCATGGTTTTTCAGAGGTTTTTGTTTGTCATGATATTGAAACCTCCCTCAGGGTTTTTTCCAGAGGTTTTTGTTTGTCATGATATTGAAACCTTCCTCAGGGTTTTTCAGAGGTTTTTCTTTGTCATGATATTGACACCTCCCTCAGGGTTTTTCAGAGGTTTTTGTTTGTCATGATATTGAAACCTCCCTCAGGGTTTTCAGAGGTTCTTTTTGGTCAATATAATAGGTAGAACCTTTACCCTCCTTGTGGTTTTAAGTGGCTATTGTTTGTCATGGTATAGAAACCTTCCTCTTGGTATTACAGAGATTCTTGTTTGTCCACTGTTCTTGGTGTGTGTAAATTGCCTTTCAAATCAGTTGGCCTTAACTGGAATCCCATGTCCATCTAACCTGTCCAACGTAACTGAAACTTTGATTTATGTTGGACATTTACGCTTTAGATTTTTGACAATCATTATAAATTACACATTATAAACAACAGCGCATGATTAAATGTTGTTTTATTTTTGAAATATTCATTTATTTTTGTCTAATTGTCAAAAAATGCTTAATTTTGTAAGATTATTTGCACTGGGGGGAAAAAAGTGTTTAAATTACTACAAATGTACATGTAGTCAACACGTGTGTGTGTGTGTGTTAGTGTGTGTGTGTATGTGTGGTGTGTGTGTGTGTTTGTATTTTTTTCCAATTTGCAATGCGAGAAAATGACATAATCAAAATTCTATTCATATTTGCCCATTTCATTAATAGTTTGTTGACTGTTATATAGAGCCAATGTAGTTGTCTAACTTCTAATTTGGAGAAGAGCAGGGTTTCCAATGTACACTGTTTACTTGGAAATTTTTGTGCCGCAATTTCTCTCGTAACCACTTCAGTGCGTCTTATGATGCTGCATTATTGTTATGACATATTGTAATTAATGTTGCTAGGTACATGTAAACAAACATTATAACACATTGCTAGTTTTAGGCGTCAATATTTTGGACTCTGGTTTACATCGTGAGCAGACAAAAGCAGTACAGCAAATAAACAAATAAAAAAACCATGCAGTAGTGTTTCTATATTTTATTTAACAATTAAAAGCATGGACATGATGTTCTAAGATTTGATGACGTATATATCCGTCTTATGCATTCAGGGAAAGTTAATGTTATGACGGATATATCCGTCATAAGCACTAAAGTGGGGTGAATCTAAAATGAACGCAAAATTTCCAAGCCATCCATGAGACTATGGTGATTAAGACAGTTTGAATATGTTTTTTGTTGTAAAAGGACAAAAATAACCAGGTGTACGGTATAAAATAACCAGGTGTACAGTATAAAATAACCGGCAGTGAAAATAACCAGGTTTACGGTATCAAATAACCAGCAGTGAAAATAACCAGGTGTACAGTATAAAATAACCAGCAGTGAAAATAACCAGGTGTACAGTATAAAATAACTGGCAGTGAAAATAACCAGGTGTACGGTATCAAATAACCGGCAGTGAAAATAACCAGGTGTACAGTATAAAATAACCAGCAGTGAAAATAACCAAGTGTACAGTATAAAATAACTAGCAGTGAAAATAACCAGGTGTACGGTATAAAATAACCAGCAGTGAAAATAACCAGGTGTACGGTATCAAATAACCTGCAGTGAAAATAACCAGGTGTACAGTATAACTTAACCAGCAGTGAAAATAACCAGATGTACAGTATAAAATAACCAGCAGTGAAAATAACCAGGTGTACGGTATAAGATAACCAGCAGTGAAAATAACCAGGTGTACTCTATAAAATAACCAGCAGTGAAAATAACCAAGTGTACAGTATAAAATAACTAGCAGTGAAAATAACCAGATGTACAGTATAAAATAACCAGCAGTGAAAATAACCAGGTGTACGGTATAACTTAACCAGCAGTGAAAATAACCAGGTGTATGGTATCAAATAACCAGCAGTGAAAATAACCAGGTGTACAGTATAAAATAACCAGCAGTGAAAATAACCAGGTGTATGGTATCAAATAACCAGCAGTGAAAATAACCAGGTGTACGGTATAAAATAACCAGCAGTGAAAATAACCAGGTTTTCGGTATCAAATAACCTGCAGTGAAAATAACCAGGTGTACAGTATAACTTAACCAGCAGTGAAAATAACCAGATGTATGGTATCAAATAACCAGCAGTGAAAATAACCAGGTGTATGGTATAAAATAACCAGCAGTGAAAATAACCAGGTGTACGGTATAAAGTAACCAGCAGTGAAAATAACCAGATGTACAGTATAAAATAACCAGCAGTGAAAATAACCAGGTGTATGGTATAAAATAACCAGCAGTGAAAATAACCAGATGTACAGTATCAAATAACCAGCAGTGAAAATAACCAGGTTTACGGTATCAAATAACCAGCAGTGAAAATAACCAGGTGTACGGTATATGTTGCTTTAAAAAATTAAAAAACAAAAAATGTACAGTAAAACTTGTCCATAACAAATTTTAAGGGACTTTTAAAATTGTTCAATTCCTTATAAGGACAGTTTGTTAAACAGTTATAACAATGTGGACTGAAGGGTAAAAACAATCTTCATTAAGAAACAACTTCACTCTAAATCTAGGCTAAACTGGAACTTTCCAGGAAGTCAAAATGAAACAGAAAGGTTTTTGTTACTTCTTATTTACGCAACTTAGGCAAAAAGTTAAGTATCCTTGACTTTCATTGAAATGATTTTGATCACTTCATTATATTTCTAGAGAGACATATAAATTTGTTCGTTATAAGCAAAAATTTGTTATATAAAATTACATATAAAATTGTTCTTCAACTAAGAATATATAGAGATACAGTCAGGGATAACTTTTGGATTCGTTATGTGCATGAATTCATACAAACTGAGTTCGTTATATTCAAGTTTTACTGTACACATGTTAATGTTGTCTACTGTATCCTCTGTTTTCATTAGATTAGTCTGTTTGAAGCTAGAGAAGAAGGAAAATTGTTTATCGTGGATATCTTTCATACTAAGAAAACAACCCAAAAGAATGAGAATTTCAAAGGAAAATGGAACATATTCCTCAGGTAAATTGTCTCGGTTATCCAACAGGCTAGAGTCCTTTCATTTGTCATTTCAGAAGAGTCTATTTATAGTTAGGTATATTAGGTTTTATACACAAAATAAAAATCCAACTGTTTTTTGAACATTAGAAATAGAGCCATTGTGTTGTCTAAAGGTCCTATCTGAGTTTACTGCTTCATATACAAAATACAAAATCATCTCTCTCCTTGGTATGGTATCCTCGAACACTTTTATATACACTGGTAGTGGAAAGACAGACTTGGTTTCATGACATGCTGATATCATTTCCATGATACGTGTAGTCGCGTGAATTTTTTATGTTTACAACAACACATGAACTGACGGCACTTCGCCCTACTTTCAGATTACAGAGCTTGCTCCATGTTTTGTGTTTAGCATTGTATGCTTCTACATCTTCTGTTGTTGTTGCACCTGAAAATAATAGAAAATCTGGTATACTGTATTATGGGATGCCTTTGCATTGTGAAGTTAAAAGCATTCTATAATAAAATTGAAGCCACTGTGGATCTGTGAATTAGAAAAAAACGTGATCATTTGAGATACAGAGAGAACATGAAAATTACAAGCCATAAAATTAAACCCCTGTACTGTATATATACATGTACAGTAAAACCTGCTTTAGCAACCACCTGTGTATAAAGACCATTTTTTACTGTCCCATATAGTACCATCTGTGTACAAATCAACCTCTATATAAAGACCACCTCCCTATAAAGACGTGTTTATTATGTCCTAAGGAGGTTGTTATATACATGTTACACTGTACATATAAATATCTTACCATCATAACCACCTATTACCACTATTCTGTCATCCATTACTGAAGCCGCAAAATTACTTCTTCCCAAAACCATGGGAGGTAAATTTGACCATCTGTTCTGGACTGGTTGAAATTTTTCAACTAGGGGAGACAACAAAAATGTCAGTGAGAATACATGTACATGGTCACAATATACAGTGAAATCTTGTCAAAATCGAATGAGACAAAATTCTGGTTATGTAAAACTCAAACGGCCGGTCCCATTTTTTTTGGGGGGGAGGGGGGGGGGCATATTGTGGATCATCCATCTGTCTGTCTGTAATTCCATCTCGCTTACATATAAAGTGCAATATTTCAAGTTTGGATTGTGATACAGTAACCAAACTTGGACTATAAGTTCATCTAAGAGTTGCTTACACTTCACCAACATCAGATGCCCCTGGGGTTGCGGTGTGGCCAAAATGTATTACATTGTACTATTTGCTTGCATAGAAATTTGTTTGGACCAGGGGCATTTGTCTTTCACAAACACATCTTGTTTTACTATATATTTATACTACTTTTATTCCGGATAACTTAAAGTTTTATCTTGAAATGTCACTTTTCTTAAAGTATATTTCTGGTCCAAAGTATCAAAATATTAGAGATATGCCACCTGTTCTCTTGAAAAAACCTTCCATGATTGGAGGGTTACTTATTTTTTTTAAGTGGAAATCATTGTAATTAATAACTTGTTTATTACTTGTGGTATACATGAAACAATAGCAGCTTAGGTTACTGCAAGGCTCAAACCAGATTTAACTCTACAGAGGCCTTTCCTATATACATGTATGGAGAGAGAGAGACAGAGAGACACATGATGGTTCAGCCCTTTATCCACAGAGGTCTTTCCTATATACATGTGTGGAGAGAGAGACACACAAACCAGACTTAATGGTTTGAAGTATGATGGTTCAGCCCTTTATCCACAGAGGCCTTTCCTATATATACATGTGTGGAGAGAGACAGAGACACACACACACACACACAAACCAGACTTAATGGTTTGAAGTATGATGGTTCAGCCCTTTATCCACAGAGGTCTTTCCTATATACATGAATATGTATAAAGAGAGAGGGGGAGAGACAGACAGAGAGAGAGACAGATAGAGAGGGACAGGGAGAGAGAGAGAGAGAGAGAGAGAGGGGGGGGAAGAAAAAGACAGACAGGGAGAAAGAGAGATTACAAATTTACTGTTTATATACCTTAATATTGTTCCCCTGCATTAATTTATGGATTTCTTTGGTTTTGATTTTTGGAATTTGTTTTTGTTGTCTTTTGTTTTTACATTTTGTTTGATCATAGTTCATTTTAACACATATTTATTCATTTAATTCAAATTACTAGTGTCCAACAGGACAGAGAGGTACATATATCTACTAGTACATGCATACAGAAATGGACATAACTCTGCAATATTGTAATATCAATATTAATTTTAATTTTCAACATACCTGTCTGCAATATCAATTTTAATTTCCAACATAC
Source organism: Atrina japonica (assembly GCA_030159075.1). Lineage (NCBI taxonomy): Eukaryota > Metazoa > Mollusca > Bivalvia > Pterioida > Pinnidae > Atrina > Atrina japonica. The sequence goes on along the minus strand of BROG01000026.1, from coordinate 1,699,179 downwards.
CTGTCTGCAATATCAATTTTTATTTTCAACATACCTGTCTGTAATATCAATTTTTATTTTCAACATACCTGTCTGTAATATCAATTTTTATTTTCAACATACCTGTCTGCAATATCAACTTTTATTTTCAACATACCTGTCTGCAATATCAATTTTTATTTTCAATATACCTGTCTGTAATATCAATTTTTATTTTCAACATACCTGTCTGTAATATCAACTTTTATTTTCAACATACCTGTCTGCAATATCAATTTTTATTTTCAACATACCTGTCTGCAATATCAATTTTTATTTTCAACATACCTGTCTGTAATATCAATTTTTTTCCACAACATACCTGTCTGCAATATCAATTTTTATTTTCAACATACCTGTCTGCAATATCAATTTTTATTTTCAACATACCTGTCTGCAATATCAATTTTTATTTTCAACATACCTGTCTGCAATATCAATTTTTATTTTCAACATACCTGTCTGCAATATCAATTTTTATTTTCAACATACCTGTCTGTAATCTATTAAATCCATCATATCCTCCCAAAGCAACAATGTCATTTTGAAAAGTTACCAAGGCGACACCGCTACGCCTCATGGTCATCTGTGGTAACATTGTCCACTGGTTTGTTTTAGGGTCATACATTTCTACAGAATCTAAACAAAGTTGGCCATCAAATCCCCCAGCTATATAGATCTGTCCTGTAGGTAATCAAACACAAAATGCAACAATACACCAACAGTCAAATGCAATACATGTGTGTATATATATATATATATATATATATATATATATATATAGAGAGAGAGAGAGAGAGAGAGAGAGAGAGAGAGAATGTACAGCAGCAAGTCAAAAATAAGTTCTCAAAATGTGTCTTCCATTCCAACAGTTTCAAGTCAGCTTTTAATCTTTAAAGCTGAATTATCTTACTTACATGTAGTTATAGCAAATGGCATGATCTATGACATCTGAAAAGCAAATTCTAAACCATCATTTATCGCAGAACTATGGATTAACAAAGTATACATGTACATGTAAGTCAAGTTATAAAAAAGTGCTAAAAGTTATCCACTTAGTGATGTAACTTTAAAGAAAATCATATAGTAAAAATATATAGGAGTACAAAAGGCTCAATTTTGTCCAGCAAAATAAAAAATTCTCGTTATGTGAAAAAAGGCGTTATAGCGACTTTTGAAAGGCGATGTTACGTGAAAAAAGGCATTATTATGACTTTAAAAAGGCGATATTACTCAGAAAAGGGCATTATTATGACTTTTGAAAGGTGATATTACGAGAAAAAGAGTCATTATAACAACTTTTAAATTGCGTTATAAGGTGAAAAGGCGATATTACACAAAAAAGGCGTTCTTACGACTTTAAAAAGGCAACATCACATGAAAAAATGTGTTATTACGACTTTTGAAAGGTGATATTATGCGAAAAAAGGCATTATAACGACTTTTGAAAAAGTCATTATAACGACATTTAAATGGTGTTATTACCTGAAAAAAAAAGTCATTATAACAACATTTAAAAGGCATTTATACGTGAAAAAAGGTGTTCTTACGACTTTTAAAAGGCTTTATTTTGAAAGATGTTATTACAACTTTTGAAATGCGTTATTACGCTAAAAAAAAAGGCTGCAAGGCTATGTTAAACCAAACATCTGAGGCAAATCTTATGCAAATCCATTGGTGAATTTTGGAAATTTTCAAAATCCACCAAAAATCCACAAAAATCGTGGTTTGATAATTTACACATTTGTCAATTTGTTAGGCCAGTTCTCAAAATCCACATGAAAATAACACCCAAAGAAAATGTTTTAACCACTTTTAACCACCACTACCGCCCCTAACAAAAATGCCCCACAGGCTTGACATAGAAACACCAAAATGTAGTCATCTCTAGAGTTTGTCAATTCCAACCCTTGTGTCAAATTTCATGCAAGTCTATAAATATGTTTTTCTTAACGCTTGTTCATTGTAAACATTCATGGCAAAATCCAACGAAAAAGGTTTTTAAATATACATAATAACGCCTTTTTGCATAATACCGCCTTTCAAAAACTTGTTATAATGCCTTTTTTAAAGTAATAACGCCTTTCAAAAGTTGTAATCACATCTTTTTTCGTGTAATAACTCCTTTCAAAGTCATTTATTTTGCTTAATAACGCTTTTCAAAAGTTGGTGTAATGCTTTTATGCATAATAACACCTTTCAAAAGTCGTAATAATGCCTTTTTCATGCAATAATGCCTTTCAAAAGTTGTTATAACGCCTTTTTCACATAATAATGCCTTTTTTGCATAATACCACCATTCAAATAGTCAGTATAATGCCTATTTTTTTTAGTAATAATGCCTTTCAAAGGTCTTTATCACACCTTTTTCTATGTGATAATGCCTTTCAAAGTCGTTATAACACCTTTGGTTTGCATAATAACGCTTTCCAAAAGTTGTTATAATGCTTTTTTGCGTAATAACGCCTATCAAAAGTCTTAATAATGCCTTTTTCGCATATCATCCCTTCCAAAAGTTGTTATAATGCCTTTTTCACATAATAACACGATTTTATTTATTTATTTATTTTATTTTATATTATTATTTTTTTTTTGCAGGACAAAATTGAGCCTTGTAGGCTTTCCTAATATGAGCATATTTTTTATGGAATTATAATATAATACAGTTTTATACTAAATATAATGGAAAAAAATTATATCAAATTTATAGAAAAATATTTATCAGGAACTCATTTTAGACATGTCACTGTGGTTTATTGCAGACTCTGAGAAACAAAAATTATCAGACTCTACTCACTTCAGTCCTGTAGCAATAGTTTGGTGGGTCAGCTTAAGCCAGGGAAAAAAACAAAACAACTAGAAGAAAAAGAAATAGCAAACAAAACATCCATCTTGGTCCATTTCAATATTCTATACATATTATAATTACTCCAACTGATTACAGATTTGAGCTTTTAAAATATATTTTAAAAATCATCAACAAAAAGGTATAATTTTTAATGAAAAATTATAAATTTGAGCCACTGCCTCTGATTTGATAAAAAAAAAATGTTTCCTATTTAGCCTTATTAAAGGAGCATTAACTTTTTTTTAATTTTCTTTCGTTTTATACTACTTAGTTTGATATACAATGACAAAAAAGAAATATATGTAGGCTTAAAAATCCTTAAATTTCTATATATTTTGTGAAAATTGCTTGAGAAACCCAGGTTTGGCAATTAATCACTTAAAATAATTATTGATTAATCCATCCTTACTATTTGTATATACATACCACACTGGACCTGACCTTATTAATACAATATATATAGGAATATAAGCATTTCTATGCCATGTATAGCTCTTATTTGTTATTGTAAATTAACTACAAGTAGTAAAATTAGTGAAAAATAGAAAATAATTGTTTTGGTAAACACAGCTAATACACCGTTTTACTTATAAAGTAATATATGTTTCCTATTCAGTCAGATCTAGAGTTGTACAAATAAATGTACAGTAAAAGAAATATGATAAAAATTGAGATTGAATAATGAGTAAGTTTGGTGACTTGGGGCCCTGGTATGAAGAATTCTCGGTTTGTCCCGACCAATCACAATATCGTACCATTCAGAGCTACAGCCCCGGCGTCACTTCGGCTGTTCCACATTGGTTGTACTTGCGTCCATTGGTTGTTTACTGCGTCATAGCTTTCCACGGAGCTGTGTCTCTGTCGGCCGTCAAAACCTCCACATGCGTAAATGCGATCTGAAGTCACGAAAAACAAAAATACGTACAGTTTTCCAGTGAAACGAATATGGTATCTTCGATTGTAACTCGTTGTATTTGGAATTCTATATCTCCGGTTGTGTGTCTTAAAATACCCACCACGGCTATGTCATGTTGTAAATTTTGAAAATACTGGGGTGAAAATAAAAAATTTACAAAATTCTGCAGTTACACCGGTGACCTATCCAGTAAATTCAAAATTTACAATGATGACAGGTACATTAATAATATCACTCTGATATTGTATTATTTTGATTTCAATATATGTTTTACTAAATTTCTAGCGTTACATATAATTAGTTATGGTCGCCAATTACTAGTAGTAGTACCCTTCATCTGCCTTATATTACGTACCACCAGCGATATATAAAGCCTAAAAACCCTAGTGATCCCAAAGGTCACTTGACTTGTAGCCTGCATGTGATTAAAAACTGGTACCGTAACCATAAGCAGGTACGGTAGATATTGGAAAATCAAGATCCAGCTGTGATGTCAGGTGTCACGGAAGAATTAGCATCCCTTCTGTATGATTAGACATGAAAGTTTCAAAAGGCAAAATAATCAACATCAGTTAACCGGGATACTTACCATAACAGACGACTGTACTGACATAGCACCTGGCCCTGTACATTGGAGCCTTTTCTTCCCATACTCGTGTCTCTGGGGCGAAACGGTTTACGTTGTTCAAATAGCGGTTACCGTCAAACCCGCCGATCGTGTATATGAAACCATCATGCGTCACGGTTCCGTGATAAGCACGTGGATACGCCATTGATGGTGCAGCTTGAAACCACTCGTCTACATTTTTGTCGTATGTTTCTATTGTATTAACGGGCCCACAGCTTGACCAACCCCCGACTGTAAAAATTATCTCTGCTGGTACACGTGGTCGTAACATTAATTCGTTTTTGTCGATAAGTTTTGAACCTTTTAACAGTTTCATAAGTTCGTTTGCTTTGTCTAGTAATTTTGAATGTTCATTGACATTGTCCCCTTGTTTTAGAAATTCATTATTTTTCATCAGATTGTTTTGAAAAAATTCCTTTTCCATAAATGCTAGCCTCATAATTTTTAGGAAACCCAGGTAATGTGAATTTCTATTCACTGGGTCGTAAGAGATCCATCTTTGCACGGCAGTGTAAACCTGGCTTTCATCTTTAACGCACAATTCGTCATGCTTCAGTATATCGAGCATCTCGTGTAGTTCGAGTTGTAAAAACTCCTGACTCTTTACTGCAATTTCGCTGAAGTTTGTTAAAACATATTTCCAAGTTCTTCTTGCGACTTCAAAATTGTAAAATCTTGCGAATTTTAACACTCCAATACAGTTTTCTGGTATAAGATTGTTTAGCAAAAACGAGGCGCACTCCTTTTGTAGACCAAAAATATGAAATCGGTCGGCGGCGGCAGTGAGATCCTCCACATTATCAGCCGAGATGAAAACATGGCGAAGGTATGCATACCGGATTATTTGATCCATAGTTTTAGAATTAACGCCATGGATAGTTACTTCATTTTGGTCAGACTCTACAAGACCAGAGGTAAACAGAGACCTAAAGTAATGACTGCAGCTCGCCATGACGTTCCTATGCACCGGTAATTTGACGTCCTCTTCAGGGATTCGAATAAATGCATCACAAAATATGCCAAGCCGTCGCATTTCGTGCATTTGCACCTGTGCATCAATTTCAAAGAAATCACCTTTTGCGTCTGCCATCATCAAGTCTTTGTTTAGTTTAGGACTGTCGATTATAACAGCAGGTCCATACCTCCTCTCGGGTTTGTCATGTATGCTCTGTTTTCATCTTTCACATGCAACCGCTCACCGGCCATGGGTATTACGTCATCGCGTTCTAACGTTCTTTCCGCCAGAAGACGTCACTTCCTTATGTTCCTCCTTTACAACGTCAACAATGTATTTGCATTCAGGATGACGATCCTAATTCAAAATGTTGACCTTTGCTGTAACGTTGCACAGGATCCATAAAATTGCCTAATAACCGTGATGATTGTTAAAATAACGGCACCGACGCTCAAAAACCCCGAAATCACACTTGCCGTGTCGATATGATTGACCATTTGAAATTTTGAAATAGAGTGGCAAATATCTAGGGACATTCCAAGTCTTTTTTCTCTCTGTTTAGTGTCCGCGAAATGATTGGTTTTGACATCATAAAACAAAATAAAAATCCACAAACATATAGGGAGGAATGTAGAACATAGCCTTTAAATATACGCCTAAACATGAATATTCATTTTCATCATTGTGAAAACTATTAACTATTAGGTTATTTATAAGTATATTGTCCTCATAATACAGAATTTCATTCAAAAAATAAATAATAAAATTATGTTAGGGGGACAATATGACAAAGATATGGTTTTTATAACTTTCATTTTGTTTTTATTTTGTTAACACGTCGTGAAAACACATAAATGTACATTAAAATACATTTCTTCTTCTAGAAATGTCCTGAGGTGTGTTTTGCCCTGTCGTATTGGGTTTTTTTTTTTTTCTTACAAGAAAGATATGTTTTTATACGCCCGCCTTCAAGGCGAGTGTATATTGGCATCATTGATTTCAGGGTGGACATAAGCATTAAAAAAACTTGGAATGGCCTTATAACAATCAAACGTATTAATTTTAAACAGATAGTGATGTGCACTAGATGGTTATAACACATTTTCAACACAATTTTGTTGTAGGTCAATGACATGACACCAAGAAAAATGTTACGTCGGTAACGAGGTCATTTTTTATTATTACATTGATAAAACATTCATACAAATATAAATTTTATCAAAATATATCGTAGAATTTAAAGAAATGCATTTATAGGAGTGAAAGAAGTGATTTCTCGTTACATTCTATAGAAATTTTGAAAACTTTTAGGCTTTAAAAAATACAAAATTTGAGAAACCTCCATTGGTATGATTTATTTATTTTGCATCAAACTTTATTACTGCGGTATACAAGACTACGAACCGACCTCATCTAATATTTTTTGCTACCACTGACAAATTTTGAATTATGTTAAATCATGTCGCAATAAAACACACAAAACGATAAATTTTTTGACAAATTTTACATAAATATCCCGTCAAAAGTGTGTCACAGTTTGTGATTCAAGGGAAGAAGTCACTTCTGGAAATAATAAATATACATGTATATATTTGAACTCTTTTTAAATACACATAGAAAATTTCTTATATTATCAACGTGTGAGAAAATTGTTTCAACTGTAATCGTGTACAATGTATATTTATTGCATAATCAAAAGGAATATGAAAATGAATATTAAACGGAATCGTTAACAAACAAAAATCATCAGATCATTCAAAATTTCGTATGTCATGTCACATGCTTGAAAGTGTTGAAAGTAGAAGATACCAATATATTGTCCGTCAAAATAGAATTTGCAAGTGTTGCAATAAACATGATATTGAGGACGAATTCCACTTTATATAAGTAAGCCCTCTTTATGTCGTTTTGCCAAAAGAATATATAAAACCACATTACGTCAGAAAGCCATATGTTTTCAAATTGGTTCAATTGCTATCAACCCAAAATGTTTCAGAATTGTTAGGACTTGGTAAATTTTTAATTATGCCTTAAAAAAGAGAGAGACATGTAGGCTATGTATTGTAATTATGTCTCTCCTCCGCCTATTGTATTTAATTCAGGTATATCTATTTCTGCAGATTGTCACTTGTGCTTACTATATCATATTGTATATTTAATTTCATGTTTACAACACCTGTAAGCATGTGCTTTTGGTAATAAACTACTACTTTAAGAAGACTTCCCAATAAAGCAAGTTCGGAATGAAAATGAGCTTTTATCTAGAATTATTTCCAAAAACTATACAATCGGCACTATAAGAAAAACCGAATAAATGAAATATATTTTAAATTAATTTTTATCCACAGAATGTCAATAATTGCAATTTTGAACAAATTTATTTTGTTTTATGATAACCAATTCTTTCGATAAACCATCTGGGGGCATTGGTGACAGCTAAATTTTGAGGTACAGTGTATTTTGAAATCGAATATTGAGGGGACATTCAATTTTTACCTGATTTTTAAAGAAGGATACACATAGATGTACTCTTCTGTTTTATTTACATCACCGGTTCATTTTTAATTTACCAAATGAATCGCCACCAAATTATCAACATTCATCGGGATAGATTTTAAAATCTCAACAGACAAGAAGTTGAAGAACAAGAGTTACTGTTCTTGACATTGTACTTATCTGCCCTTTGTCCGCCATTTTGGAAAGTAAACAACAACTTGCCAACAACAGAAAGTTATTTTTATACGAGGTATATTATCTCTTTTATACATTTTTATGTAAATGGTTAAGTTTTAATTTTCTTAATTATTGCGATTATAGTATTTTACACAACGGAAATAAGATTAGTACCGATGGCGATGACCAGAACTATTATCGAAATGATCTCCCATACATTCATGAATACATTACAGTTTACATGATAAATTCATTAGGCCTAGTAATTTCTGCAGTAAGGTACAGTATGACCTATACATTAACCCTTTCAAAAAGAGCATACCACTTAGAAAGCGGGGTGGGGGTAATGTATGCTTTATAAATTTATAGATTTTTTTTTAAATCATGTCATTGACGTGAATCATATCATATCATCGGTCGTCTATAAATGAAAATATTGAAAGATGTAGGAGTTACAAATAAGTTGCTGATATACTCAGATAAATCTACTGACCCACAGAATGTGCAAAAAGGTGCACTACTTGGTAATAGACGGGCATGCAGTAGTTTTCTAAGTCCAGTTTTCTTCACAAGATAATTGAAAATAAAACATGAAAGTTTATATCAAGAATAAAACAATACACCATTTTCGAGTTGTCTTGTAATGTCATGATTCGTCATAATAGAGTGTGTTTTCATAGAGCAAAGTGGGGCATTATTATATTCCAGATAAGCTGTTTATCACCTCTATGATCAGGGATATTAATATCATGAAGTAATTGGTGCCAGATTGAAAATTTGATTACAGGGAAGTGATGACACTTTGCATATTTACAAGAGGGATAATTTAACTAAAATTAATTCCTCACAGACGAAGTGAAATAAGATAATGCTGAATATCGTCAATGAAAATATTACATAACATGAATTGACCTTGCCCAACTTTCAGATGACGTCACGTAGTGTAAGTACAAACTATTGTGATGAAACTGAACGGAATCGGACAACTCAAAAATAGTCTATTCTTACATCAGCAATCTGCTGTTATGTGATTTCATCTTTACTATGTACTACTACAATGGTTTTTTTCTCCTTCTGTTTGAATACAATGTCCAACAGCAGACGACTGATATAAACAAATCTCACAAAATTATGTTCTATAATCACAGGCACTTGTCTTTAATATATAACCAAAATCACATAATAGCTGACTACTGGTCTTAAATGACAACTGAACCATGCAGTACCAGTAGAGGTACTGCCTCATTGAAAAAAGAAATCAGAGAGTGGTCTATTCTTCAGACAAGCTAGACCATGTAGAAAAACAGGTGAGTATAATTAAGCTCTTAGTCTTCACAAATTAAGACAGAATACGTCATTTCTGAGATTCCTCCACAGACCACTCTCTGTCATGTGACTTTCATCACCACGTGATAAAATTTAATTAGGGATATTTTGAACAAAATGGCGGGCACCCTACTGTAGTCTTCGTATCAGCTGATAAATAATAAGTTCAGATTGATACAAAGAGTCCTACAATAAATATTTTAACTTATAAATATTCTCCTATATCTTAGAGTTGTTGGCAGGTGTATACTCCTGATTTGAGTCAAAGTTTACATCAGTGTCAGTGACAGCGTACCATAGACCTAAAGGCTATATATAAATATGCTTCAGTTGTAGGTTCATATTTTTATTAGGAAATTTGTTTAAATAAATTGTCGTCCATCCACGGATATTTATCTGATTTATTTTTCTCTCTGGAATCCGATTTACAACATGGCACCACATATCAGCACTTGGTTTTTAATTTATATTGATTCAATTCATATTCACTGCGACCAAAGTGCCCTAAATTTTCTCAAAGTCACATGATCAGTGCGTTGTAGTTTCTAAACTGTTCCGGATCTTGGAAACGATGTACTAGTGCATGATATAGACAACTGAAAAGAAGGCATTAATTGGTACATCTTTAACAATATTCCATTAAATATAAATCGTTTGAACTAATGCAATGCCTTGAAAGTGAGCACAGGTCTTTGTTTTACAAGTTCAAGAAGTGAAAAAAAATCATCAGAAGTTTATCTGATCTATGAGAGCAAATTCACACCTTTCCTGCTAAATGATGTCAGACATTTTTTTTTTTTTTAATTTTTTATTTTCAGACATTTTTACAATATAGTCGACACAAGGTACAAGGAAACAAACATAAAAAAGAATATATTGTATACTTTCATTCAATCACTTGCATAATGTGACATTGACTGTATTGCTTTTATAAGAGAGAGAGAGGGGAGAGAGAGAGAGATGGGATGAGGATAAGATTAGTACTCTATACTATATACAAGTGTGTCAGCCGATGTCAGGGTTAGGGTACACAATCAATTGGGGAAAAAAAAAAAAAAAAAGAACCATTAGGAATCCATAAACTTGAAGAGTCTTTTCCACTTTCCCCACCTTATATCTATTTTTCTCTGAAAAAGTCACCCTTACAACTTGCAGTGCACATTTGAATATTATAATTATCCTTTATAACATTGACTAGGGCATTTAAGCTTAGTGATTTGTGTTGACATCTTACTCTATAGATGTACTGTTTTATAATAAGAAGACATTTTTAATCATGATGCCAAATATTTAGAACATTATTGGTTTCAAAAATAGAAAAAAAATTACCCCCAAAAGCTTCATAGATATTTAATTTGTATTGATATATGTTAATATGAAAAGTGTCAGACCAAGCATCGAGTTGAACAGATCCAGTATGCAGAATTTGTTTCACAATCAAGTTGATCAACAGTGTACAGCTTCTGTCACTATTCTACACTGTGTACATTGTCTGTAACATCAAATCCAGAAACAAAATCACTGATCTGAATCAACACCTTTTCTTTTTTTTAACTGTATAAAACAGGAATCGTGATTTCTACCTGTGTAAAACAGGAATCTAGATTTCTACCTGTATAAAACAGGAATCTCGATTTCTAACTGTATAAAACAGGAATCTCGATTTCTAACTGTATAAAACAGGAATCTCGATTTCTAACTGTATAAAACAGGAATCTCGATTTCTAACTGTATAAAACAGGAATCTAGATTTCTAACTGTATAAAACAGGAATCTAGATTTCTAACTGTATAAAACAGGAATCTAGATTTCTAACTGTGTAAAACAGGAATCTAGATTTCTAACTGTGTAAAACAGGAATCTAGATTTCTAATTGTATAAAACAGGAATCTAGATTTCTAACTGTATAAAACAGGAATCTAGATTTCTAACTGTGTAAAACAGGAATCTAGATTTCTAACTGTATAAAACAGGAATCTAGATTTCTAACTGTATAAAACAGGAATCTAGATACAGGGTTGTTTCATTCTTATACAGTGGAGTCTATTTTGAGAGTCCATCTGCCACTGAAATGTGGTCTCTCAAGAAAATCTGTGGTTTCTCAAAAGAGGTTTTATTTAATGGTTTATTTATATAACCAAATAGTTTTCTGTATCTCAAGACATGTGTATGGTCTTTTATGAGAGTTGTCTTTCAAGACAGGTTCCACTGTATTCTTTTTTTTTTTTTGCTGAAGTACATTTTTTTCTTACAGACTATGACTTAACAGAGCGAGATGTGGCACTATTTTTGGTCACATTTCATTTACCACCTGATACAGTGGTTCCCACGGGACAACAGATCCAAGATGTAAGTGACTTTTATCTACATGTTGTACATAGCTATAAAATGATAATTCCCCAGACTATTAAATGGGTCTTTGTGTTTATCCAAATGTAGAGATGTGGACAAATGTAGAGATGTGGACAAATGTAGAGATGTGAACATACAAAGAAAAATTTGGATATGCACGCATAGAAAATTATTTTGAATCCATGCAACTTTAATTGCTGGTTTGATTTTGTCTCCTTTACTTGCAACATTTAGTATTAATAATAATATGGACGGCATTGGTCAAGGTGGCTGAGTGGCATCTGTTGTATAAATTAGTGTTGGTTATTGAAGTAACATGGTTTTGGTCAAAATATTAAATGGCAGTGTTTGGACCTGAAATGGTTGGGTGGTGGCTCAGACTGATTTGTAAAGTATAATTGTATGACCTTGCAGTGAAATGATCAAATATCTGGACTAAATTTGATCATGATTCCTCAATGGGAGAGTGTCTGTGTCTAAAATGGCTGTTTGGTGGCTTGGTGACACTTGCCTTAATTGTGCCTTAAATGTCTGGATTTAAATTTTGCTTAAATCACACTTTAGATATTTTTACAATGAGTATATAGTAAGAGTTACTTATGAAAGACTAAAATCAAAAGACTGTTACATTTCACAAAACACTAAAGAACCATGCAGGCCTTATTGTACTGGCTTTTTTGTTTGTTTGTTTAGGTGTTATTTTAGATTTTTAACACTCAACTATTATACGGTGGTGGCAAGTTTTTAATTGTGGAAGAAAGAATTGGGTAATACACTGTACACCCAGGGACAGACCACTGCCCTTCCACAAGTAAACTGGCAAATTTTCTCACAAAATCAGCTAGCTAAGGTTCCAGTAGGATTTAAATGTGCATTGACTATAGGTTAGAGACTACATGGTTTCAGGTGTGAGAGACTGTAACCACTGATTTACAGAGGTATCTACTGTTTAGTTGCTTTTATTTGTGGGGGATTTAATTTTGCTATATTCACGGTCAAAGACATCTCCATGAAATTAAATACCTGTGAATATAATACCTTACACTTATGAAGTATCAGAAAGACAATTTGCTACTAACCTTGGGCGAAATTTAATACCAGTGAATAAGTTCTTTTCAGAAAAATGCAAAATTTTCTCTCTGTGAAATTAAACAACTATAAAGTACTATATTGTAGCACATCCATAGCATTATTCAATATTTATGGTAGTGCAGGTATCATCTTAGTTTTAGGCAACAGATCAGTTGTATTTCTGAAGGATTTGAAGTCAACATTGTTGAGATTCATTTTGTTTTCAGCTCTTCTGAAAAAAAAAAATTATAATTCATGTTGGAAAGCGAATGTATGTATGTTGTGAAATGCATTCAAATGCATCTATCATCATATTATGCTTCATAAATTGAATTTAATAAACTTTCATAATGGTTTTAAAAATATTGAAAAAAAAAATCAATCTCTCTTCATCTTTCTTATTTCAGTAAAATCCTTTTGACAGTGTTCTGTATCGCATTGTTTGTACCTCAGTTCTATGTGTTGTTTGAGAAGCACACGGCACGGTGGTGCCCGGCACATCTCTTGGAGCTGCTGATCGTTTCGATAGTATTTACCTTCATTGCTACAGGTAAGTATCAGGGAGTGTGTTTAGATCAATTTGTTTTCATATCCATGTATGTATTGTTATCACTTTGTCAACTTACATTTGTTTGCAGTGGAATATGTACACAAAGATGGATAATCTAATAGTCCACGTCACATTAGATGGGAAAATTAAAATTTAATTTACGATGCCCTTGATTGTCTGATTCCAAAAAAAAAATGTGCTGATATCAATTAAGAAAACCAAAAAGTATGTCTTACCGTATATCTTTTCTACATACTTTTATCTTTCTTTGATTGCTTCAGTTTATGAAAACACTTTTCCTATGGGAATCTCTGTGTTAGCCATGTGATGTCAATAAAAATGCCATTACTCATACAAATTTGTCGTAGGGGTAATTTCAGTGTGAATATCTCAAACAGAAAGGATTAATTTCATATGTCACTAGCAGGGATAAATTACTATTGAAAATACCTAGAATACCGCTTAGTCAAAATTAAGAAGTTTCGACCATTTTGTTTTTAACAGCCAAAACGAGTGGACACATTTTTTGTGACTTAGACTACAGAAAGTAGATATCATATTCATGTAGATATGCAAAAACTTGTCGGCTTCATTTAATATACATAGTTATAGGATTAATGGCAAGCTAATGCCATATTGATCTTAATCATAAGTGGGCCAATATGGAATTAGTTACATGTTAACCCTATAATTATATCATAGGTTAAAATTGTCATTTGACAATGAAAACTGGATGATAACACTTTCCTGAATAAATCAACATCTTCATCTGATTTGAAATAAAAAGAAATTATAAAATTATAACTAACTGCTTTATGTTTTTAACATGCAGGTTTTGCTGTGCTGTTTATGCTGATGAGCCCAGTACCTAGAGTAGTAAAGATTGCTTTTCACGTTTTTGGTGTGATTTGTTTTATTGAAGGTCTTGTACACATTGCCTACATTTCCAAAGCAGAGGATTGTGTGAGTATGGTTTAGAACTATACTGCTGCATGTATGCACACTCAGAATAATCCCCCCACACACACAGAACAAAGCAATACAGAATACACACACATGCACACACACACACACACACACACACACACACACACACACCCACCCACACACACACACAGCAAACCAATACACAATACTAGTACATGCACATCAAACCCATGCACAATCAATACACACAAAACAAAACCAAACACGATACACACACAACAAACCCAAACACAATACACACACACAACAAACCCAAACACAATACACAAACACAACAAACCCAAACACAATACACACACAAAACAAACCCAAACACAATACACACACAAAACAAACCCAAACACAATACACACACAAAACAAACCCAAACACAATACACACAAAACAAACCCAAACACGATACACACACAACAAACCCAAACACAATACACACACAAAACAAACCCAAACACAATACACACACAACAAACCCAAACACAATACACACACAAAACAAACCCAAACACAATACACACACAAAACAAACCCAAACACAATACACACACAACAAACCCAAACACAATACACACACAACAAACCCAAACACAATACACACAACAAACCCAAACACAATACACACACAAAACAAACCCAAACACAATACACACACAACAAACCCAAACACAATACACACACAACAAACCCAAACACAATACACACAACAAACCCAAACACAACACACACACACAACAAACCCAAACACAATACACACAAAACAAACCCAAACACAATACACACACAAACAAACCCAAACACAATACACACACAACAAACCCAGACACAATACACACACAACAAACCCAAACACAATACACACACAAACACAATACACACACAAAACAAACCCAAACACAATACACACACAACAAACCCAAACACAATACACACACAACAAACCCAAACACAATACACACAACAAACCCAAACACAATACACACACAAAACAAACCCAAACACAATACACACACAAAACAAACCCAAACACAATACACACACACAACAAACCCAAACACAATACACACACAACAAACCCAAACACAATACACACACAACAAACCCAAACACAATACACAAACAACAAACCCAAACAATACACACACACAACAAACCCAAACACAATACACACACAACAAACCCAAACACAATACACACACAACAAACCCAAACACAATACACAAAACTAGTACATGCACATCAAACCCATGCACAATCAATACACACAAAACAAAACCAAACACGATACACACACAACAAACCCAAACACAATACACATACAACAAACCCAAACACAATACACACACAACAAACCCAAACACAATACACACACAAAACAAACCCAAACACAATACACACACAAAACAAACCCAAACACAATACACACACAAAAACAAACCCAAAACACAATATGCACAAAAACAAACCCAAACACGATACACACACAACAACAAACCCAAACAACAATACACACACACACAAAACAAACCCAAACACAATACACACACAAAACAAACCCAAACACAATAGACACACACCAAACCCAAACACAATAAACACACAACAAACCCAAACACAATACACACAACAAACCCAAACACAATACACACACACAAAACAAACCCAAACACAATACATCACACAACAACAAACCCAAACACAATACACACACAACAAACCCAAACACAATACACACAACAAACCCAAACACAATACACACACACAACAAACCCAAACACAATACACACAAAACAAACCCAAACACAATCCACACACAACAAACCCAAACACAATACACACACAACAAACCCAAACACAATACACACACAACAAACCCAAACACAATACACATACAAAACAAACCCAAACACAATACACACACAAAACAAACCCAAACACAATACACACACACACAACAAACACAAACACAATACACACACAAAACAAACCCAAACATAATACACACACAAAACAAACCCAAACACAATACACACACAGAGAACAAACCCAAACACAATACACACACAACAAACCCAAACACAATACACACACAACAAACCCAAACACAATACACACACAAAACAAACCCAAACACAATACACACACAGAGAACAAACCCAAACACAATACACACACACAGAGAACAAACCCCAAAACACAATACACATAAAACAAACCCAAACACAATACACACACAAAACAAACCCAAACACAATACACACAAAACAAACCCAAACACAATACACACACACAACAAACCCAAACACAATACACACACAAAACAAACCCAAACACAATACACACACACAACAAACCCAAACACAATACACACACACAACAAACCCAAACACAATACACACACAACAAACCCAAACACAATACACACACAACAAACCCAAACACAATACACACTCAACAAACCCAAACACAATACACACAAACCAAACCCAAACACAATACACAAACAACAAACCCAAACACAATACACACACAACAAACCCAAACACAATATACACACACAAAACAAACCCAAACACAATACACACATACAACAAACCCAAACACAATACACACACAACAAACCCAAACACAATACACACACAACAAACCCAAACACAATACACACACAACAAACCCAAACACAATACACACACAACAAACCCAAACAATACACACACAACAAACCCAAACACAATACACACAAAACAAACCCAAACACAATACACACACAAAACAAACCCAAACACAATACACACACAACAAAAAACCCAAACACAATACACACACAAAACAAACCCAAACACAATACACACAAAACAAACCCAAACACAATACACACACACAGCAAACCCAAAGACAATACATACACAACAAACCCAAACACAATACACACACAAAACAAACCCAAACACAATACACACACACAGAACAAACCCAAACACAATACACACACAAAACAAACCCAAACACAATACACACACAAAACAAAACCCAAACACAATACACACACAGAGAACAAAACCAAACACACAATACACACACAACAAACCCAAACACAATACAGACACAACAAACCCAAACACAATACACACACACAGAGAACAAACCCAAAAACACAATACACAGAGAACAAACCCAAACACAATACACACACACAGAGAACAAACCCAAAAACACAATACACATAAAACAAACCCAAACACAATACACACACAACAAACCCAAACACAATACACACACAAAACAAACCCAAACACAATACACACACAACAAACCCAAACACAATACACACACACAACAAACCCAAACACAATACACACACAACAAACCCAAACACAATACACACACAACAAACCCAAACACAATACACACAAAACAAACCCAAACACACAAAACAAACCCATACACAATACCCACAAAACAAACCCAAACACAATACACACACACAACAAACCCAAACACAATACACACACAACAAACCCAAACACAATACACACACACAACAAACCCAAACACAATACACACAAAACAAACCCAAACACAATACACACACAACAAACCCAAACACAATACACACACACAACAAACCCAAACACAATACACACACAAACAAACCCAAACACAATACACACACAACAAACCCAAACACAATACACACAAAACAAACCCAAACACAATACACACACAAACAAACCGATACACAATACACACACACAACAAACCCAAACACAATACACACACACAACAAACCCAAACACAATACACACACACACAACAAACCCAAACACACAAAACAAACCCATACACAATGCACACACAACAAACCCAAACATAATACACACAAAACAAACCCAAACACACAAAACAAACCCATACACAATACACACAAAACAAACCCAAACACAATACACACACAAACAAACCGATACACAATACACACACACAACAAACCCAAACACAATACACACACACAACAAATGCAAACACAATACACACACACACAACAAACCCAAACACACAAAACAAACCCATACACAATACACACACAACAAACCCAAACACAATACACACAACAAACCCATACACAATACACATAACAAAACCATGCACAATACACATGCACACACAGAACAATCCAATACACAATACACAAAAGGAACAAACCAATACACAAACCCATACACACAACAAAACATACACGATAAACACAAGAAACCAATACACAATACACATGCATGCTCACACAAAACCCATACACACCACAAACCAATACACAATACACACAAAACAAACCCAAACACAATACACACAAAACAAACCCAAACACAATACACACACACAACAAACCCAAACACAATACACACAAAACAAACCCAAACACAATACACACACAACAAACCCAAACACAATACACACACAGAGAACAAACCCAAACACAATACACACAAAACAAACCCAAACACAATACACACACAACAAACCCAAACACAATACACACAATACAAACCCAAACACAATACACACACAGAGAACAAACCCAAACACAATACACACAAAACAAACCCAAACACACAAAACAAACCCATACACAATACACACAAAACAAACCCAAACACAATACACACACAAAACAAACCCAAACACACAAAACAAACCGATACACAATACACACACAAACAAACCCAAACACAATACACACACACAACAAACCCAAACACAATACACACACACACAACAAACCCAAACACACAAAACAAACCCATACACAATACACACACAACAAACCCAAACACAATACACACACAACAAACCCACACACAATACACATAACAAAACCATGCACAATACACATGCACACACAGAACAATCCAATACACAATACACAAAAAGAACAAACCAATACACAAACCCATACACACAACAAAACATACACAATAAACACAAGAAACCAATACACAATACACATGCATGCTCACACAAAACCCATACACACCACAAACCAATACACAATACACACACAACAAACCCATACTCAGTACACACACAACAAACACCTACACAATACACATAACAAAACCATACACATAGAACAAATCAATACACAATATACACAGAACAAACCAATACACACAGAACAAACCAATACACACACAGAACAATCCAATACACAATACATACACAGAACAAAATAATACACAAACCCATACACACACAACAAACCATACATAATACAAACATGAAACCCATACACAATACACGTGCATACACACAGAAACCCATTCACACACAACACACAATACACACACAACAAACCCATACACAATACACATACAACAAACACATACATAATACACATTCATACACACAAACCTATATACAACACAAACAGTAACAAATCCACACACACACACACAATAACAAGCACATACACATACTTATGTAGCACACCCTTTTAAAAACACATACATACATAACACATCCATACACAACACTAACATACATAACACAACCATACACAATAGACCCATACATGACACAACCATACATAACACAAACATAGATAACACAACCATACATAACACAACCATACATGACACAACCATACATGACACAACCATACATGACACAACCATACATAACACAACCATACATAACACAACCATACATAACACAACCATACATAACACAACCATACATAACACACCCATACATAACACAACCATACATAAACACAAACATACATAACACACCCATACACAACACAACCCATACATAACACAACCATACATAACACAAACATACATAACACAACCATACATAACACAACCATATATAACACACCCATACATAACACAAACATACATAACACAACCATACATAAACACAAACATACATAACACAAACATACACAACACAACCATACATAACACAACCATACATAACACAACCATACACAATAGACCTATACATGACACAACCATACATAACACAACCATACACAATAGACCCATACATAACACAACCATACATAACACAACCATATATAACACACCCATACATAACACAAAAATACACAATAGACCCATACATGACACAACCATACATAACACAACCATACATAACACAACCATACATAACACAAACATACATAACACAACCATGCATAACACAAACATACATAACACAACC
This sequence comes from Atrina japonica, assembly GCA_030159075.1. Lineage (NCBI taxonomy): Eukaryota > Metazoa > Mollusca > Bivalvia > Pterioida > Pinnidae > Atrina > Atrina japonica. Next base: position 1,678,633 of record BROG01000026.1, on the reverse strand, counting down.
ATACATAACACAACCATACACAATATACCCATACATAACACAACCATACATAACACAACCATACACAATATACCCATACATAACACAACCATACATAACAAACTCATACACCACAACACACCCATACACAACCCAAACATGCATAAAACAACCATACATAATACACCCATACACAACACACCCATACACACATGTAGCACACCCATACATAACACACCCATACACAACACACCCATACATAGCACATATACATATGTAACACACTAATACACAACACACACACTTACATCACTCATACAGAAAACAAAGACAGTCCATTATTATTTATTTTGATTCAGTGGTAAGATACATGGTTTCTGATGCAAGTCATCTCTATATAGGATAGGTTCTTCTGTTCCACATTTCATAATATGACTGACCATATAGAAATTATTTTGATTCAGTGGTAAGATACATGGTTTCTGATGCAAGTCATCTCTATATAGGATAGGTTCTTCTGTTCCACATTTCATAATATGACTGACCATATAGAAATTATTTGTATGATAAATGTTGTGTACTTGTTACATACTTAATTCTATATATACCATCACCCTTTATTCCTTTCACCCCTCAGTATCTAAATCGTATGTCCATTTCTTTTGTTTTGGACCAGTTTATTCTGGTCTGTAGTGTTGAAAGGTTTATAATGCTACCATTCGTACTATGGATGACTGCATCAGGTATTCATACCTTAACAGTTACCGGTAGTAGAGGAAAAATGTTGAATTCCTGCTAAATGTTTTGTTTTCTTATTATACAGAAGAATAATACGGAGGCCCTTTACAGTATCTCACTAGCATTTGCCTGGATTGGAGCCGCAACAATAAGTAAGTTAACTCAAACACTGTCAAAAGCTGATCTCTCAACGAATCTGTTAATTTTTAAAATTTTTGTTGAATGTTGTTTTATGCCACACTCAATAATTTTTCAGTCGTATGGTGCTGGACAATTTTTATTGATGGAGGAGAGGCAACCTGTAACAATGTACACTGGAATCGGTCACCTTGTTATAGCCATGATAGCGATTTCCGGTATATGTCTTTGATTTGATCAAGAAATAAAATGTAGATAGACAACAATTTCAGCACATGGAATGTGCCAGATTTGGTATCTTTTCTGATAGAAAAAAGTTTATCTTGCAAACTTAATTGCAAACATGAGTTATTTCCCTTGTGTCAACTAGCAACGGAGATTGATTCAGAAGTTCTTGACTTGCATCAAGAGTATGGAGACATGACTACACCAAAAATATCAGTTAAATTTGAAGTTCACATGATTGGCAGCAATACTTTTATGTCAAAAACATCTGAACAATAGACCAAACTTGGAATCTTGTGACATTTGGATTTATTTTATGAAATCACGCATCTGATCAGGAACCCTATGTAAACAACCTAAAATGGAAGTAACGATGGATTACCAAAAGCAAAAGTCACATGATAGTGTACAACACAAAAAATCTAGAATATTTATAATAACTTGAAACTCAACTATTGAACAATGATGTATTCATACATTCAAAAGAAATTGCATGTATAAATGGAGTTGTGTGGGTTAATAACACATTAAAAAAAACAACAACAACATGAACCCTATCCATATGGAATTGGAAATCCCTTACCTACCTCGCCACAATTTCAAAATCATTTGTCTGAAAACCTAGGTAGCCTATTAATGTAATATCATGATAAGAATTTTTATATAAGCAAAAATATACATGTACCTGTATCTGCATTTTTACAAATGTGTATAATGGTCAACTGGCCCATCATTGAGTGGATTTACTATCAGATGTGTCAGACGTTTTCCAAAGCTGTAATATTTCTTAACCAAATCTATCAGTAATTAGGTTTGCCATTTCAATTAAACATTTCTGGAAATTAATTGATTATACTTTAATCAAATGGCTTAGGGTCTTCTAAATATGTTCATGTTGGCGAGTTTAATATTTTTTACCATGACCTATCACTGATGACCTTGACCTTTCTGATAATGATGATGTCAAAATTAATATATATTTGGCATTTCATTTCAGTATTCTTCTTCATCATGTTGCCGTTCTGGATTATCAATTTAATAAAGCGTGACAGCATGTTGGACATGAGAACTAGACAAGGAATTTGCTACGAACCAGTGAAGTGCTGCTCATGCATGTGGCATATCTGATTGGACAACATGTGGTATAAAATGTGCTGTTGAAAATGGCAGTCAAACAGCATTTTTTTTTTTTACTTTTATTTAATTTATTGCAACTCACTGAACTGTTACAACAGATAAAACATGAATATTAATATTTATTTCATTTTGAATTTCTAATTGTCAGTTTATACATATATTTAAAAGTTTCAACTTTATTTATTTTGCAACTACTAACAAACAAGTTATGCCAACTTTTCTGAAGTTTATAAACCAGACAAATTCCATTTTTTGTGAAAACAGAACAAAACTTTCTTCAAACAAATCAAAACAGACAAAATCATTTTTATTGCTTGTCATCATTCTCTTTGTATTTGTTCAGATTCGCTTCCAGAAAATAAAAAGTCCCATAAAGATACTCTTTCATGGAATGCCATGTTTGTGCAAAATCATTTCACTTAAACTTATGTTTTTGACAACTCCTTGATGATTTGAATTCTGGTATTCTGTCTTTTCGTTTGTCAGAGTTATCTCCCATGTTAGTAGATATCGATTGTGACGTCATGTCTTTATGTGAGAAAACAATGTCTTTTTCACACAAACATATGACGTAAATTGATAACTTCTCATTTTACGCACAAACAAATGACATCATAATCGATACCTGCTATGAGGGGTGGTTACTCTAGATAGTGAAAATACCTAATAGAATTACATTGACTTAAATCATTATGGTACCGGTATAATCCGCAATTGGACGGTTTTAAATACATGTAGATTATATACGAAACTCACAACTTTGACAGTTTACAGCTCTTTTTCACCCCTTTCATATTAATTAGGGATGCAATTTTATAACGGGGAAATATTTTTAACAAATTTTCAGGTAAGATTTAATGCATTTTGAGGAAAGAGTATCATTACCAATATTGTTTTTGTTATACATTCTGTGCTTCCTTCATTCGGCTGGCTGTTTTAATGTAAAGATGTATGTTTTCAACAATAATTCAAATGGTGTTAAGTTTGTGAATTTCCTATCATTGTGTAATTTGTAAAGATTATTCCACATGCATATTTTTATTTTTTCATGAATGATGCTGTAATCTGTTCAATACATAACTCTACAAAGTGATATTTTTGTACATGTATATAATTTTTCATGTAATTATTTGTTAACTATGTTATGAAAGTATAAACAGTCTGCTGTGATAATTATACAGTGGAACCTATTTCAAAAGAGCACTCTCATGAAAGAACACCTGTCTTTTGAGACAATTTGAAAATTAATTCACTAAATAATCTTTAAATAAAACCTCTTTTGAGGAACCTCCCTTCTTAAGAGACCACATTTCGGTGGCTGATGGGATGGTCTCTCAGGTTCCACTGTACTTTATGTTTCATTATGTAGGGTCTAATAATTTGTGATCATTTTCAAGCTAGACCACTTGATGTAATAATCGTAACTCATTCACCCCTAAAGATACATTTGGACTAGTCTAAGTCACTGATTTACAGAAGCATCCATTGTTTTTCCGGGGTTGATGAGTTAATGTAATAATTTGTATCTGTAAGTTATGTGGCATGTAGTTCTGTAGAATCAGAAAAAAATTGTTGTGGTTTTAATTTTGTTGTTATCATTTATCAACGAAAATTAAACCATGATGAATTTTTACATAAATTATACCTAGCAATAGTAATAGGTTCCTTTACAAACAGGTTCTCCAATTTCAACAAAATTTAATGCCAACAGATTTGTTTTATTTTAAAAACAACGAAAATTTTAACCCCACAAAATTTTCTAATCAGTATTTTGAAGTGATGCCTGGTAATGTAATCCTGTGTAACACTAAAGGCTGTGACTCTGATGTTATGATTCTAAAGACTGTACAGGCATTTCCCTAGGGTCTTGTTTTAGTCCCTGTGACCCACAACATAATGAGTCAGAAATTCAATTTGTAAGATTCATTTATAAGTAAAAGGGAGTTAACATATTTCAATTATAGATACATATTGGGTATTTCAAATCAGATACAAAAGGAAATTCAAATATAGACATTTTTCTTGCAGTAGTCTGACTGTTGCCAACATAAAATAAACAAGAAAACATTTCTTAACAATTTATTATAGGGTCTAATAGACCATCCAGTTTTGAAAGTCCATGGAATTTTTATGCCCCTGGCCTGAAATGTCTGCCTGGGCATCTAGTGTTTAGATCGTCTGTCTGTCTGTCCGTAATTCCCTCCAGCAAGAAATTTGTTGGGACCAGGGGCATTTGTGTTTCACAAACACATCTTGTTGATAATATGAAAACTATGGCAACCATCCTCAGTCTTGCATTCAAAATCAATTTAAATATACCTAAGTTATAGTGAGTCCTTAGGGACTTGGGCTTTATTCATTTTGTGTGTCCAAAAAAGATTTGATGCATCAGACACAGAAATCATGTATAAAGGAGATTCCTGTATAGTAAAATTGTAATAATCTACCAAATAGACCTTTTTGAGATGTTCCATTCCATCATAATAGTATGCCATTAAGACAACAGTAAGGAATCATTACTTCTGGTTAAGCAGTTTATGATCTTGAATATGAGAATTGTGCAGTAATACAAATAGGTTTCGGATTTGAAAAGCAGCCTACACGAAAGTGATGACACATACAAAGTCATCAAAATATTACCAAATTTGAAGTGACCTTGCCCAACTTTCTGCTGAAGTTATGTGATCCGAGTACAAATTATTCCGAACACAACTGAAAGGAATGGAACAACTCAAAAATAGTCTATTTGACAGCTAGGTCATGTGATGTATTAATCGATACTCATTCACTCCTAATGACACATTTGAACTGGCCTAAATAATTGATTTACAGAAGAATCCATTATTTTCCAGGGGATGATGATATGCAATGCATCCAAATGTAATAATTTGTCATAGACTGAACTAATACCACAACTGACAAGTAAACCCCATAGTGAAAAAATCTTAATGTATGTTTAATATTTGTTATATTTACTGTTATAGGATAGACCATGTAATGTAATATTTTCAGTTTATCACATAATATGTAAAACAGTAGAACTTTTCTTGAGAGACCTCCCCATGTGTCGAGAAGAGAGGAGCAAAAAACGTAAAAATACGTAATTTATTCTTAAATTTTCCAAGACTGGTCTACAGAATTTGATATTCACTGACTCCCCTGGAGGTACCTTTTAACAAGATTAACTGTATTTATTGGATATATTTTTCTTCGATTAATTATGCAATTTCCTTTGTACATTACCAGCTGGACTGGAATACTAATGACATAATCTATATTATATAATAAATCTGATTTGTATGTTGTTGTTTCTTGTGTATTGGTTATGTAGTCACGAGTTTCATTTTATTTATACATAGAGAATTTTGAATTTTATTTTACGGCCTACAGTCGGCAATTTTTCAGTCATATGGTGGCAGCCATTTTTTTTTTTTTGTGGTGGAGAGAACCCTGTTTCAATGTGCCTGTGAAGAGACCACCAACCTTCTGCAATGTACCATGTATTGGCCCTTTTTGTAGCCCAGTAGTTCCTAGCCCCTTTTCATTTACAAATCTTATGCAGCTTCCTACTTTTTTCACAGTTTGGTTAAATTTGAACAATTGGTTCTCAAGAATAGCCTAGTAAAAAGAGCCCTCACTGCATTGGCATCTGTCCATAATTTGTAGCACTTCAACAATTGCTGGTGCCATTGCCATATAAATGAAAGATCGGGGGATGTAAAACAAACATTAGATATTGATTCATTTATCACGCTTATCAAACTTGACAGTTTTCTGTACATTGGTTCACGAGTCGGGGTTCAACATTAAGGGCGAGACAAGTCCAAATTGCATTCAGACAAATAGATGCAAAAGGACATGAAATTGTTGAAGACAAAAATTCATTTCAATGAAAATTGTTTTTGTTTAAACACAAAATAATATATCTGAATGTTACATTTCATTTTCGGACAAGTCATTTTTGCATTTGGACAAGTAGATTTCAATACTACTCGTCCTAGAGGACAAGTGGAAAATTTCATTATTGTTGACCCGTGAGTTTTTTTTAAAAAGACATGCTAAGTTTTTATCCTTTTTGGCACCTTACTTTTCATTTACAAACTTTTGTGGGTTCACATGGGAATAGTTTCTACCAAGTTTGGTTAAAATTGAACAATTTGGTTTAATGCGATACAGAATTAATAATTTCTTATTACCGGTACCTAAGTACCGGTGACCTTTGATATGTCCTTAAAAGTGTCGCAATGATCCTTTGAGAATTCTTTACAACTTTTTATTCAACAAGAGATCCCAGTAGGATCATGGCGCCCACCATGGAATGTTCTATGTCTGATCTGTGACAGACTGTTCTTTTCTCTTATTTTGTGTCTCAACATTGAATTTGAACTTCAATCCATATTTCTGTGAAATACTTTTTTCACAAGATTATAGCAAAACTGAACTTGAACATCATACATGCCATATTTCTCTGAGGTCATTCTGGGATTTTTTCTGGGACAAATTATTGAAATATCGCAAAATTCTGACACACTTTTAAATTCACTTTTCCGGTGTTAAATAAATACAGAATTGTTTTCAATTCTTTATTTTGCATGTTGCAAGTTTTTTGCAGTGACTTTTACACTTTTGGAACATGAACTGGTAGCATGTTCCTGAAATGTTAAATTTACAAGACATAATGCCATGACCATGTATAATATTGTTGAGTCCTTCCAAGCCAGTCTTTTTACATGTGTACTTATTACGGCATACATGTGACAGAAATCAGTTCAACTGCTATGCCACAACTGGAGATTTTTAATTTTTTAGCAGGGGATTTTTAATCAAAGTTTTTATAACTTCTGAATGTTTTCCTTGTTTTGTTTAATTACTTAGCCAACTGCATGCCTTTTTAATATATATTGCATGAATTTTGCAAGTTTATACATGTACCAGTTGAATAATACATAACAACTTTGTTTATAATTTAAAAAAAATTATGTTTCCATTATTTAAATACCAGTCTGGTCCTGTCCGGTTGTTTTTACCGTTTTCTGGAAGTATGTCTGCCATGTGCTTTTGACAGTTTAGACCTTGTAGTAAATGCCTTGCATGTTTGATTTTTTTTTGAAGTACATTACAAATATCTTTTGAGACCATAAGATGTTGTAATAACTATTTCTGATGGCTGGTATCATGCTTCTAATCATCGATGATCCAAACGTATGTCATGACATACACTACTTAGCCTAGTCTTATCACCAATTAATGCCAATCAGTGGATGAGACAACGTTATATAATCATTAACACTGTCAATAATTAATATTCCCATAGGCTATTTACCTGTAAACGTGTCGACCAGTTGATAATGTTCGCTAATTAGTAACTATGAGCAGTTTGTGACTTCATGTGGACAAAATTGTGGAACAGTTGGAATCTGGGACAGATGCAAATTTTACAGGAAAATCGGTGTCCAGGTGGGACATGTTTTAGGAGGTTGATTTTCCGGGACAATAGGTGTCCCACAGGGACATATGGCATGTATGGAACATATTACATTTTAAGAAAGAATGGAATTCAACATGACCAACAGGTGTCCATCTTGGATTTTGATCTCTCTGAAAATGTAATATGCACATCTAGACCTCAGGGGGAACCTTTATAATCAATTTCGAAAAGATTCATTCAGTACATTCTGAGAAATAAATACTTCCATTGTCAAAATTCAAGATGGCCACCTGTCAGCCATGTTGCAATCCAATCTATCTGAAAATGTCATATGCACAACTACACCTTTATGTCAAATTTCATGGAGATCCCTTCAGTCCTTTTTGAGAAGTAGTGGGAACAAACTTCCTCTGGTCAAATTCCAAGATGGCTGCCTGTCAGCCATGTTGGATTCCGATCTCTCTGAAAATGTAATATGCACAATTAGACCTCAAGGGGAACCTTCATGTCAAATTTCAATGAGATCCCATCAGTACTTTCTGAGAAATAACAGTAACAAACTTCCTTTGGTCAAAATCCAAGATGGCCACCTATCGGATTCAAACCTCTATGAAAATGTAAATTGCACAACTAGACCTCAAGGGGAACCTTCATGCCAAATTTCAAGGAGATCACTTCAGTCCTTTCTGAGAAATAGCGGTAACAAACTTTCTTTGATCAAAATCCAAGATGGTCCCTTGTCAGCCATATTGGATTCTGATCTCTCTGAAAATGCAAAATGCACTAGACCTCAAGGGGAACCTTTATGTCAAAGTTCAAGGCGATCCCTTCAATATTTAACTTCCCGAGAAATAACAGTAACAAGAATCGTTCAGGACAGATGCAGGGCGATTTGAATAGCCCACCATCTGTTGATCAGTTTCGAGTTTATAAGCTTGATTTTATTTTATTTTTATGCTATACTCATCAATATACATGTATATGGCAGCCAGTTTTTAAATGGTGGAGAAGAGAAACCATTTACAATGTATCCAGTAAGAAACCACTGACCTTCCACAAGAAAAAAGTATAAACCTATTCAATGTGTGAATACCAGCTACCCATCACTTTGTCCTGTCCCCATTTTGAATTCATAATAAAATGTGACAAGCTCACTTATTATCCAATGGTAAAACGTCAAAAGAATGTAACATTCCATATACCAGTAATGAAGACTTTTAATACTGTGCATCAGACTTGCAACTCTCTATCTTTCAAATGTTAGACTTTTTCTTAAATGGAATGTCACATCCTTTTATTGCTTTACCATCAGCTAATTGGCAAAATTATCAGAAATTCTTATGAATTCATAATAGGGGCACCATAAACAAATGTGACAGGAGGCTGGAATAGATTGAATCATCATGAAACAAATTCATGCTAATGGATTATTGAAAAAGAGATCCCAGAGGGATCTTGGCGCCCATCATCGAATGTTCTTCATTTGATCTATGACAGACAGTTCTTTTCTCTTATTTTGTGGCTCAACAATGATTTTGAACTAAAACCTAAATATCTGTCAAGTGCTTTTTCAATATGGTTAAAGGGTGGGGCTGTGCACGGTTTTTATGTAAAAAGCAAAAATATAAATTTCAGGGAGTGGGGCAGGACCCCAATATGTGTCTCCCGATAAAAATCAATAATATATACAATATAGAGGTGGGGCTGTGAACGGTTTTTAAGTTATAAGCAAAAACAAATTCTGAGGGGTGGGGCAGGACCCATATGCACCACTAAATACGTCTCCCCATAACAATCCAAAATATATGGTTTAAGGGTGGGGCTGTGAACGGTTTTTAAGTTATAAGCAAAAATATAAATCGGGGGGGCAGGACCAGCACCTACATATGCACCACTAAGTGTGTCTCCAGTTTAAGGGTGGGGCTTTGAAAGGTTTTTAAGTTATAAGTAAAAACATAAATTTCAGGGGGTGGGGCAGGATGCCCCTCCCCCAATGAATGTGTCTACCCATAAAAAACAATATACATGGCTCGGTGGTGATATGTAAATGGTTTTCAAAAAACATAAAACTTTAATTCTCAAAATCCAAGATGGCCACCTGGCAGCCATTTAGTGATCCGACCTGCCTGAAAATGTACACTGCACAACTGAACCTCAAAAAGAACCTATATGTCAAATTTCATAAAGATCCCTTCAGTACTTTCCGAGAAATAGCGATAACAATCTTTCATTGTCAAAAACCAAGATGGCCACCTTACATTCATTGTGATCTGAACCACATGAAAATTTACACTGCACAACAAAACCTCAAGGAGAACCTATATGTCAAATTTCATAAAGATCCCTTCGGTACTTTCTGAGAAATAGCAATAACAAACTTTCATTGTCACAATCCGAGATGGCCACCTGGCAGCCATTTTGTGATCCGACCCACCAGAAAGTGTACACTGCACAACTAGACCTCAAGCACAAATTTCATAAAACCTCAAGTACTTTCTGAGAAATAGCGATATATTGTCAATATCCAAGATGACCATCATTTTGTGATCCAAACCACCTGAAAATTTACACTGCACAACAAGACCTCAAGGAGAACCTTATCATCAAGATCCCTTCAGTATTTTCTGAGAATAGCGATAACAAATTTCCATTGTCAATATCCAAGATTTCATTTTGTGATCCAAACAATGAAAATTTACACTGCACAACAAAACCTGGCCTATATGTCCTGGTACTTTCTGAGAAATAGCAATAACAAACTTTCATTGTCACAATCCGAGATGGCCACCTGGCAGCCATTTTGTGATCCTACCCACCAGAAAGTGTACACTGCACAACTAGACCTCAAGAACCTATAGGTCAAATTTCATAAAATGCCCTCCAGTACTTTCTAAGAAATAGCGATAACAAATTTCCATTGTCAATATCCAAGATGACCATCATTTTGTGATCCAAACCACCTGAAAATTTACACTGCACAACAAGACCTCAAGGAGAACCTATATATAAAATTTCATCAAGATCCCTTCAGTATTTTCTGAGAAATAGCGATAACAAATTTCCATTGTCAATATCCAAGATGACCATCATTTTGTGATCCAAACCACCTGAAAATTTACACTGCACAACAAGACCTCAAGGAGAACCTAAATGTCAAATTTCATAAAGATTCCTTCAGTACTTTCTGAGAAATAGTGATAACAAACTTTCATTGTCAAAATCCATCCATTGATAGTGGGCTAATAATAGATTGGACAAGCAACTGGTCAACTTTCAGATGGGAGACGAGAATTACATAGCGAACCAGAATTATAGATTGATATGTTGCAGTTAAAATGTCATCGCATATTACAAAGGAAATATATGGGAGGACTTCTGCCTCTGATTTTATCCAAAAACAAAATGGCAACTTAAAATTGTGGCAGAACTTTGGCCTGGATATTAGCCAAATTGGCCCGTCACACTGCCAGTCTGTTTAAGGCTCATCACAAATAACGACAATTAGCAGTTCTGAAATGAGGCACACGGACAGTTGTAAATAGAAAACTAGATATTGTAACATATGTAACGACGCCCTTATCATAACTGGAGAAGCAGTTGGGTTTAAATCACCAAAGACACCCTTGGTACATTGATGCATGTCTGTAGCAAAGATCAAAACTTTGGAATTTTACTACAGCTGCTTACCTCAATGTCCATAACTTGAATAATCTGCAGAACTTATCTCGTCCACTCCCAAAGTCACATTTGGACCTGCCCATTTCAAAGAATGGTTAAGTCCACTGTCAGAATTCAGGAGTGTATGATTTAGAATCAAAATTCTATAACAAACTTACATGCAACATTAACTTGTTCATTCCTGAACAGTAGACTATACCATTTATTGATTTGGACAAGTCTATATGTGATCACAGGTGTTGACGAATTAAAATGATGTTCACATTGGACATCAACACTTTATCTCTGCTTCTTGCCTGTTTTCATCTTACAAACACACACACACACACACACAAAAACAACATAAACAAACAAATAATGCACTTGCTGTTTTAATTCATGCAAAAAGAAATGTTGTCACATGTCATTTAATTGTTGGTAATATTTTCTTTTACAAGGAGATTGAAATGTACAAAAATAGCAAAAAACTTTTGACAAGATATTTTCTTCTATAAAAATTTGAAAAGATACCTGTCTCTTCACATTTGATAGAAACATAAAAAGTTCATTGTTTCTAAATGTAATTTTGGTGCAAAAAAAAAAAATGAATTTGTTCGCATAGTTTTAATTTTCATAGCACTACTGTGTGTCTGGATTTAGATTTATTTCCATTTCTCACTTTTATATATATATAGTTTTTCTTTTTAAAACATATACATTTGATGTATATAGGTTTTACTTATGTTATTTCTCTGAATTTTCAAATAATCATTTCATTGGGATGGGCTAGTTTATTCAGCTTTTCTTTACGTATCTTTGCATAGATGAAAAGTTTCTATATTTGGAGTATTCAGCTTAATGTTCTTATAGCATTCCTAGTCGTCTTTTGGTCCGTCAGCTGTCGTTTTCCAGTTCAAAATACACATACGTCACATTTCAGTATTAACCGTAGCAACAGGCTGGTATCCTAAGCTGTCATCAAGAAATAATTCTACATAAATGCAATAATAAATGTTGGTTGGATGTACACAAGACATGGCTGTTATAATACAACAAACCAGGTGTTAACATATAAAAAAGAAGGCTTTAATCTGTCTGATTGGCAGAGTTATCTCCTCCTTGGTCACCATTTGGTTCAGGTGAGTGGCCTGCATCATTATCTTGATGCTCACGCTCATCATCATTCTGGAAATATAGAAATAAAATGATCCGATAAGATAGCATGGATAAAAAGGTTGAGATAACAAAAACTGGCATTTTTTCTCTATCAAACTAGATAAAAAATGATTGTGTAAAGTTCATTTTGAATTTCAGCAGCACATTCATTGTAAGTTGTTCATCTCTAAAAAAATTTCAGTTGCATGTAAGTAATGTCATATATTTAATTCAATTCTTAAATTTCTCAAGTTTCAGGGAATAAAGAATTCAGAATTTAAAATTTTCTACTTAAGCAATCCTGACTGATACTATATTTAAATTTCAGTAAAATTCGTTTATAGATTTTGGATATTTGATCTGTTTTTAAATTTTACTGAGTTAGAACAACCCCTGTTGTAAAGACTGGCTTAGTCAAATGATGTCAAAACAGAATAAATTTCATGTAACCTATGTTAGTTATATGGTGGCAGCCAGTTTTTAACGGTGGAGGAGAGAACCTGGTAACATTGTAACCAGGAAGAGGAAGTAAACTGGCAAACTTTCTCACAAAAACCACTTTATGGTTCAAAGCACATTTCTCTAACACTCGACCATGGAGACCCCCAGTAGTTTAAATATGATAATATATTATAAACAATCTTGTGTATCAGATAAAAGGCAACTTTAAACAATCTTGTTTATCAGATAAAAGGCAACTTTAATCATTAGTGAACCTCATCTTCACTTTAAAACATAAAATCTATCTAGAGCATAATCCTTACCCTTTTTCTGAAGTTTCGTCTTCCCCTACCACGTCCACGTCCGCGGCCACGACCACGTCCACGGAATCCATACACTGGTGGTCCACCCTCATAACCGTCACCCTGCAAGAAATTAAAGAGATCAAAATAATCTTAAAGCATGATAAATATATCGATAATACGCAATCAAATAACAACTAATGGCTCTTAAAAAACTCGTGAATCTTTGAAAATACACTGAGTTTTTCTCTCCAATCTTGGAAATAAGAATCAAAGAGTATATATATCACAATGGAGTGTAATTAATATCAACAGCTTTTTGACAAAAAAACTCCCCATCTGGAGTCCTTGCATGAAAAATCAATGATTCAACAGAAAACAACATCATAAACGTTGAAAACTCTTTGTCATCTACATAAGTAGGATCTATTGTATCACAGACTACCTTTGCTAAGCGCTTATCTTTACAAATAAAAATAGTTACAATTAATATTCCAAATTGACCACAGCAGGCACTTTCAGTTAAATATGCTATCTTTGATACATCCTGAACAAATATGTAACTGAATTTTTAACGCTAAATATTCAAACACAACGCACATTTTTTCTAGTCAATTAAACCTCCAATTCCTATTTGCACTTAATACATAAAGGCTGATCTACTGGAGTGTACCTAGGAAAGAGTTATTGTATACTATTTACACACACACACACACACACACACAAAAACAACAACAAACAAGCAAAACCCAAAAAAACCCACTAAATTAAACATTACATTGATATTACAAGAACCGAAATCTTATCCTGTCCGTGATAAATCACTGGCCCTGTTATAGTGAAATCCATATAACATGGCAGGGTGGAGGCTTGTGAACCCTTTCTTGACCGGGTTGAGTTTAAATTTTAGGTAAGAAAGCATAACATCAAAATTCCTCTGACTAGAGTTGTCACCATATATAAGAAAGTATCCATTGAAATAATTTTTTTTTCCTGTGCAGCTTGTCATAACCAAAAAGGTGGGTAGAATCACTTGCTTGATAATCAAAAGGTTATGCCACCCCACCATCTTATGCTAATCGGACAACAAAAATAACAGGGATAAACAGGCAAAGGAAAAATATAATTACAAAGTATCGACGAGGTGGTCTGTAGTCACGCCGCCAATAAGGACGTCTTCTTCTGAACTCGGGTGGCCCTGGTGGATAAACTTCTTGTCCCTCCATTAACTGACCCGGCCCTTGGTAACGGCCACCACCACCACCACCACCACGACGTGGAGGTCCTCCTCGATAGTACCCTCGGTAATATCCTCCACGACGGATGTAGGGTCTCCTCCTGGGTGGTGGACGCTTCTCCTTCTCTTCCTCGTCATCTTTATTGTCGTCTCCTTCCTCATCTCCCTAACAAAAATATCATTTGTGACATACATTTTACTTCCTTTCCAATATTGCATCACATAAAGAAATAACGATCGACTACTTCAATCAATTCATTCATACTCTTTTGTGTCTATGTTTATAAAAGGTGTGATGTTGCAGGAAATGACAAACAAGAGTTGTCAGAAGACAACTGGCCAGTAGCAGCACTGTATCTCAGATACACAAATTATGACAAAAATGTTTTAGAGAAGTCAGTCAAATGGCATTATCTAGGACAGCAGGGGTAAAATTTAGCATCTCTGTCTCACTAGTCAGTTGGACTAGTTGGAAACATATTTAACTAGTCCTATGACAAATTCACTAAACCAAAAGTGGTACCTATATTCTCATGAGTCACAGCTAATAAAATAATCTTAGTTTGAGTCAGAAAAAAATTAAGGGACTGATTATGTAATTTTTATGTCCAATGTACATATACAAATACAAACTTTCATTAATCATTACTTATATTTATACTGTAATGTTTATACAGATTTTCTACAACTCAGCCTGACTAGCTGAAGCACAACCTTGACTAGTCAACTGCTCAAGTTACTAGTCTCGGACTGGCTGACTACTGCTAATTTCAAACCCTGGGAGGAGGTGGACAGGAATTGAATTGGACTGGATTTTGAAAGCAGGTAAATGTACATACTTGGGAAGCCTATGACACAAAGATTTGCATATCCTATTCTGTTCGCATTTATACACTGTTATGAAGGAATGTCAATACAACAACTATTTTCCACTTATATTTAAAACCTGTCATCTTTATTGTGAATCCACATTCTCAGAACCTCTCACTTAAATAAATCCTTTAAATAAAACCTAAAGAATATTTTGCCTTGATAGACAAGTGGCTGATGGAAAGGGGGGGGGGGTCTCTCAAGACAGGTTCCACTGTATATAGAGCCATCAGAGACTAACAATAGACATACGCTACATAGCAGAAGGAACTGTCTGTTCACCGATTCAAGATAATAATGGATGTCTCCCACTAATACCTTTAAATTCAATGTTTTTTAGTAGTATGGTGATGGCCAGTTTTAGTAGTGGAGACATGAACCTGGGAAGAGGAAATCGTCTTTCCATCAGTAAAGAGTACATCAATAACTCTCATGGGAATAAAACTCCTCAGTCCATGTATTTCCAATTTGGATACCTATCCAACAATCTGTTACAAATATGTCACTATCTAAGTGTGATGAAAATATTCCAGAAATTTTCAGTCTAAATGTATCTTTGCAACTACAATGGTCCCTGCCTTGAGAGACCACTGTCATAAAAGATCACCTGTCTTCTGAAACTATATATGTGAAAACCACTTGCTTAAATAATCCTATAATGTCTTGTATGAATTTATTTTAGTGGCAGAAGGGTTGGTCTGTCAAAGACATTCAGTGGCTGTAGGGGTGGTCTGTCAAAGACAATTTCAGTGGCTGTTGGCTGTAGGGGTGGTCTGTCAAAGAGTTTCAGCAGCAGAACGGGTGGTCTGTCAAAGACAATTTTAGCCGCAGAAGGGATGTTCTCTAAAGACAGGGTCACATGTATCCATTTACCTTTGAATTAGGTCGTCGTCTCCTAGGATAGTATCTACGGTAACGACGACGATCGGCGGCATATTTACTGCCTTGGACACAGGCTCCCTCTGGACCAGTGACATTAGCTGCCTCATTACCCTATAATAAAGATGAACAACAAAGTTAATGTCCTTTCATTAAAAAAAAGACAACAAAGGATTGACACAAATCTAAACCTATATCCATCCAATGTTCTCCCCAGGAATTTCAGATAGCACCATGGTAACGCGGATGAACAATTAAGTCGCATCATGTCGGGCCGCGCCCCACGTCGCAACAGTGTCTCATAGAGTCATGCTACATGTTCTATTTTGTCTATCATTTCATGATTATTTGCACATGTATGCAGAAAAACATATAATGTTTCATAATACAAATTATTATGTGAAGTATTCTACTGCACTTGAATTTTCTGGTTTTTTTATTTACAATATACTATATAGTAACTTCATAGATTTATTAGCAATCCTGGTTCTAATGCAATTCTTTGTGTCAACATATGGAATTTAATGCAATACTTGGATGTTTAAGATTTGATATGTTGAACAATAATCGATCAAAACTAAACAGGCATTTCCTATTTTTGGTTCACTGGTTGCATGCTAATCAGGCTTGCCATTCCATTTTGACTAGTTCTTATCATTTTATTCCTTCCTATTGCATTCCAGTCTACTCTGTCTGATAAAAATGCTAGATTTATAGGTAAATTATGCATCTTTATTGACTTTAATTCACTCGCGAACAAAATCGTCCTCACAATAGGCTACACGACTTAAGTTGCCGTACACCATGATTAAATTAGTCACCTAATCATATTCATGTTTCTCATGCTAAAAAATAAACATTTCCTTATCGTGTAAAAACAATAAGTGTGTAACATGCATATATTTTTTTGAACCAATTTAGGATACAAAGATCAACATAAATAATAGAATTTTACGTGTTAGACCAGAGAATTAATCACGCATGAATTTACACAGGTCTACAACCAAAATGAATTCATATACAATGTATATAAACATAGTGACTAGTAAACAAAACAAGCCATTATTGGAGATCCCTATTATGACCAAATAGTTATCACCTTTACTGCTGAAGAGGACAGATGTAATTTAGTTCTAAATATAACACCAAGTATATGTGTTTCAGATTCAGTCGGCAAATCTTTAGTTCTTTGTGCATAGAACTTTCATATTATGTCCAAGTATTTTATTCTCTATAAACTTGTGGGCAATGTTGGTACGTAAGTAAATTACCGATAATGAACATAGCTAAACATATCGATGATTTGATATGTCAATGGATTAAAATAGTGGAATCTAAGATAATATCTTACAGATATATACAACTGTACTGGTTAGTAAGGACACCTGTTTATCACCATCAAATTTATTATTTTATATCAATATTACATTGTCCATATAATTATTTGATAAGTAGGTTTTGTTCAAGAAAAGTATTTTTTATCTGATAAATTATCAAGTATGTATACAGGTTTGGAATAAGTCAAATTTATGCCGCCGATATCTATGTCAAAGAAAAATATGGCTTTATGTTTGGAGTAGGTGCCACAAGTGTTTTGGACATCCAATCCATTTAATTCATGTCAAAATAATTTTTTCTTTAATAAAATATAAATTTCATGACAGATTTATATGAATTGTTATAAAATATATTTAGCTCGTGTCTATAAGAAAGTATTTAGGTATATATTGTTTTGAAATTATTGAAACTCATGATATTTTGTAAAAATAAAATGCAAATCAGAGGTAAATAGGAGGGTTATTATGAGCATAAACATCATTTTCAATTAAAATCAGTGTTTCCTTTTCGCGGTGTGGATCTGCATGATTAAAAAATAAATGTTTCATAGATTTTATGTGTAAGACAGTTATAAATGATTTGTCAATTTCAAATTTTGATCTGAAATACATCAATATATCTACTTTCCATGTGTATATTCATTTAAAATTAATATGTATTTTTATTGATGTCATTTATCATGATTATCAGGGAAATTTTAGGTTCTGGATGATACATTCTACTCGGTATATTGTCATCCCCTTCATACAGCTACATATGTTCACACTTAAGTATTACACATACAGCACATCAACCGGATTATATTTTTCACCTGTTAATACCTTCGGAACATATGTCGGTCTCAGGGTTCACTTCAAAGAGCAAAGTGGCGTCTGGAAGACCCCCTACCGAGAGGTCATGTATATATTCTCACAAATAACTGGGAAGTGTAAAAACAAAATGCTACTGGATTTTAACTGGCAAAATATCATAAACGGTAAAGCTCTATAGACCCAGTAATAAATTTACAACATTAGTTATGACAACATAAGTAGTATATTGAAAGAAAATAAATTGTACAAATACTGATAATTAAAACAGTAGATCTAGGCCTTTCTACATTTATTTTACTGTAATCGATAGGCCTATTTAACTTAGCATGCTTAGTATAAGGGTCATGTATAAAACATCAGTGGTACATGTACATGTATTAAAAAAGCATGACATAATGCACGTTGTTTTCTGTTTATCACACCTAGCCGTGTATTTTGGTAAAGGGGAACAACTTTTTTTAACCCTGCAACTGGTTACCCCTTTTCACTTGCTATCCTTAATTGGGATTTAAATTTTCATTGTACTTACAAGAAAGCTTTGATGTGTATCTTAACAATAACTAAAATCAACACTGAATTTTCCATGTAAGTTGACCTTTAAAATAAGATCATATTCTAAAATTTATGTAACAAATTTATTCACTCCACACCCATAAATAAAAAATCAGACTGAACAGCAAAACATCATGATGAAAATATGCTACAGTGAGCAGACTGCAGAAAATGTAAACTGCTACAGTGTACAACGTCACTATGCAGCTGTGATGTTGCAGTGTTGAAAGGATTAAACAAGAAGAAATGTTAAACATATATTTTTTAGCAATATACCGGTACATTGTTCTGTATCACAGTATCCATATCGAGGAGCAATGTATTGCAATACACTGGTATATCGGTTTATCGCAGCAGCCCTATTTTCCATGCAATGACTACTTTATTTATCTTAACCCTTTTCATACGGGATACGCATCCGTGCGTAGTTTTTACTACCTGTAACAATGTGTCTGGAAAACCCCTGTTAGCTATTTATATACCGGATATTACGTTGCACCATATCCCAAAATGCTTTCAACAGTACTTCCGTGATAGTTTAGCGCCATATTGAAATTTGAAAACGGAGATTAAACAAGCGAAATATTAAGTTTGAAAACAGCTATTGTTGACGATGGATAACGACGATTTTTTCTAGCAGCGACGGTAGTGACATTGATGTTAGCGATGAGGAATTTTCTGATGAAAATGAAATGAATTTTGACGGAAAATAAAAGGACATTAAATCGAAACAACATGGAAGGTTGGATTTATGATATTTTGGATTCGGACAACGACGACGAGGATGAATTTGAGGGTTTTCAAAATGAATGGGTACGTGAGAATTTTACACCAGAGAAATGTTCCTAACTTTAACCTTGACCCTGGTTGTTCAGTTATTCATCCCTCTGAAGCAGGACCCAAGGAATATTTTGAATTATTCTGGGATGATACCATCTGGAATAAGTTGACTTTGGAGACGAATTTATATGCCCAACAGGAACGAGAAAAAAAATCCCCCACCACCCTCAGCTGCTAAATGGACGCCAACAAACTGTGCCGAGATCAAGGCATTCATAGGCATGATTTTTACCATGGGTATCATTAGACTGCCGTCAAGGAGCGATTACTGGAGACAGGCTAAATGGCTGTTCAAAACCAGCTTTAACCAAATCAGGTCCAGGGATAGATTTAATATGTTGTGGCGATATTTGCACCTGGAAAACAACGGACTTCAAGGACAGACGACTGACAGAATATGGAAACTTCCGTTGGTTTGTTGACTTTCTGAATGATAAATTTAAACAGGTTTACACCCCCCATGGAAAATTCAAAGTTGACAAAGCATGGTGAAATTCAAAGGGAGATTACAATTTAGACAATACATGCCTGCCAAACCAACGAAGTGGGGGATAAAGAATTGGGTGCTTGCCGAATCGACAACAGGCTATATGTACAGATTCCAAATATATACAGGACGGGAAAAGTGGACAGGAATTTGGATTGTCACACCGTGTTGTTACTGATTTGTGTAGTCCAATTTTTGGATCAAATGCCCGTATATACATGGACAACTTTTACACAAGTCCAGCTCTACTCCACGACCTGCATATTCGAGGAATACATGCGTGTGGCACCGTGCGGTCAAACAGAAAAGGCCTCCCAAAGGAACTCCTTCCAAAAATTTAAAACTTGGCAAACATGAATACAAGGTAGCACAAAAGGATGAATTAACATTTTGTGTGTGGCGGACACAAAGCCTGTTATATTTTTGTCCAACTTCCATGACCCAACAAAGAAAAGTGTCATCCTGCGGCGAAATGAAAACCGAGTGCGGAGTAATGTTGAAACCAGTTCAGTGGTACCTGACTACCAGAAAAACATGAGAGGTGTAGATCTTCTGGACCAGATGACCAAATTACTATATTATTCAACACAGATCCAAAAAATGGTGGAGAAGAATATTCTTTAACCTGATGATGTGTTCTGCATACAATGCTTATGTTGTTGCACGTAGCATGCACAAGGATGTTGTGAATTCAAAGTGGCCTAATTTTCAGGACTTTCTTGAAGATCTTGCCGATGGTTTAATCGGTGATCCAGTTAGAGTGAAAAGGGGCTGCACCTCTAAGTGAAATTGAACGTCCCAACAGCCCAACATACAATTGAGAAACTGTTTGATAAAAGGAAAGTTTGTAGAGAGTGTTCTTTATCAAGTCAGCCAGGACAGCGAGCA
Organism: Atrina japonica; assembly: GCA_030159075.1. Classification (NCBI taxonomy): domain Eukaryota; kingdom Metazoa; phylum Mollusca; class Bivalvia; order Pterioida; family Pinnidae; genus Atrina; species Atrina japonica. Next base: position 1,657,530 of record BROG01000026.1, on the reverse strand, counting down.
GGAGCTACAAACTTTGGTTGTAGGGAGTGTAACATCCCTGTTCATTTGGAGTGTCAGTCCAAACATATTATGCGTTCTTTAAATAAATAAATTGATTTACATTGATGTTCATTCAAATAACATGAAATTGATACTGAACATTGTGTCATTTTATATGAGTGTGCATTATTCAAATACCTGGGTTTACAATTTAGAGGAATTTTATACAAACTGTATTAATAGTGTTGTGACATATATCTTCATTGTATATAAATGAGTGTAAATGGCATTTCACTGTTTATTCTGTTTTTATGTTGAAAATCACTTACCTGTAAATTAAAGATTACCTGTAAAGGTATTACATAATTTTTTTTTCTTTTTGTAGATGGTATTTTAATATCAACTTATCTGATTGAAATTTATATAGTGTTCTTTGAAAATGGATTTTTAAAAAAGATTAAATCTTTGAGTACTGCTTGTAAAAAATTTTATTCTTTTTGTATTTATGCTTTTTCTAAAAATGTGAGCTTTTATTATGTAAATAAAGACATTGATGACATGTTTTGTTTCAAATCTGTTGTCAGTTCTACAGGGTCAATAGTGATTATCAGTATGAAAAAGGTTTAGTTTCTTATGTTGAAAATTGTGAGCAAATCTGTTGTGTAACATAGTGATTTCTATTGTTTTTATGTTGAAAAATTGTGAAAGATTACAACTGATGAACCATTAAAGGTATCCACATAATTTTTTTTTTCACTTTGTAGATGAATAATTTGTCTACATTTTATTCCATATTAACTTGTCTATAAAATGAAAATTTAATAGAGAAAATTTTCATTGAAAATTGTGATTTTTGAAAAAAATTTAATAATTTTTTAAATTTTAATTTTCAGATTAAAATTACTTTGTGTACATTGCTTGTAGAAAATTTTTATTTTTAAAATTATGATAGACAAATTTATGCTCTTTCTAAAAATGTATACATATGAGCTTTTATTATCAAAAATAAAATAGTTATTGATGTTTATATTTGTCTTATGTTTTGTTGTGTAATATTGCTAATTGGAGTCAGTTCTACAGGGTCAATGAGGTCATGACCTATCAGTATGAAAAGGGTTAAGGTAGTCAAATAAACAATACATTTAAAAACCCTAAATATTATAACAAATCTATTTATTTTGAATGCATTTTATAGCTGTACCAAATTATTCCATTTACTGAAATTTTTGACTTACAGATAAAGAATTTCTCCTCAATGACACACCCTAAGCTCTGACGATGTCTACTAAGTAAAAAAAATTCAAGGTAATATACCTTTTCGCCCTCTACCACATCAAACTCCACTTTCTCGCCATCACCGACACTACGCAGGTATTTACGTGGGTTGTTCTTAGTAATTGCTGTCTGAAATGAAGAAAATAAATCATTTAACATTGCAAGAAGATTAGAGTATTAATAACAAATGCAGCTGAACCTACCCATTTTAAATGCCTGGTCCCTATTTTGGGGCAGTTTTGCCCACTCACAGGGCTCTACATAAAGGATTTTATTCACTTGGCCCATTGGACAATTTATAACCAAAAGTAACTTGTTCGAATCCCAAATCCACTTGTCCGTAATTTACAAAAATAAAATAAAAATCATAGGCTACATAGGATTAAAACAAAATATATATTTTTAATAAAAAAAAATTAAAACAAAAACAATACAAAAAATCAGGCCCACTAAGTAAGAGAATATTCATCAGACAAAGAAAAGATAAAAGCAGCAACAATGATAGAGATGTTACCAAAAAACTAAACAAGACAAAAAATGTGTATTCACACACTATGAGTGCTTTAAGTCATTATTTTTCAGAAGACCTCATGACTCTACATCTGCACCTGCTTTATAATGATTTCATTGGAAGTCAATGAACATAAAACTACAACACTACAACCATGTTTATCAGAGTAATTCAATCTTCACTTTTGAATTAGACATTAAATGGATACACATAAATTTGGCTGAGGTTCGAAATAACAAATTATAAATATTGTTGATTATTTTAACATGTTCTCTCAGACAAGTGCTAGATGGATTTACTTGTCAGAGTCGATTTTCACCTGGACAAGGACAATCGGACAAGCGTTAATGTCCGCAAATAATGCAAAATAAGGATATTGTGTGGTGTTAAAATTGGTTGTTTTAGAAAATAAAACCTACTGGTCAGGACACATCAAACGCATATTTCTTTAACCCATTGACCCTAAAGACACCTTTGGACTGGTCTTATCATTGTCTTATAGAGGAGTCCATTGTTTTTAGGGGTTGATGAGTTAGTGATGGCCTTGTACTTTTGTACATATTCTTTTTTTAGGAGGGGGGCCTGATCACATTAACAAATTTTCAACAGTATAAAATTACTACTTATCCTCTGTTATGCCCCGAAGGACGCATGAGGCCATTCGACAAAGTATAACATCATAAGATTGCAAAAATTTGAATGTGTATACTACTCACTTGATGGACGAACACATCTTCTTTGGTGTCATCCCTGAAAATAATATTAATATTCTATCTTAAAATGTCAACAGAATCATAAGGTTTATTATTTGAAGTAAAATAAACTAGTTGAATACTGACTTTCAATATCTATGTCAGCTTTGAGACATTAGCATAATAATATATACATGAACATGTAATATGTAGCAGAGCTTTTGAAATCTGTCGATCTTATCGACAAAATGGTAAATTTGACAAAAGTCTAAAGAAATTGTCAAATAATTGGTCCAAACGACCGGTAAATGTTAGCATCATCCAATCTGGATTTTTTTTTAAGAAACACTGGGTAAAAGCAGAGAATTTTAATGTTACAGCGCCTGAAATAGCCGGTCGCTAGCTTGTCAAATGTGTCCACTTTGTGTCTGGGTGACCAGAAGTTGATCTCTTCCAAGTACCGAAGTAGTTGCTGGCCCAAAATAAAACATTTGGGCAAGTGCCCTATCGCCCAGGTAAATTCATGTCACAAATATCTTATCCACATGATATGATTACGTATGATTATGTGACAACTATGTGATTAAACTTTGACCTATCATGGCTGAGGGCGATTATCACATACTAGTGAGTAGTGTGGTTTAAAAGTTGTTTATTTCCAAGAATATTACAGGTGTTTACTCATAAATGCTTGTAATTGGATAGAATAAACTTCAATGCAGCTAACATTGGCAGGATTCCTGTTAATTAAAAACATATTTAAGTATAACGAAGTAGTTAACATTTGTCTTCAACATTTTTAAAATGTCATCACTAACAGCTTATGTTTCTATTTTCAATCAAATTTACATTTGAACCACAGACATATATTTGTTATATCCTTTTAATGTGCATTAAAATAGTTGTTTATAACTGAACCAGTGTTTGTTTTTCACCAGTAGTTTTTTGGGAACAGAGATTCCCAATAAGTGTAATGTTTATAAGGCCATGTAAAAAAAATATTCTGGTTCTCAGACAATTAGCCTTCCAAAATGGGCAAAATAGGTAGGTATTTTATTTTTATTCTTTATTTCCAATTTATTGTTTGTATACCTTGAAGCAGAGCTGCCAACATTTGAAAATCTGAAAACGGAGTATGATGGCGAAGGCATCATCACACGTCGCTTGCGGCGAGTCGGGGTGGGTCTGGGAGGGGCGGTGGAGCGCCCTCCCTGGAGGGAAATTTTTTTTTATTTTAGGAAGGTAATAGATGCATTTTAACAACATATTTTCCATAAAATGTCTATCAATTGTAGTTGCAATATCAGTATGATTTTTTTTAAAAATGTGCAATTTTAGCATATTTATATATGCAGCAAGTAAACAAACTTTTTTCAAAGAAACAATTCAAATTTAATACAGCAACAATACTTTATTGAAACTGAACACTCATAGCCATATATATACATGTACTAGCAGTCTTACTGTCTAAGATTTCAACATTTGATATGTTGCCTTTTTGGCCTCCTTCCAAAGAGCCTCAGATGGGTTTGCTGAACAGACATTTTCATTTCGACACTCCATAAACACTTTGTGGGTAACAAGAGAACTTAGTGTGTGTGTACCCATGCTAGGCCTGAACTTTATTTTTGTTTTAGTAACTTATTTCTCTATCATTTTGATCTGCTAAGCATCGCACTATAGCTGTGGTTTTTGTCCTTGCACAACCATATTTTTTTGCGATGGTTGAATCGGGAAACATGTTCCTAAATAACCTCCCTGCCGTGTCTGATACTGACAATGGCAAATTGTTTTCTACGAGGAATTTTGTGAAAACAACCTCGGCTTTGATCACAGAGTCATCTTCGTTTGCCCTGAATCAGGTGGATAATCTGCTTTGACTTGAAATCACGTTTGCCAATTCCACATGTTTTTTTTTAGGCCACGTGTCGTTTAATATCTGATAGTCCTCCATGCGACACGGTTATGTCAACATTGCACACAGTGCAATAACCATGCATGTCGTCAGGTCTTGACTGCTTCACACATAGATAAATTGTTGAGTATTCTGGCAAGAATTTTTGCCGGTGGACCATGATTTTCCTTTTTTTTCTTCGGCGGAGTACTTGGATCCGGCACATTGGATGCAATTTTGCTTTCAATAAAGTTCCTTTCAATATTCTCTTACCTTTGTGATTAGTAATATGAAGACCCCAGCATGTTCCGAATACTTAAAACGGTGTAAGGTGTGTTTACGCCAGTAGAATTTTTCCGTCTGAGCACGTGTTCAGGTACACTAAACATATACAGCCGGTGTGGATAGAAATTTCTCCGTATAAAAATTTTGACCCAGATAAAACAAAAAAATCGGAGAAAATCTAATAAAAATCGGTGAGCGGATTTATGGTTAAAAGGTCGGAGTAACTCCGCCAAAATCTGAGTAGTTGGCAGCTCTGCCTTGAAGGCAAAAAATAAGAAGACTTTATGTAACAAAAAAATGTCTTTTATTGAGACTTTCAATAAACTGTAAAAAAAAAAAAAAGTTGTGTGATTGTCTTGTTCAGTTGGTTATAAAACTGAAATACCGTATCAACAAAAATATAAAATAGCTAATAGATTATATATTTATCAAAACATAAAAATGTTTTGAAACTACAAGTATATTAATTGTAAATGCATCATTATAATTATCATTAATCATTATCATTACTATTTTACAAAGCTGTACAAAATGTAACTATGTGTCTAAAAATCAATGCAAATTCCAAAAGTTTCATTTTTGAAAACAATAGCTATCCATTTTTATGTATTTCATTAAAACTTTTATTTACAGTAACAAATTTTACTTTTATCATTCACCTACATTTAATTCAGATTTTAAAACTTTTACACTATATAGTGTTACATGTATCATCATTTTAACACATCCTGAAATTCAGTTCCGTTCGGTATCGGTTCTTTCATTTAAAACCTAACTACCACTTTCTCCATAAACTGCAAGCAACAGCAGAAAACATGACATGTTTTGTGACATTTTCGGCATAATGTAAAGATTTACATGTAGAATTGTCAATAATTATTGTAGTTTCTAATTGGGTTTTAGAAATGTATTTTGAACTACAAATAGAAGGAAATGGATCATTTTCGAAACTTAAGCCTTTTGAAATGACGACATTTTTACTTGCCGTGCAGCAGTGATTTTTTTTTTTATGAAATGTGAATAAAATGGTTTCATCAATGATTTCTTTTTGCGCACGGTGGTGTCTGAGAACCAGAAGTATTTTTTTTTTACTTGGCCTAATATACAGTATGCCTATAGACATGCAAAAAGTATTCTACTATTCACAAATTTTGAAACTATTATTAGCAATACTGTTCTGATTAAAAAACAATCCTTTAATTTTTAATTCAGAAAATCAAAATTAGAAAAACAATGCAACTGTTTAACTTAAATTTTATTGAAATGCAAAAAGAAATGACTTCAGAACACTTAGAAATATATGGTTTTACGTAAAAAATATACATGTATGAAACATATAATGTATATTTACATGTACATAAGTTTTCCACAATGTGTAGGGGAAGACTGATTGAGTGGTAGATATAGGAATAATAAATTACTGGTCCTCTTTTGTGTTTTTTCTTTACATTTTACAATATTTGCCCAAAATATTTGGGCCAACACTTTATAAATTGGACCTGTACTTCTGAAATTTTACTCACCCAAAAACAATTTTATGGGCCAGCCATAGGTGGAAAGTTTGATGAATTACAGAGTAAGGGAGATTAAGTTGCAAAATGAATAAATAAATGAACAAATACAACAGTTTATTTGTCAATTGCTTTTTTTTTTGTTCAGGTTGACCAGTAAATTATTTTCCATTTCAAAACTTCTGATTTAATAGTAACAGTAAAATCTTGTTATCTTGAAATTTACAGAACTGCCCTTATTACTTACAATGAGTATGAGAGATAACCAAAATTCTATCAATATAATTTTCTACCTATGAAAATCTGGACCCGCTGTTCAACTTGACATATCAACTCAACTGATTTCGATATAATGAGATTCCTCGGTGTATCACATTCAGTGTTTTTTAATAAAAAGAAATTGTGAAAAAATAATATAATTCTATACTTCATGCAGTAGAGAATGAGCTTATGAAGGTGAGTAATGCACTGATTTATATCTACATGAAGTTCGTTAAATATTTATTAACAGATGACTCGATTGTAATTAACATCAATCATTTTCTCAATATATTAGGTTCTAGGTTTTGTAAAAAAAATAGTTAACATGTATTTTAGTTAAATGCGCGTGGCAACAAGCGATGAAATCGCTCAAGTCTGACGAATTCATTCAAGTCTATTCACGTTTGAGGTGACGCCTAAATTTGCATCAATTCATCTGAGTTTTGTACTTGTGATTGACTAGCTGTAGACGTACCTGTTTATAAAGCCATATCCGCTTTTAACGTTGAACCATTTGACAGTGCCGCTGATTCTGGAAGCTGAAAAAAAATCGAAAAAGCACGTGATATCACGTTTCCCCCGTAAATGCGGTATTGTTTACCATGCTCTTAAACTGATAAAATATACCTTGCAGTTGAAATTTGCATATACTGATCTTATAAAATACGATACCATCCCTATCTTTATAAATATTCAGTTTTATACGGTTATGAAACTTTATAACAACATCAACATTTTCGTCATGAGCAATGCCCTAACATGGAAGTACGAAAAAGCAGCATGGTCTCCACCATGAGGTGACCTACTTAAAAAGCAGCTAAATAATTTTCTCGTTTAAACATCTCTGGGCAAATATCAGATTTAAAAATTACCTATGATATTCTTCTCTACTTCGGCCTCTTTCTCCGGTTGGTTTTCGGAGTCGGACATGGCCTTTAAGATGGTAAAAAAGGTGTTAAATTGCCCCGGTGGTCACTGGACTTCCGTGCTGTTCTCCCTTTGTTCTCTCGCTGCAAACATGGCCACCCCCATACCTAAGAGAAACGCCGCTTCCCGAGTATTTCATTGGTCAATTATTTTTAGTTAGCATTTGATTGGATATATTTTAGAAAATATAAAATGAAAACTTTCAACAAAACGAATAATATTCAAGCAAGAGGAGATAACTTGAAACACGTGGCTCGGCAAATATTAGCTTGTTGGAGTTGGGTCGATGTTTCCATAATAATTAAATGACCAAAAATAATAAAAAAAACTTGCAAAATATGCATACATTTTATTTGACATGTACGCCTTAGTATGTGTTTACAGGCGTCGGAAGCAAATTGAAAGTGGGGGGGCTAAACCAACTTAAAACACACACTCGCCAGAAGTGGGGGGGCTAAACCAACTTAAAACACACACACGCCAGAAACGTCTTGGGGGCTAAGCCCCAATTTTCAACACCTATGCCTATCTTTGCAAAAAAAGTGGGGGGGGGGGGGGCTAAAGCCCCCCCCCCCGGCTCCGACGCCTATGCAATGAATCACTGATGATTATAGGCCTATTCATGACCTCTAAGGTAGTCAGTTATGCTTCTGCTAATCAGGGTCATCTTCCCGGATCTACAATCACTTTCTTGTGAATCTGGCTTAGCCACCTTTTTTGCAAAGATAGACATAGGTGTTGAAAATTGGGGCTTAACCCCGAGACGTTTCTGGTGTGTGTGTGTTTTAAGTTGGTTAAGCCCCCCCCCCCCCCCCGGACTTTCAATTTGCTTCCGACGCCAATGTTAAGTAATAATTTAGCCTGCGACATGTTAGGCCGATGGGCATTGCAAGTTTACACACACACACACATAAACACACACGCATGCATGCACGTGCGCACATGTATGTGTGGTTAAACCGATGTCAAACTCCAGGATTTTCCCGAGAATTGCACTTTCAGATTCTTACAAAGAGGGTTTACAATTTCATTTCCAATAATCACACACGTTTGATTATGATTTTCCTGTTGATTTTAAATAGGCTTGATCTACACATTAGATTTTACTGACAAGCCATGCAGCTATCGTAACAGGGATACGCTATCGAAAATCGCATTCGATGTCAACGTTCGGCAAAATTTAGTTCTGTCAATATATTGTCGTTTTGTAATTAGGATACTGTTTCACTAAATGAAAGGTTGAGTTGCCTGTTCGATAAGGTTTGCTGAGTCGTTTACCAATTATGACTAGAATTTGTTCCTCACCTTTTTTTCATTTGGATTTGACTGTGGGCTTATGGCAGGTGTGACCGGTCAACATGGGACGACCATGCACTCCTCCATGGCACCCGATCATATCACTGGATTTCCAGAGGTCCACGTTTGTCTGGTATTTGTATATATGTATCCTGGACATCCTGAAGATTTATACTTTGGTATATGAGATTTTTATATCTAAATGTCAATCTACGTAAATAAATTCTGACACAACTTTTAACGCACTGGAGCCGGCCTGGCGATATGGTAGAATATAACTATAAGGATCCATCATTAATATCTATGTGGAATAGGGTATTAGTCTGTCAGACCGAAATATTCAACCCCCCGGGGTGAGTATTTCCTATCCCACATGGATTGACTCCTGATGAAATATATTTTCATTGGACTTGACTGTGGACTCACGGCAGGTGTGACCGGTCGACAGGGGATGCTTACTCTTCCATGGCATCTGATCCCACCTCTTGGTTTCCTGAGGTCCGTGTTTGTCCATTTTTACCGGATTTGTATCTATGTCCTGGACATTCTATTGAGTTATACTTTGGTATCTGAGATTTTTTATCTACCATAAATTCGCAAATCTGTATAAAATCTTGACATTTTTAGTAAGCCTACTCATAAATTGACCTTAATAGTTAAAGTATTTCTTTTTTCAAACAGGTCGTAATTTCAAAGAACATACTAAAAGTATAGGCCTACATGCCAGAAAAATAAAGGTGTTAAAGCAGGATGGAGAAATGAAAATGTAAGGCCTGTATAGACCCTATTATTCATATAGGGTCACGCGCCATTCTCTTTTGGGAGAATCCTATATCACATGGAGGGGTCTGTGTTGTATTTTTATTTTTACCTGATAGGAAGATTGATTTTTTTTAGGTTAGACGGTAAAGATAAAGAAAACAATGGGGCACCGTTTTAGTATTTGTTCACTCTTTTCTGATATCAAAATCACATAAATTCCCTGATATAAAAAAAATCGAATTTCTGATATAAAAAATTCGATTTTTTTGTATCAAAAATGAACTTGTGATATTAGAAAAAATTGAATAAATACTAAAACGGCGCCTCATAGAAAACACAGGAAGGTTTACTAAGATTTATTTGTCAACCAAATAATGTGGCTAGGTCTACCCACGTTCAGAATCCGAGATTACAGTTCCATAAATTTACGTTATTTTTTTTGAAACAAGTTAACAGAAAAGGCACGAAGTAAGAGAGAGTCTTTCATTATCATACCGAACATCTGTGAACCCATTCAATAAGAATTATGGATTTTCTCCGTGATTAATATTTTACAAATAACAAACATTTTTACGTATAGAATTCAGAAAAAAATGTTCATCGAAATTTGTGATTACCCAGGAGTAGAAGTTTCAGTACGCTCAAAATGAGTTTTAAATCATAGCGTCGGGTGGATCCAGGAATTTAAGTCGGAGACTCGCAAAATTTTATGTTCAAGGTCCGAAGTCACCAAATTTACTCAGTACTCAAGCTCAACTAACTTTTCACGATTCTAAGGTAAAACATGCAAAGTTTATTCTGTAACTGGACATGTTTGTGTATTGATAGCTTACAATTGTAAATAATGATAAAAATGATTGCTCATTCGAAGAAAACTTCAGAAATATTTTTAAAATGTTTGAGTACGTACTCAAATCTTGAGTAGGAAATGAAAGACAGGCCTGGTGGTGGGGTGGCTTTTTATTTAAAAAACAATCTTAATAGTAAACGTAGACTTGATTTGGAAGTAAAAGGTCCAGAGTGTGTCTGGGCGTTAAAACACCATCTACACCTAAAAAAAAACATCGAACCCGACCCCATGTGCTCATGTGATGCTGTTGAGTCAACTTCTCGCTCCATTTTAGAATGTAGATTATACACGCACCAGAGAGCTGATTTATTAAACAAAATAGGCAGGCTACTAAATGTGAATCTTCTGTTACATGGATACTTAGAAGCATCATTTGGGACAAACAAAAACATATTCTTACATGTGCATGAATTCATTGTCAAATCAAAGCGTTTCAACTAGTTATTTATGAGTTATTCGTATGTCAATACAACTACGCCTTCCCTTTCAAAATTCATAACTTCGGGGCAAAGACTAAAACAACGTTAGCCTAGCTGTAGCTGCAGTCGTGTGCTACCACCATCTGTTTTTTGTTTGCAAAATTCTTTCCTTTTCCACCTTTTTTCTTTCTCTCTTTTCTCCATACTATTTTTCCTTTTTATGTACAAGTTTTTAATTAATATGTGACTGCTTGATGTTTTGTATGGTTACCTGGGAGATGAGTTTAAGCACTGTGCTTGTTTTCAAATCCCAATTTACACTGTATTGTTTTGCCATATGTTTGTGACTCAAATAAAATAAATATCAAACTAAACTAAATTTGAGTACCATACTCAACATATTTAGTCGTTTTTTACATGAAAATCATGACGCAAAAATTTATATGTAAATGATTAAAAATCATTATATGTTTCCTAATCACTAAAATCCAAAAGTTTTTAAAACAATTTTATAGTCAAAATAATGAAATAAAAGTTGAACTTGAGTATTGAATAAATTTGGTGACTTCGGCACAGAATATATTCGCTGAGCGTAGCGTGACAATTTTGGTATTTTTTAACCACCATTTATAGAAAAATAAAAGGGTTTTCATATATTTTGCTCACTGCGCCTCCAATTGGGATCTGTGCCCCGCCCGGACCCGCCCCTGGGGGGTTCTTGTTTTCAAACTGCACTATATTACTAATGTTTTTAAGTTCATATTCATGTTCGTTGTATCAGTTGAATCTTTTCAAATTCGTTTCATTTCACGTTTCTGGTATGGTTTGAGGGTTAATCCAATGAAAAACGCAGAAAAAGTCGCGTTATGTAACGTAATGTATATACATGTACATACATATACACAGATTTAATCTGATATTTGCATAAGTAAATTTAAATACTATAGGTAACTCGACAGTTAAGATACGTTCCGACTGATTAAACCATCGATCACTATCATTTACTCTAGTACTGTACTGGTGTATCCAGGGACACAACGTGGGGATTTTCAAGGGTCAAACGTTTTTAAATACTGCTGTGATAAAAAGTAAGTGGTGGTCAGGGGTTCGCACGCGCGAGCGTGTGTGTTTTTATTGGGGGGTGCAGTGGTGCTCTTTTCCCAAATAAAGAAATATATTTCTGGCACTTTTCATACAGTTGAAATTATTTAACTAATTCATCTAAAATCAAAACATAACACGTAATTTCGACGGAGCAAAAGAATGTCACAGGCGTTGCGGAGAAGTCCACACTCCCACACAGTCATCTTTCCCAGTAAAGGATTCTTGATCCACTCGTTCCTTAAACAGTAATGGAGGGGATAGAAAAACATTGACTCAAGAACATACCTCAAGAGACATTTTTTTAAAGAAAATATTTCAATGTGACCACACAATTTAGGTAGAAGACTTTATGTTATTTCAAAATTGTATTCAGTTTTTCATTGACGAAGAGAAAATTTTCTAAGACAAAGTATATAGTCGTTAATTAGCTAAACTGGCCCCGCCCCAGATTTTGGATAATCAATTTCACAATTTTGGTAAAGGGTTATATGTTCTTTCTAAAAATGTATTCAGTTGTTCTTTACAATGCACAGAAGTAGAGGAGAAGATTTTCTAAGATAGAGTACATAATAACTATATGGCCCCACCCAGACTCTGAACCCTAACTCTTAGTGTAAGAAATGTCATAATTTTCTTACAGGTGAAACATTCCTCGGACGCTCATCTCGTAAAATTCCATATTTACGACTCATACTAGCACTCGTTTAATGTCTCTTGAATTTCCATACATTTTGAAAGTGAATCAACCTATCGATTGTAATATTGTCAAGAATAAATACATCACTGTCAATAAACTTCAAAATGGCCTCGTAGGGCTTGTAAAATAGAAAATTTCCGGAGAGCTGAGCATATCACTGGAACCCCTCAGTGATTTTTTTCTACCCGATTTCAAGTTACTTTAATCCTCTCAAAAATACTTAAAATTGTGGCATGATTTCGCCCCCTACCCCCCCCCCCTTTGAGAGGACGGGCAGTTCGATTTATATATATAGTATTCACATACAAATTTTCTCTCTCACATACCATTTTTTTTATACATTATTAACATGTCTGGAATCCAAAAAAGGCTTCCCAGAACTTTTGAAAATCAAAAATATTATGGACTCCCTCATCATGCTCATGCATTTGTATTTGCTGATACTCAATATATTTTTGATAAATGATACGCCTGTCAATTTAATGCAATATTTGGCCGGAATAAAAACGTGTCGCCATGTGATAATTAACTCTCTAGGCTTTAATAATTGAACATTTCTGGGATGCATACCCTGTACCACGGGGAAATGGCGATTTTTGTGTCTGGAAGCTAGAGGATACCTCATCGGACTTCCGGATTAATCCATCAACGATATTTTTAAGGATAAAGAGGTCTAACATGTAATTCAAAGTATGGAGAATACTACGCCAAAATTCTGTCCCGATTTTAGTAACTTATTTTGCTGATCCAACTTTCTTTTGAGAAGGACAATCTGGTTTATTAGCAGATTGCTATGCGTAATTTCGCGTCTGGATGCAGAAAAAGGGATTCCAGTTTTTAAAAAATATATCTGAAAGATAAGTACTTAAAACCCTAACCCTAATGAAATATTGCCTCACCATTAATCCAACACTTAAAAACATGTGCAATGATGAGGGAGAGAGTGCCGCCTAACGTTGATAAAATAGGTGCAAATCCTTTCATTTTTCTATAAAATGTCAAAAAATTAAAGACAAATTTCCCCAAATTTTTGTGCCTCGCTCCAGCTTGAAACCATCGCTATAATATTGATGTGGCATACATTGCATAAACAGATTTAATTTAAGTTTAAATTTTGTTTTTTAAAAGTTTAATTAATATCACCAGCCTGCAATGCATAGATCTCTCTCTCTCTATATATATATATACATAGGCGTCAGAACCGGGGGGGGGCTTAGCAAATATAGACATAGGACATAGACGTTTCTGGCGTGTGTATGTGTTTTAAGTTGGTTTAGCCCCCCACTTTCAATTTGCTTCCGACGCTGATGATGTATATATATATATATATATATATATATATATATATATATATATATATATATATATATTTATATATATATATATATATATATATATATATATATATATATATATATATATATATATATCGCCACGATATAACTGAAATATCGTTGAAAGTGGCGTTAAACAAACATACATGTATTGCACCATCACTTGAAAGACGATTTAACACTACTGGTAACTGTGCGCATGCGTTTACTGTGAACATGTATAAATATGCTGCATATTTGATGGTGCAACAAATAATTTTGCTTTGATCTTTAAACAGTTGATATAATATAATATGAGGGTTAATAGAAATACAGCTTCAAACGGGTAAGTTTAATTATATCCATAGACTAAAAGCAACTTTTAAAATGTTTAGCAATGATACTCAAATATTGACCCTAATTTTTTTTTCATAATTTAGGTATATCATGTTCAGAATATAATGTCAGAATAAGAGTTTTAAGAATTCCCCTCAAATTTGGTCTCACATTATCTTTTTTTTTTTTGTCTTAATTTTAACAAATATTTGCAAAAGTGGTTAGCTATTGAATGCCGTGAAACTGGATTTTTAAATTCAGGCAGAAAAAAATAATTTTCAACTTTTTAAAATTTTGCGCAACATAGAAAATTAGCTAATGGATGTGAAACTGAATTTTTCTGATATATTCTGGCAGAGAAAATAATTTTCAACTTTTTAAAAAAAATTGAGTAAAACAGAAAATTAGCTAATGGATGTAAAATATATTTCTTCTAAAATATTTAGGCAAAGAAAAATTAATTATTGTCACTTTTGATTTGTGTGCAAAGTAAAAAAAATGTATATCTCCAATAAACTTAATTTTCATTCTGTCGAAAACTGGATAATTATGAAATTGTTCCATTTCCCCCTAGATTTTTTTTTCTTATTTATGATGTAAAGCCAATCTATCAGCGGACGCTAAACAGAGAAAAAAATTGAAATGACCGAGCTAGGTTATTACGTGTTTTCTTCTCTGTTTAGCATCTGCCGACAGATTGAGTTTGATATCAGAAAACGGAAAAAACATAAACTACAATGGTGTTCCATGTTGTCTTGGTCGTTAATCTGGGACAAATAGGTTTTCTTTTAACGGATAACTACATTTTATTGTAGTGAAACCGCAACACCCCCCAAATCCCCCTCCAAACAACAACAAATGACCATTCTTTTCATGTCTTTGAATTCATAACCCAACCCCACCCCACCCCAGGAGGAATCAATCAATGACGTAGGAAGCAAATCAAAAGTTGCGTCCTGATTTTTTTGTATGAAAATGTTTTCTCGGTAAAGATATGTTTCCCATATGCAATAAACATATACAACAGAGGCGGTCCAAAAAATTAAAAGGGTGGTTTTGAGGCTGGTGACATAGAATTATGTTTTTAAAACGGTTATGCAGTGCCTTACAGAAATGCAGACTATGGAGGAGATGTAAAAAAATAGAATTCATTCCTTGAGCAGAGCGAGAAGTGAACCTTTTTTGGGGAAATTTATTATCGATTTTCCGACTTTATAACTTTACAGAAAGATTAAAGGTTTTACACCTATTTTATCAACTTTAGGGGCACACTCTCCATGGTCACTGCGCATATTTGTAACACAGGTACTTGAGGACATTAATTTGTAAATGTTTTTTATATTTTATTAATGTATTATTAATTCAATATTACTCATCGCTATTGATGTAATTTTATTCAGTTTCGATTTTTTTTCAAAGTTCTGCCCGTTTTCGATTCCTATATGTATCATCAGAGACGGGGCGTAATCTAAACCGAGAAAACACCTCAAAATTATTCAAGCGACAAAAAAAAAAAGAAAAAAAAAGCAACTTGATTTTATGAATCAATAATGTATTACAGCGTGTCATTGAATTATGGGTGTCAAAAAAATGGAAAGAAAAAAATTATAAAAGAATCTACGTGTCTTAAATATCTGATATTACTACAGCAGCTGTAAAAATTATGCCTACAGCTGGCGAATCTCTCGGCGGAAGAAAAACGCTGCGGTAGCATCCCCCTCCCCCCACCGAGGCATTTATAGGCCTTAGTCGATCTACCGCATTTTCCCTCCAACATTAAATTTTAAAATCTATCGGGGCCTAGCTATCCGTGTTGACATTTTTACTCGTGCAGTCGTGTTGGTTTACATAGGAGGGGGATTCGGTGGCGGTGTATATATGCTTTATAACTTTGTCCCCAGTAAATAAAGTCGGTTTGTATCTTCCCAAGACTTCAAGTTCTAGGGCTATGTCATGTTTCTAAGTTCTATCCAGTCTTGACCTCTTAGCTCTTTTCCAATCTGTAGATTTAACTATTTAAATAATATTCAACGACAAAATTAACAATTAAAAACTTCGATTTGGTATTTATCTACCTCAATAAATCCATCGATTTTGTTTTCGTTGTAAATCAAATTTATGAAACTATTATTCATCAAATTGGAGCTCAACTGAGGAAGTCTAATTGACAGAAACGATGTCGTCTTGAGCATTATAACTTTGGTATTATGTTTATAATATTCATCACTCGGCGAACCCTCCCTCCCAAGTTGATCAACCTATGACGATTGGGATTTAAGCGTCGTCGTAACCATGATTTTTATGTGGCGCAACACTAGGCCTATTTGATGTAGTGCATTGAGCGGTGACGTATGCCAGACATAGGCCTACCATGATTTCAATTGGTTCGCTGACGTGGTATAGTTATGTATATGGAATAGAATCTAGGGAAACGTTTGAATAACTAGGATTGCCGGAAAACCATTACGCATGCGCTTGAAATAGGTCTTTTACTGAATTTGCTGTACAGACCTGAACACGTGAGTTTTCTAATATTTCCCGACAGTACAATATGGCCTAAATACACTCGCTAAAAGTTATTCAAAACTCGAAAACTGTTAAAGTGAATACCCCATATCTAAAATGAAACAGTTTTTAATCACGAAAGTTTGAAACAATTCATTCAACCCACGGTTTTTTACCGACATTTTGAAGCTGGCCTAAATCATGGTCACTCACTGTGCGCCCATTTTCCCCTAATTTTTAGAGTAAATCTGTTTGCTGTTCCAGCCCAAACTTCTGCTCATCTTTAATTGAAAATGTGTATAATGGAATCATATTTTAAGAAATCTGTTTACTTTTGAGGTTATGCTACGGTTAAATTTTATAAATCGCTGTAATTAAACGAGTGTCATAATGGACCTGCTGGGGTAGGTTGAACGTGAATGATAAATGAAAGTAATTTGAGCAGAACTTCGCAAATTCATTTCCTAAAGTATAACGTCCTTCTGATATTTCTTGACATGATTTCATATTGCAATGGGCTCACAGACTGAAATAAACCTAATAGTGTATCCAGAACAAACTATCAAGCACATTTGGGTTTGACAATTTCAATGTAATACTGATAATGTTATACTTGTCATGTCTCCGCCATAAATAGCGAGACCCCCACTTTTTATGTAAAATTTTGATAATTTCTTTAAGAAAAATGCATATCTCCTCAGTGAGATAGAAAAATCTCAACCATGAAAATTGTTCAAGTTTGGCAAGCCTGTAATGTACACTTGAGATTAATGAATTAGGAGACTAATATTGAATAGGGTCATTCAAATGATAGTAAAAAAGTGAGGAATGCAGATTATCAATTTTATGATTCTTTGAAATTTTTTTAGTTTAATTATCTGGTAGTAGATGATCCTGTCATGTCTAGTTTAATTAATTGTTGATTTTGATTGGGAGCAGGTACTTTTGACCAAATACCTGTTCGACCTACTTTGGTGTATTATTATTTATGTAGATTAGGCTGTGGTATGGCTTGATGTGTTAAACCAGGGTTTCTGCTAAAAGTAGGAGATGGGGATTAAGGGACATTGATGCCTAAGGGAAAGATGATGTAATTAAAATAAAAAAGTCTATCATTGTCTTACCTTACAATACAGGTGGTCTCAATAGAAATTCTATTTTAAGGATTGGTTAACAAAAATGACTTTTAGATTGTTGTATCACAAGACAGGTGATCTTCAATGACAGGTATCACTGTATTGTATTCATATACATTTAAACAAATTTCACCAGGAATTGAATTTCATAACCATTACATTGTAATATGGGGAAATGTGCTTGATGGACAGTTAAAAATGTGATTTCAATAGTTCATTCTCTATAGAATTTATCAAATTTTGAATTTTACCATGTAAGACAGTTGTTTCCAAGAATTCCCAATTTTCGACAAAATGTTAATTTTCCCTCAATTTCAGTTTGCAAACCTATTCACATCATTTGGCAGCATTTCATTTTTCAGAAAATACTTCTGGTCTAATTTTGAATACATTCATCTCAAATACATTTATACAGTATTGATGAGCAATAATAAGTTTGAAAACTTTTATGTAAGTTGGAACTCCATTGAAGATGTATGTTACACATGGCGAAGGAATATCGTATAATATCTTGGACCATGATGCACACCGACATGATTCAGATATTTTTTGTTTTTTTTAATGATATCTGTGTTATGACTCTTAAAATATTGAGTCGTGAGAATTTAAGTTATGCAAATCAAGACAGTTATTGAAAATGTGCATGGCTGTGTATGTTTTTGTATAAAATTATATGAATGTGTGAACTGATCATTATTTCTTTTTTTCCGAAGACCTCTCTTGCGCTATTCGACGTTTCTTGCCGGGTGTTGCACCCGAGATATATTTAATTGGTCATGAGGCCATGTTGGTTTACTGATATCAATGTCAGTTGGATGTTTGAAATGAGACGTTTTATCCATTAAAATAAAGTCGTTCAAGCGTTTAAATGACCTAGAGTGAAAAGGACGTTTCGAAAAGAAAACAATTCGAGTCAGAGATTTTACCGGTCATTCGGACCGATCAGTTAGCGTTTCCAACTGGTCACAGTCGATTTCAACCTGTTTTGCCGGTCGGACCGGTTACTTTCAACATCTCTGTAGTGGGCCCAGCATTTTGGAGGTAGGAAAATCACTGAAAGATCATTATGGGACATACTGATTTTATCTGGTGTGATAATGCATAGGAGATATAAAGAAAAATGAATAGAAGGAAAAACACCAGCTTTGTTTACAACATGGGCGCAGACATTTTGGACACCCAAAGTTGTGCGGAGGGTAAAATGAGCCCAGTGATCTGATTGGTCATTAAATGAAAAAATTAGTTTTGCCACTAATAAGTGAAATAAAGGTGATAAAAAAGATACATGAATATTGGTAGTACTTTGGAAATTATAGGGTTGACGGTTGAAAATTGAAAGGGAGGGGTCATATGAGAATAGATATTTTCCTTTGGTGCGGAATACTACGAGTTGTAAACAAGTGAAAATTTGAAGTAAAAATGCAACGGCAACCTATACTTTTGATTGCAAATTTTGTTATCAAAAATATTGATCTTTCACCACAGGGTACTTATTTGACCCAGATATAATAAACATGTGAGTGACAGTGACCTGAAGTTTTGTAAATTAGCATTGAGGCCTATGGGAAAATATTTGGTGGTGTCTGTCCAGAAAATAAAAATATGTGATATGTTTTCTTTGTTATTATTATTATTAATATTAATAATATGTCTAAATTGTATTATTATTATTATGTCTTATTTGTTGTTATTGATTTTTGATATATATGGTTTTATGTGGCGTGAAGTGGTGTGTGGAATGTTCATTTCATGACATTCTACTATGCATAACAAGCGTTACTTTTGTTCGAGTTTTTCTTCGTTTATATGAAATTGACACAGATAAACAACATATGGTAAGTTCAACTTTTTTGTTTTTTAAAAAAATTCTGATAATTAATGGAAAAGGTCCAGGAAAATTTAAATTTTCAAGATACTGCTTAGCATGTAAATTGGCAATGTTATCAATAGTAAAAAAATTATAATTAAATTTAGATACTATCAACTTCTCACATATATATATACTTATATCTCTCTCAAAGTTTTTTATTTTTTGTTTTCTATTTGTTTAAAAAATGTTATTTTTGACCCAAATTAGTGGACTGACAAAAAGAGGTCAATCTTGGACCTAGAAATCTTAATAGTCAACAATCCATGACCATTGCACACCATGGTCAGGAGCAGTATTTTCAAGAAAAACTTTTCATAAAAAACATGCATGCTTTAATGCATGTTCCAATAACAAAAGATGACTAGTGAAATTAACCTTAACTTGAAGACACATTTGGACTGGTCTAAGACTAGTCATGATTCATATGACTTCTATAACTTCATGAAATATTAAAGCCCTTATTAAATTTTTGTTTATTCTCTCTGGTCATTTTGTTTTATTCTTTGTACTCTATATTTTAGTTTTACTGTTATTATTTTTCTTTGTATATATTCTTAATTCAATTTTTTATACTCTTATTCAAATGCCATATATACATATATATTTATTATACATTGTTTATAGATACATATTTACATATTTATAGTAATCATTTCCATTGAACTTGTTTAATTTTGAAAGATGGACAAATCAAGCAGAATGGTGATGCTGATTATTTTTTCAAGATCAGTATTTTTGTCAAAATGTCACCATACCATATTCGACGGGCTATATACTATAGGACAGGTGATATGGACCAACCGTATGGAATTGAGTTGTTGCGGTTGATGATTTTACATAAAAAGTAGACCAAAATTCAAAGGAGTATATGGTAAATGATGCACATTGTATAACAATTCATTTTTAACGAATTTTTTTATAAAGTTAGTTATATGCTTTTGAAACCTTTTTGCTACTTAAATTAATCTATCGCTTGATGATATTTTCGCATGTGTCTATGAAAGGGACTCTGCAGTCTATATATTAAGTCATTCTTCACTGGTGAAAGGGATAGTGTTAACTAGGGCTGCAACGATACACTGTAATGATGATATGATAGGTATTGCGATTCTTTCCTGAAGATACGATACACAAGAATAAAACAACTAAACTAAAAAATTCAATAATGACATCACTGCATTTCTGTGCACTTACTTTTAAACATAAAGTTTTTGTTTCACATATCCTGTTTATTCTGTTTTGTTTACTTTAAATGTCAGCTAAATGAGATACATCTTGTTACATAAATTAGTGACTAAATTTGTGAAGAAATATATTTCAGAAGGAAAATAATAATTTGGCTCTAAAATGTTAATAAATTTTCTGAAACAATCAGATTCCACCATATTGAAAGGTAGAAAATAAGTCACAAGAAACTGAGCTCTTGCTTTTGAAATACATGAAGCCTTGGCCCTCGACGAATTGATTGACAACTTTGTCTTCACTAATTGTTGCAAACTACATTGCCCCTCTGAATCTACGATTTATTTTTATTTTAGGCTTCGATTCATAATTAATAATATATGTTTGGATGTCAAACGACACATTTGTGAATTTAACAGTTTTGTAATATATATCCGTGTTACAAAACGACAAGTGGTGCAAGTTTTTCAAACTTATGTTGAACCTCCAGGCATTTGTAGCTTTTTGAAACCCGAGGGAACCCATATCAGCGACTTGTATGACGACAGTGTTGTGGGGGCACAAGTTCATCTGTTTTCCTTGTGGGTGAATTGTTTTTTACCATGTTGTTTGTTTACCGGTAAACTGGAAATAGAGTGCCATAATTTATCTAATTAAGGTGCTGCTCTAATTAACGTGCCACCAAGACCAAAATTATGTTTATTTATTTTAATAAAGGTTCCCTTTGAAATGAAACCCTCCCCCCAAAAAAAATTGAAAATGAAACGTTTATTTGACAGCTTTAGTGATAACATACAGTAAATAAATAAGACCAGACGATCTTTTAACCTCAGGTCGATTAAATCATAAAGGAATAGATTTTAGATATGAAGAGAGACTGATTAGATCACAACATCTTCTCTTCAGTCTTAAGCTTGAAAGCAGAACCTATTTTGCCTCGGGCAGTTATGTGATTGCAGAGTACAGTGTTTTCCCTGGGATTTTCAAATCAGGAGTCCATGGACTCCCACAACTACAAAATTAGGAGTCTATTTTGTAATTTAGGAGTCCATTTGCAGTCCACTTCAATTCGATCAGAATTAAACAGAATGTCAAATGTGCACTTTTGTTGATAATTATAGACATCCCTATAAACCTATAAACATGAAATTAAATAAAATATAGTTGTTTTAACTATATTTGAAATCATATGGAAATTTTATATAAAAAATCTATAATTTGTAATACAGTTACATGATTTTAGAAATATAGATGCAAAACTGAAAAGTTACTAAATACATGTAGCTTACTAATTGATGCCTCAAATTTATTTATTTGAAAATTATATCTATTTTATCCATTTCAAGTATTAAAGTACTTTATCATATGTAAGATTTACATAAACATTTGTGTGAATAAATCATTTTATATAACCATCGTTAGTACTTTCAATATTATTTTTTAATTTCCATAATTCAAATGAAAGTCGGGTTTGGTATCCCTTCTTTAATTTATACTTCTGGAAGTACCCATAATATGATGATCGATGTTGTCTTGTTGATTCTAGATTTATATTACAGGTAAATTTTCCTGTTTTATTGTAAAGAAAGTGATGAATTAAGTCTCTTGGTTTTCTTGTGGAATTGCACTAGAAGATAAGAATTAAAAATGGACATAAAAAAAGAAGCAAACTGATAGAAATAGGTCGCATGCTTGGTTTATTTACCCAAACGATCTTGAAAGACATCAAGTATTAAACGCGTCCACTAGGACGCAATAGATCTTATTTTAGGCGTCATTTAGGATTTTTACGCATAAATACGCAGAATTATTGCGTCAGGGAAAACCCTGAGAGTACAGTTACTAAGTTTAATCCGAGTTGTGGTGTTAAAGCGAGCTGTGGTGTTAAAGCGAGCTGTGATGTTAAAGCGTCCATTGTAATCCTTTTGGACAGACACCACCAAATATTTTCCCATAGGCCTCAATGCTAATTTACAAAACTTCAGGTCACTGTCACTCCCATGTTTATTATATCTGGGTCAAATAAGTACCCTGTGGTGAAAGATCAATATTTTTGATAACAAAATTTGCAATCAAAAGTATAGGTTGCCGTGCATTTTTACTTCAAATTTTCACTCGTTTACAACTCGTAGTACTCCGCACCAAAGGAAAATATCTATTCTAATATGACCCCTCCCTTTCAATTTTCAACCGTCAACCCTATAATTTCCAAAGTACTACCAATATTCATGTATCTTTTTTATCACCTTTATTTCACTTATTAATGGCAAAACTAATTTTTTCATTTAATGACCAATCAGATCGCTGGGCTCATTTTACCCTCCGCACAACTTTGGGTGTCCAAAATGTCTGCGCCCATGTTGTAAACAAAGCTGGTGTTTTTCCTATAGATTTATCCAAAACATTGCCAAAAATGGTCATTTTGCATTTTTTTGGAAATCTCACTAACTGTACACCAAGCCCCCTTAATAATGAGGATGGGAACCCAACCTGAAGAGAAACACAGTCTATAATGTGTCACACCCCTACCTCTCAATCCCATTCATTGATATTAACAAATAAATGCATTTATATGAGGAAGTTGTCTGTTTTTCTTTCATGATTTTCATTCAGAAATGTTTGTAACACATATACTTCATTATTTTGAATGATTTCATACCATTATTTACCAATGTTGACCATGATATCAAATAAGGGTAGAAGGTACCCCTTGATAATGGAAAAAGTGACAAAATATACCATTTTCTTCACAAAAACTTAAAATTTGGATCATTGCTTAATGAGCATGGAACCAGTTAGGCACCAGAAGTAAAGAAGAATTTCTGAAGCTCACTTACAAGTAAACCATGTCATTTTTTTACATCATCAAATTGCTTTTATTGACAAGGAATGAAGTGCACCCTTAATAAAAGTGTAAAACTTCTGGGAGGGGATACCCTTACATACAACACATTTCAATAGACTTATTGTGTTCATTTATATAAAATATGTTATGTAATCATTTTCAGACATGTCCATGTTTTGTTTCATCCCTTAATTACAGTCTCATGATGGAAGTAATTAAATACAGAGGACAGATAACTGAGTCTGACTTTAAAATGACTGACACTTAAATGGTGCAAAATGATAGTCAAATTGCTTTTAAAAGATATGACATATGTATAGTTCTGTTTCAATTGAAAAACTAAGTCAAATTTTAATTATACTAAGTTTTGAAACCAGTAAAAGTCAATATCAGGTGTTAATTTTTGTCTGGTATGACCCCAAGAGAGTGTTAAGTGACATTTGCTGTAAGGGGGGGGGGGGGGGGGGGGGGGGGAAGGTGATTCAAACAAAAAATGCATGACTGAAAATTTAGAAAACTTATGAAAACATGCAACTTGAATGAAGATTAGATGAGTTAATACAGAAAAATATATAATTGATACTTTATTATTATCTTTACAGGTACTTGAGTATGATAATTAGATAAAAATCTCTCATTGGACAATATTTACTGGATTTAAAAAATTGAAATATTCCTTCTACAGGTTAAAATGTTGATAGATTATGAAAAAAATGTTAAAACGCCCTATTTCTAAAGAAACTTTTTTATTTACAAATTATCTATTACCCAACTTTAACACAATATGACCTAACCACAATATGGAAATTCTTGTGTACAGATCAGCATAAGGGGGGGGGGGTATTTAAATTAATTTTTATACTGTTTACAGTGTATATGGCATGATGAAATATTTTACCGATGAGACTTAAATGCTGAAATGCAGTTTAATACAATTTTCTTAAAAATGAGATGGTTTTTACCCTTCAGATACAGTACATATATACAACTAAAGGTACAAAATACACTGCATGAGTAAAATGACATGGTCCAATATGTAGATTTTGCCCTCAAAAGAAGAAAATCAACCAGTCTTTACCTCAAAAAGGTCTGATTTTAATTCAAATGAGTTAAAATTTACAATAGAAACATCATTTCCAAAATATTTTGCTAAAATTAGTCACTATGCATAACCATAACTATATGATTTTTTTTATAAAAGAACATGTGCATGTTTGTAGGAGAGGGTGGGGGTATACTTGAATTTTCCAAGAACAGATGGAATTTTGACCAATAAATGATAAAATATTAGTTCTAGGTGTAATATAAAACATACAGATAAAATTAAGAGATCTGAATATGCAACAAATGCATAATAATGTGTGTAGAGGCAGCACACCTATTAAATTTGCACCTTGTGGACCCCCAACAGGTGCCCCATTTCATAGAGACCCTCAGATCTGTTTAAAAGTATGAGTAAAAGTGAATGAATTGCAATTTAGGTGATAAAAATGAGAGAAATGGCTTATTTTAAGGCTTCATCCAGCCTACATGTGTCAAATGTGAATTTCTCTATAGGACAGACACCACCAAATATTTTCCCATAGGCCTCAATGCTAATTTACAAAACTTCAGGTCACTGTCACTCCCATGTTTATTATATCTGGGTCAAATAAGTACCCTGTGGTGAAAGATCAATATTTTTGATAACAAAATTTGCAATCAAAAGTATAGGTTGCCGTTGCATTTTTACTTCAAATTTTCACTCGTTTACAACTCGTAGTACTCCGCACCAAATTCCTTTCAATTTTCAACCGTCAACCCTATAATTTCCAAAGTACTACCAATATTCATGTATCTTTTTTATCACCTTTATTTTCACTTATTAATGGCAAAACTAATTTTTTCATTTAATGACCAATCAGATCACTGGGCTCATTTTACCCTCCGCACAACTTTGGGTGTCCAAAATGTCTGCGCCCATGTTGTAAACAAAGCTGGTGTTTTTCCTTTTTGTAATATTTTCTTGACTTTGTACTGTTTTCAGACGTTTATTTGCCTTGGTATTTGATATATAGATTTCTAGACTTTGTGTCTGTGTGAATCAGAAGACATTAGGCAATACACTTAAGTTGTTACTTCAATCCCGATTTTCAAAAATCATGTGTTTTGACATTTCTGTATTGGCATTTAGAATTCAGCATTGTCAGTTACATAATTGATACCAACAGTCATAAATGATTGTTTGATTAGGGCATGCCTAATTTTTAACTGGCTGATTTACCAACAAACAGGTACTTCTAAGCAGTTAGGAGATGACAGCACAGGTTAAAGTCTATTTCTTGAATGTCCGAGAAATAATTTCGTACATTACCAGGATTTCATTTTCAATTTAAAATCAGTTTAGTTTTTAATATAATTTATAACAATATGACTTGCTATTCCAATTACACCAGCATAATGATAAAGACTAAATAAACAACATAAATAGGAATGTTTATTCACAGAAGTCTTTCACTTTTAAAGATGTCTGTAGCTGATAATGATCTAGATTAACCAAAAAAATATGTAAACAACATCTAGACCAAATTTATCATCGACATGTTGCATGGATACTTGAGGTTGATTTCAAACCCCAGATTGACGAAACTCCAATTAAGGCGCCTTTTCAACTGACTTTTAGTTTTTTGACACAAATTAAGGCGCCCATAAATCTGAAATACCCTAAAAAGGGCGCCTTAATTAGATATATTAGGATATACAGAGTCTAAAATCAGAAGCAGATAAATCCAGAAAATATCATTAAATCAATGTACCATGTATCGTACCGAAGGTAAAATACCGCGATATATCGTAGTTCGGTATATCGTTGCACTACTAGTGTTTACACACACACCAATGTAGATGATAAAAATTATACACACAATGTAGCCATTCTAAAAGAATTTCTGTTATGTGCATCAGACAATTATTTGAAAGTTATGGCTACAAATGTGAATTATAATATGTATTTTTTCAGGACATTTTTTTTTTCAACCATGTTGTAGACCGTTGTTTTTTTTTCTTTTCATATTTTTATAAGCTATATATACACAGAAAACTACTGCTTATTTAAATTACTAAACACGCTTGCCAGAGAGACAGACATTTAATGTGTCGGGCAACTTGGGCATGAAATCAATGTTAACACCTCTGGTATTTTTTTCATTTGAGAAGCTGGACTCGACTTCTCATACTGAGGGATTTTCACAATAGCTTGTCTGCTTATATAATATTTTATTGTTATACTGCATTTCTGTGTTAAAAATTACTGATGTACAATTTTATTTTTGCTTTTTGATTGGTATTTTATACATGTATGTATATATACAGTGGCATGCAAAAGTATTCGGCAAAATGTTTATATGTTGACTTTGGATGATTGTCGCATCATAGATTTGAAGCAGATTTAAAAGTTGAAAGGTAAAAAGCTGTTTTTGGAAATGGTATGATTAGTTGTTTCATGTAAAAATATTTACTTATGCTTCATTTATAATCTTAATAATTTTGAACTGTAATAGGGAAAGCGAAAGAATCATCACTCAGCATCAAGCAAGGAGAAAAATGATTAACAAATTAGATTTTAAGGGAATTCTCATTCTCATTTTTATAATGATGGGACGGATGTAAACATTGAACTATTTTATCAGAGTACTTTTGCACATTTTTTTATGTTGATTTTGCCATTGTTTTTTAATGCACTATTGTTATGCTTAGTTATAATTGCTTGATTGGATGCACTCATATTGGTTTGTTATGAATTCATTTTTTGCTTTTATGCTTTTACTAAATATTTATATGAATGAAACATATTTTATTGTTTATGGAATGATTAAGACTCCTCCTTCGTCCAAACAGTCAAATTGAATGTCTTATCAACAGCACAAGCCTTACTTCCCGGATATTGTAAACTGTTTTCCATGCTATAATCCTTATAATTTTTAATGATAATAATATGACACATGGGTTTTGAAGTAACCATGGTTATGACTGGTCAAGACTGTTCTTAATATGAGTGGCTGCATATAAACCAATTTTTGTGATCTACCAGTATTGCTCTGGGTCTGAAGTCGCATCCATAATAAAGTTTTAAGTAATAACTACTGGTGTTAGCGGTAGTGAAATTCATGAAATAAACTTTTGAGATGGAGTATCGAGAAAATTTGGTGACTTCCTTAAGACCAAGGATTTCATGAGTTCTTGTATTGGTAGGGATGATGTTATGAGACTGCGCCACTTATGAGATTGTAACTATGTTTTATGGTATGTTTGACCATTTGAAGATGAAAAAAGCATCCTTGCAAGGAAAACATCATTTATTTGAACAAATTGAACAATTAGAAAAAATATATAACATAATTCAATAACATGAAGTAAAACAAATGGAAAATTTTGGAAATTGTAAAAGTGTATCGATTATTGTATCGAATCAGTTTGTGTATCGATGTCGAGTCTATCAATGACAGCCCTAATTGTAACTGATTTATAGACATAGTCTAGTGAGGTGTAGAAAGTATAAACAGTAAAATTTGCGGAAGGTCGGTGGTCTCCTCTGGTACATTGTAATCGGGTTCTTTCCTCCACCATTAAAAGTTGGCTGTCCCCTATGGCTTAAAAAGTGTAAGTGTGATGTCAAAAGCCAACAAAAATAAACAAAACATTTTCAATTTCATGAGCAAAAAGGGCATAGACCTTGTGTTGATCTTAACATTTGTGATGTTAAAAAATTGGTAGTGCAAAACGGTTGATGCCACCAAAAAAAAAAGTCCATGAAAGAATGTCATCTCTCAGCCAAGAGAATAGAAAAAAAGTCTGTCATCTGTGAAGTATAGATTCTCATTCTAGCCTGTTTATCCCTGTAGACAAAGTTGGACTGGGCCATTTCATTGATATGGAGAAGCATCCATTGTTATCAGGGGATGTTTGAATCAAAAATTGTCATTACATAATTACCAAATTCAGAAATTGATTTATGCATATCACTTCTACCACTGAATATGGTTTGAGATGCCATGAAGGTCACAAAGGTCAAATAACTGACAAAAGTGACATGACCTGCATTAATATTTCACTTTGATGAAATAAACAGATGCAAATTCAGGTTAAGATTTATATTTCAATTACATGAATAAACCCATTCATCCCATAAGACAATTTGCCAATTAATGTTCATAAATCTTTTCCATTTTTCACTTTGGAAACAATGGGCGCTACCATAACTTTGTAAAAGTTCAGTCCAAAACTATAGGGATTAACATGTTAAAATGGATGGATAATACAGTAGGAATAAATACTTTTGAAACCAAAAATGGAGAAATTTTTTTTTTTGGTTAAATGTGACCCAACCAACCCACCTAAAAAGCCCCAACCCCAATTTTCTTTGGCAATTTACTTGTACTTATATGATTAATCAGTGCGAAAGAAATGATCTTGCTTAATTAACTTGTCGAAATTCTGTCAGCTCCTGATGTGATGGAATTACTTGGTTTTTTTTTAAGATGTTGTTTGTATCCAACGATGCACACAAACACAAGAACAAAATTGTGTGTGAACATCTAATTAAAAAACTTGTGTAAATATCTAATATCTATGTCGTTTGATAATATGTTGGATATTTGTGGCATTTGTACATTCATGAATTGCTTTATCTTTTGCACATTTCACAATTTTTTTAACTGAAGAAACTCAAGCAATTGTACTTTTCATATTTATAGTTGAATGGTCTTCTATATGCTTTTAATATATACACACACGCACATGGGATTGTAATTTTAATGTTCACTTAATAATTTCATTTTTATATAACTATATGTACATTTTATGCTATTTAAAATATCTCTCTCTCTCTCTCTCTCTCTCTCTCTCTCTCTCTCTCCATTGTACATTTAATCTTAAATTTGGATATTGAATATTCATGTTGGGTAACAGATGGGAAATCTTAGTAACTAAGTGATTATAATATCGCCCACATCTTGTTTATTTTGCATTTCATTAAGCTGGGGAATATATCTTATTTCCATTTGAAAATCTGCTTTGGGGATTGTGGTTATGTCCCATAGGATATATTAGAAGCAGTTTGCAATGATTTATTATTATTTCTATATTCAACATTATAATTATAATACATGTAGAATAAGATACATGGGAAAGAGTATGCTCTCAAAACTTGGCATTTGCATTGAGAATGCTAGCTATATGTGTATATTGTTTTTCCCAGGGTATTTTGGGAATTGTCATCTACCTTGAGTTGAGAAATATTTATGAAATATAAGATGTAGATCTTCACATTTACACTTTAAACTTCAATCCATTCTTAATGCCAGCCAGTAGACCTTTTTCAATCTTTTTAACATCATTGGGGAGGGGTTTGTATTGGGAATGGGGATATATATAAACCTTATTTACTTGATGAAAAACACTGAGGTGTGATTACTAATAGGAGGTAACTAAAATGATAGCTGGCTAGATTAACTGTTAGGTTTCCAGCTCTAAGAAACATACTAAACGATTGTTCACCTTATATTTTCAGCGTTACCACAATGGCAGATGAAGAATTCCAGCAGGCTGAATCTGGGGCTGCAAACAGCATTCCCATGCAATGTTCTGCCCTTCGTAAAAACGGATATGTTTTGCTGAAAGATAAACCTTGTAAAATTGTAGAAATGACCACTTCTAAAACTGGAAAACATGGTCATGCAAAAGTGAGTTATTTGATATGAAGGAATTAACCATTATGACATTGTACAACTCAAGGTACAATAGCCTCCGAAGAGATTAGCTCCCTTGAGTGGGCTAATCTTCATGTCATAGCTTTTGCATCATAGTCATAGCTTTTGCAATAATTTTTAGGTCACATGACCATATGGTCATGGTAACCTATTGCAATTGTTCTTCATCTGTTGTGGTGTGTAAACTTTTGACATTTTTATCTTCTTCTCAAGAACCACATGACCAATTTCAACCAAACTTGGTAGAAAGCATCATTAAGGGATGGAATTCAGATTTGTGAGAATGGAGGGACGGGGGGATTAAGGGTCCCAAAAGTGGGGGTAATTTTCAGTACATTTTAAAAAAAATTCTTCTACCAAACTGGAAATGCCAAGGCTTCAATATTTTACAAACATGATATATAGGGTTGGTAAATTCAAAATTGTGAAATATAAGTTCCTGGGATCACAGATATAGAGATGCCCAGAGGCCAAGAAGACATTCTTGACTTCTTTTCAAGACCACAGAACCAATTTTAACCAAACTTGGTATGTAGCATCCCCATGTGAAGCCGCATAAAGTTTGTGAATGAAAGGGGCTTTGACCTATAGGGGTCCGAAAAGGGACCAAAAAGCATCAAGATTTGGTACATCTTTAAAATCTTCTAGTGTATCAATGATCAGATGACTTACAAATTTTGTATGCATGATAGTACAGTCAGTATCTACAAAGTTTGTGAATGAAATGAAATCTGTTCATCAAGGAACTGCCACTAGGTGCACTTGAATGTAATAGGATAGTTTTATACAAATGGCTTAATAACTAAAATCTGATTGACATTTTGTATACAAAGATATATGAAAAATCTGTTAATAATTATTTAAGGATCATATTGATAAAATTTCAAGGTCATGGGGTTAAAGGACAAGGTCACAGGCACCTAAGTAAACAGAAAATGTTTTTTGTCAAAATTTAGACATTTTCTACTTCTTTAAAACCAAATTTTAACCAAACTTAGTACGTAACATCCTCATGTGAAGTCGGATAAAGTTTGCAAATGTGAAGGAGCTTTGACCCATAGGAGCCCCAAAAGGAGGCCAAAAAGTACCAAAACTTGCAACAACTTTAAAATTTTCTCATGTACTAATGATAAGATGACTTCAAATTATGTTTGCATGATTGTAGTCAACATCTCCAAAGTTTGTTAATGAAAACGAAATCTGTATATCAACAAGCCAGTTGGGGCACTTGAATATATTAGGGTGGCGGCTACTCACTTGTGGAATTAGGTTGTTCCGAGATGAATTTGCTTGTCCCCAAAAAGAACGAAAATTGATAAAATCAATAAATAAATAAGAATTAACTGATATTTCATTTTTTGTGAACAAAGTTCATTTACTTTACACCTTACCTCATTTGATAAATATGGTAGTATGACACTGACAGCCATCGAAACTCACCAAGTCACATAGAGTGAAAATTAAGACTTAGCAATTCATTACTATGGTTATAGAGAGATGTGAAGATTTATTTACCCATAACAAGTCATATTCCCCAATTGGATATAAGAGTTGCCATAGGTAAACAAGCTGTGTGCCCCTACAACCAGTGTAATAAATGTATAATCTTCCCATTGGAAATGCCTTAAAAATACTATGAAAATCCCTGTGAAAGTGCTTGAAAAATATATAATGTAATAAGTAAGGAAACATTGAAAGAAAGGTAATCTTCTTAAAAAAGTAGCTATAATGAAAATAGAGTTAGCTGCAGAAGAAAATGGGTTGCATATTCTAGAGATGCTAGAGTTCCGGATTTCCGGATTTTTAATACCCATCCGGAATCTTTCCGGATTTTTATTACTATTCCGGTTTTTAGTACGATCCCATATCGTTCAATTTCGGTAATTAGGCACAATTTCGAGGTTTACCTGACGACATTTGCTATCTGTATTTTCATTCGATGACAGCATTTGAATTGACTAATCAGCATCAACGTTACATTGACTCATTGTCAAAGCGAGGTTGTTTACGAACACATGGTGATTGTAAAAGATTTAACTGTAATAATGAGCGTTTTGGATCGTTCCGCTGATATTAAGAGGATCGACGAAGGAATAAGAAATAAGTTTCGGTGGTCATGGTTGGAGAATAAGGACAACATGGGCATATTCCTCTCAGAATACGTCCGTAAGATCGATGTAAAGGGCCAATGTTTATGTATTGTTTGTAATGATCATATCAGGTATGGTACCGGGGGCAAAAAAGATCTGATGACGCACGCTAAATCTAAAAAGCATGTTGCAAATACGAATGCTAAAAATAACAATCAGACTCTTCCGGCTTCATTTTTTCAGCCTTCTTTAGAAAATAACGCTAGTACTGCAAATAGATCCAGTAATACTAACTTTGGTATTGGTGATGGGTGTAAAGCTATACCATATGGGGCTGCCCCTAATGTTCATGATTATGCGAAGTGCTCAGGTGCTGTTAAACCTGACATACCAAATGTCAGTTTTCTAGACAGAAAATCATATCAAGAAGCACTGCTGGTAAGTTTTGTTGCTGAACATAGCCTGCCTCTTAGCATAACTCCTCATATACTCGAGCTTGCTAAACAAATGGCTAAAGATCCTAAAGCACTGGAATCATTGTCTGTCGGGCGACAGTGTGCTACCTACAGTCTATCAACAGGGGTGTGGTGGAGGACCCCGACCTTTGTTGGATGAGTTAGTAATTTCAGGAATTTTTCAGATAGCCCACTAGCATCTCTAATATTCAAATCTGTTCAGTTTTAACCAGACTTTTGTTTAAAAATTTGTGACATTCTGCAATTTTTCTTGGACAAAGGTGGCAAGATTTTGATGTGAAAATAGAAATATTGGATTTGCCATGAAAATGATGGATTATTTATGTTTCGGCTACAGGTTCATTTGGTTGGAATAGATTTGTTTACTGGCAAGAAGTATGAAGATCTTTGTCCCTCCACACACAACATGATGGTACCAAATGTACAGAGAAAAGAATATCAGGTAAGTACCCCAGGGAGCAAATCATTCCCATGTTGTATCAATATTGAACTTGTATTCTTCACAACTGTATCTATCAACAGATGAAACCCACAGTCACAACACATGCTTCAGGTGTCAAGTCCGTCACAACACTTCCTCAGGTGTTGCTTTAGACACAACACTTGTCTCAGGTGTTACATAAGTCACAACACTTCCTCAGGTGTTGCATTAGACACAATACTTGCCTCACAGTCTACGCCAAATTCGTTTTGCCCCCACAGATCATTTGGACCAGTGTTGTTGGGTTCCACACCAGTCTGAACTGAATATTGACACTAAAAAAAATTGATAAACTACAATTATTACACAGCCTTGATGGAATCCTGATCATGCAGATGCAGTCACTTTGACATGCAGTGCTCTACAACAAGAAAATCACTTTTCATGTGAACCAGTAGTTTTACTAGCTAGCCAGGGATTTTTAATGTGTGTGTGTGTGCATCCGCGTCCGCATGATGAAATGAAAGAAAACTAGTCGTGATATGCGATTGATTTGCAAGTAAACACTTGCCAAAACCTAAAAATGGTCGCATCTGCAAGTGATTTAGACCTTGTTATGAACAAGTAATGACTTGGCGTTAAATAAAAATTAAGAGTGCATAGTCAATGAAAACTATTACTCAAAATGGCGTCAGTCATGCAGTCCGGAAATTGGGAGAAGATCATCAGGAAACATAGGGAAACACATTCAGTGGTGTATGGGGGTCCTTGGGGTTCCTGCCCCACCCCCTAAAATATATATATTTTCCCTTAAAACATAAAAACCATTCACAGCCCCACCCTTAAACCATAATTGTTATTGATTGTTATAGGGAGACACATTTATTGATGTATACGACCTGCCCCACCCCGAAAAAATATGAATTTTTACTTATAACTTAAAAACCGATCACAGGTGTACCCTTAAACCACGCGAATCCCGCAAAAGTCACATCATCAAGGTGGTCATATAAATCGTGCTCAATAAATTTGCCGCAATCGAGCTATTGAGCTCAATGCGGGTCGCCGCAATTTGCGATGTAAACAACCATCGCCACAGTTTGCGATGTATAAATTTATCACCGCAGTTCGCGGATTTAAACAACTGAAATTATATCAATAATTTATCAGGTTAACATTACTTTACATTTGTTAACATTACTTGGAATATTCCTGCCCAGCATGGTCGGCTGAAGTATTATTGATATTTCGTCAGCATAGGTTAATGCACTAAGTAGTATGATGTGGATAGTAAACATCAATGTGTTTTATACTGGACTTAACAACAATTTATTCCGCTGAAACTGCCAACTCATAATTGGTGGGAATGTGTTATCACAAAGTAAAAGTACGTTTATTTCTCTGTAGCCTACCATAAGTTTTACTTCAATGCTGAAAAACTGTATCTCGAATCATTAGCATATTCATTATACTTTGAAGTTTAGCTTACGTGACCTAAAGTCTTGCCAGTTTCATCCTGAATTTAAAAACATGGAGTTCGACAAACTTGCATAAGAAATATTTTTAGTTATGCAACCTAGTTTTACTAAATATTTATCAATAAACTGTTTGTCTGAGAATAATGTTTTATCTCACAAATCAGTGATGCGAGTCTCATCCTTTAATAAAAATGCATTACAGATACAAACATGACCCGCTACTAACCTATCTCTGAAGCTGAGAAAAATAGCGCAATTGTAAATGAGAAATACCCATACCAGAATACGATGGTCATTGTCATACTTGACCTGCTGGTCCGTCATGCAGAATTGAAAAAAAAAAAATCTTCTATTGCATGTTCTTTGATATCGCTTTCATAACCTGAAGTCATGAAGTCCCGCCTTTTAGATAATGTATTGCCCTCAGGTGATTATTTACCCCGCCCCTACCTGTCTACGTAATTTAGTTTGACGGTTTGTCTGTCAATCATTGTTTCGATTCATGAAGCTCTGTGAGTCATATATATATCTTTAGTCAAGAGAGAAACAATTGAAACTAACTAATATATTTCCAGACCAACATCATCTTATTGATGTTTTGATATTCACTACTCTGAGAGAGTGAGATTGTTTGCCTTTGATGGAATTTTCCGTTTTAAAAAATAATTTTGCTTTATCACCATGTAATCTAATTATAAAAATCAAAATGAATTGATGAATTTTCGGAGAAAAATAAATATATGTCACCGTAAACACAAAACTAAAACTGAGCATCAAACTGTAGAATATTTACCCAAAGGAGTCAAATTAATTAATTGGACAGAGGAAGATCTCGGATATCAAAATTCAAAGGATTGGAACTATACCCACAATCCAAACCATAATCGGGTGAGAAAGTTCTGTCATGTTGTAAAATTTAACATTACTGAGAGGATGTATATACCAGACATGATTTTTTTCCGATTTAAATCGGAAATCCGATTTTTTGGGGTCAGTTTTTCGACTGAGAATTTGAATTTCCGACTTTTTCCTTAAAAATCGGCAACATCGAAAATCCGGATTTTCCGGTCGTTTACGTCATTGAGTTGAATATTAGCCGGTATTACACGATTTCCGGTATGGTGGGGTGACCTCGAAATGGCAAATTTGCAAAGATAGACATAGGTGTTAAAAATTGGGGCTTAGCCCCAGACGTTCTGGCGTGTGTATGTGTTTTAAGTTGGTTTAGCCCCCCCACTTTCAATTTGCTTCCGACGCTGATGGTATGTAAGACTTTACAACCCATTATTTTCAGATTTTTTTCCTGAAATCATGTCTGATATACAAAATGACAGTTCTACGATCTATATTTGATAAAATTATAAGTTTTAAAGTAGTTTTGACAATTCATATTCGCAATATCAATTAGGAAAGCGATCGCTGATCAGATTTAAAAATAAGTTGTTTTGTTAAATTAATTATTTTATACTTCTCAATTACATATAATTTCGAACACACGTCTGAAAACTGGCAATATAGTTAATATGTTTTTCTTAACTCCAATATATATCCCATAATATGAGTAAGCCAAGAATATTTTATCTGATATTCAAATCTTAAAGTACGGCTGATCCAAGCTATACATATTTCTTGTCAAAAAAATTCTACTGCTGCCTCCCCCGAAGATCCACTATCGTTAAACAGAATCCACATAATTTGACCAAGTTACAAATATGGCTCCTCGATCAAAACCGCAGACCAAAGCTTATTACATAACAGGGACAAAATATCGACTCTGAGTGAACAGGGTATCCATAGCGACAGGGTCATAAATCACTGTCAAAAGATAACTCGGGTTGATGTAAGTGTATGTAAGGACTTACATTGACGCATGTGTATCATCATTATCAGAGGGCATATCGAAAAAATATTGTTACTCATTTAAAATACTAAAAATTAGAAAGGATATATGCATTCAATATCTTGTATGATTTTTTTTTTTAAATGCCCATCATGTTCAGACATGTTTCAGCAGGTGTCGGCGCGTTAAAGAACCCTCATTGCTCAATGGCCATAAGTGCCGAGCATAGGCCAAATTTTGAAGCCCTTCACCTGCATTTGGTGACGTCTCCATAGGAGTGAAATATTCTTTAGTAGGATGTTAAACAACAATAAACAAACATCGCATCTTTGTGGAATATATTACGCAAGTAAAAATATTTTAAGTACAAATGAAATAATGATATAAAAAACTAGAATTCTCTGTGTTTCTCTGTTACAAACTTTTGAAATTTATTTTCCAAGTTTTAAAAACCTATTTACAAGTTGCAGAAAAGAATTTCTCCACACTGATTCAGAACAGATATACTGAAAGCTTAGCAATATATTGGTAAAATAAATACGCGTTAAAATGCATGTAAAACTCTATATTCTTTCATATTTGACCTGTAGTTCAAATGGGGTGGGGCAAACAACCTTTACGCCATAATAGTAAATTCTTTCAGTCATCTTTCAACCAATCATTTGATAGTTTAGGCAGTATAATGATGTCGTTGCAGAGTTCGTGTCATCTGATATGTGATTGACGGACTTCATCAGTTTGATTTTTGAAACCGTAAACCTCCAGACATTAAAGTATGACCTCGTTAAAAATATTTCGTTGATAGATTAATTCTAGAGGCCGATAAAGTATTTGTTTCTCCATGATCCAACTTTGTTTCCTTCCCAAAAATGGTGTGATATAAAAGCCTACTGCACAGAGTTTTTTATCACATTGCGACTCATCTTTATTGCGGCCAAATATTTCATTTAACAGACACATTTATAAGGTGCAAATCAAGATATTTTCAAGGAGAGGCGTGAAGTTTTTTTTTGGGGGGGGGGGGGGGGGGGGGGGGACAAGTTACCGCCGTACACATGGAGGGTCGTGGATTCGAACCTCTTTGTAATCAGGTCAATTGCTAATAATTTACCTGATTACATAGTATTTTCAAAATCAATCTGACATGCGTGAAATGTGAAAATTTAGGAAATCGTCAAGATTTCATTTCATAATTTTCCGTTTTAATATTCCGCAAATTACACATTATTTCGAGTTTTGATTATCATGTTTATGGCATCATCAATACCGGTAAGAAATAATCAACCACGCAAAAAAAAACCCTTTTAGACTGTAAATATCTCTGATTTGATAAATTATCAACAATAGGTCTAAACATAGGCCTATAAGAAAGTAAGTGTTTCCTTTTCATAAAGTCAGTAGGTTATTTAACCCTTACTATGCTAGATTATCTATGCATGTAGTTATATGCTACACTGATTAAAAATTAAGATAATTGTTAAACCCAATGCCTCTATTTGGAAACCCTCCTGTTGACTATCTGTTGGAGATAAGTATACAAAACCCATACTTTTTATAATCCTTATACACAGTACTATCCAACAATGGTGTGATAACTAATGTAAATGTGCTTGTTAACCTGTACAGGTGAGATAAAGGTAAATAAATTAACAAACTACTCTCATATCATTTTAAATCATTTTAATATGAATTAAAAGCAAGTGATTTCAATGAAATATCAAAATATTATTATCTTTGTATAATATCATTAATTATCTGTCATTTTATATATCTTTATTGTCCAGGTAAAACAGGTATTTTCACAATGAAAAAGTCCATGAATATTTGCTATTATGTTGCACAGAATATCAGAAGTTTCTTGTACAATCCATTTATTTCTTTTTAATCACTGTTAATTTTATTGATCACTTAAACTTCATATGCACCTAAAGGTGCTTATTTACATATTTACAGGTATGCACAGGTGTTTTTGGTCAAATATACTAATTCATGTAAAAGTTAATTGGATTCTGTACCACTTTCACAAGAATCATTTTGGCCATAGTCCTTGTAATTGACAAGTGTGTGGTAATGGCGAAAACAAGTGTCGACACACATCGCTAACTGACAGTCCGGGCACCAGTAACGTGTTTCAGTTCTCCTTGCTGAGCCAGTTGAATCGCCTCGTTTGAATCGTTTCCCTTTATTGACATTACACACAATACATTTTCTAGTAGGATTTTTCACCTTTGCCCCTTCCTTTGCAGGAATTTTCTCTGGGAAATGTCTCTCAGACAGTCTTTTTAAATTTTCCCTTTGAAGAGATGGTCTGCCTCTCAATGTTTTATTTGATATGTGGCTCTCTATCAATTGACGTGCCAACTCCGAACGAAACTTGTAGTGTGAGATCGTCTTGTTTGAAGATTTCTTGTGCAAAATATATGCATTAGTAATGGCAAGGTTGACCAAATGAAAAAAGAGTTTCAACCACCATTTCAGAGTCTTCCTTGTTATTGAATAGTACTTATTCATTTGGTCCGATAGGTCTACACCACCCATATGCATATTATAATAAACTATTGCAGTTGGTTTCACAATTGGCGCACCATCTCTGTTGTTTTTATTTGTGATTGACAAGGTGGGTTGATGCTTCGTACTGAGAATGCTCACATCTCGTTTGTCATACCATTTCACAGCTAATAAATTCCCACGCTGTCTAAACATTTCTTGTCCTTTTTTTAGCGGTTTTTTTTAACGCAGCCGGCATCTCTTTGCGATTAAGTCGTACGGTTCCAACGGCAAGTGTGTCCTCGGCTAGCAATGCATCAAAAAGTATCGGGCTTGAATAATAGTTGTCAGTGTATACACTGTAGCCTTTATTCAATAAATTTGCACTTCTTAGCAGTCCCATTACTACATTGAATGAATGACCATACTCCATTTCATGTTCAGCATCCGGATTTGGGTCAAAATCTGACCCAGTGTACACATTGAAACTACACATGTAACCTGATTTGCTTTCACACATGATGTACATTTTCACTCCAAACCTGTCAGGTTTGTTTGGGATGTATTGTCGAAATGACAGTCTTCCTTTCCAGGGAACCATACCCTCATCTATACTTATATTCTCATCAGGAACATATACACGTGAAAATCTATCCCGAAATGCGTTGTAAAGAGGCCGAATTTTGAATAACGGGTCGTAGCCTTCGTTCCCTCGTGGTAGCATAAGTTTATTGTTAGCAACATGAATGAACGATAAAATATTAAAATACCTGTCCCTAGGCATCGTTTCTCCAAAAATTGGTGTTTCTGTAAACGTATTGGTTGTCCAATATTCATAAAGGGATGGCTTATCAACAAGTCCCGTCAACATCGTAAGTCCCAGAAACTGCTTCAGTTCCGATGGCGTCGTGTCTCGCCAAGATTTCATCCTTGCAAATGGCTTCAAAATCCCA
The DNA here is from genome assembly GCA_030159075.1 of Atrina japonica. Lineage (NCBI taxonomy): Eukaryota > Metazoa > Mollusca > Bivalvia > Pterioida > Pinnidae > Atrina > Atrina japonica. The sequence goes on along the minus strand of BROG01000026.1, from coordinate 1,617,389 downwards.
GTTTTTTGCCGACACTGGTCAAAATACCGGTTTGTTTCAGTTGCGAGATTATTAAAGTCACTAATCTGTCATGAATAATTTAAATAATCCATCGGTGAAGCGTCATTATCCAAATGAACTTTCAGCCGGGTGCGCCTGTAAATGGCGGTACAAGAATTTCACTTTGCTGTCGTGACCATCCAAGATTAATATCGCTTAGAATATCCTCGTCATCGTCTAAATCTATAAACTCACATGTAGGATAATCCTTTTCAGTTGTTCTCGTAATGTCACAATTATCAAATCCTTCAAATTCTGCTTCACTATCGGAATCCGCGAAGTATGTATTCAAAATATTTTCATCCGTGTCAGCCATTTTTCTGTCTCGGTTCAGCTATGAGTTTATTTTAAAATTTGAACTTCATGGCCTTTCAAACTGGCCAATCGTAGCGCGTAATTATTTTTACATACCTGTGGAATCTTGCAATCGACATCGTTGATTGGTTACTCTGCCAGTTTAAGAATAGAAGTGACGCTTTTGCGGGGGTTTCCCAAAACGAGTTATCTCGTTTCCCGTGTAAACAAAGAGAACAGTTAGGACGAGTTAACTCGTTTCCCGCGCGGTAAGGGTTAAGTCTATTTTATTTAAGCAATTATGTGCGACCAGACGATTTGTGAAGATTTTAATTGCTGACTGCGGTGGATAGCCGCAATTTGAATGAGGATGTTCACTCAAAACTAACCCCGGAGTGATGACGTGACTTTTGCAGTATCCGCGTGGCCTGTACTGTATATATTATTGATTGTAATGGGGAGACACATTTAGTGGTGTAAATGGGGTACTGCCCCACCCCCTGATATTTATGTTTACTTGTAACTTAAAAACCATTCACAGCCCCACCCTTAAACCATATATATTGTTGATTGTTATGGGGAGACACATTTAGTGGTGCATACATGTAATTGGGACCTGCCCTACCCCCTGGAACATATATTTTAATGTGAAATACATTCACATCCCTTACCCTACACTTATTGATACTGTATGTTACTTTGCTACATTTAATATCAAAGCAGGGACCGGTAAGACATATAATTATGTTTAATTCTTGTGATAATTTGCATCCATTTAGGTGAGCTTTGATGTGTTCTGACAACTGTTTTAAAATTGTCATAAATCTTTTGTTTTGCTTATGAAACAATAGGAAATATACTTTACGGAGAAATTAGTATTGCAGCTCTCTCAAGAAAAACAACTATACACTAAACATTTACCCTATAGTAACTCTATGGATACAGCAAGAGGCTAAAAGCCAAAACTACTTAAAACTATAGTGTTTTGACAAAATATTGAATAGATAAAAGTTAACACAAGCTTTCATTGTGTGCAATTTATCTGTACATATTTGAACCATTACAATGAAATATCATGTATTGCATGTTCTGGTGGCGGATAAATAACAGGTAGCAACAGGGACCATGAAGCTTTCTCTATTCACAAGAATATTTAATTTACAGTTTCAAATAGCTAGAATTAGCAGTGATATGAAAATTACAGCTAAATTGAGTATTTTTAGCTCACCTAATAGTGTTGAATCTAGAGCAACATAGCATGGCGCGGTGCCATGCCCTTTTTTCCAGCGCCATGCCCTTTTTCATGCTGTCAATCGCCTATAGTCCCCCCCCCAAAAAAAAAAATCAATTGCCTAATGACTAAAATATTCTGTTTGCAAAACCCTCTTCCCTATCGTTTATTCCTTAATAATCTGTTAATTGCCCCAATTACCCGTGTCAAGTCTGTTCATTTTAAATAGCCTCAGGTAATCACCCGAGATTGGACAGTCAGATGACTCTACTGCAGTAGGCCTATGTTGATTGGGAATGTCGGCAAACTCGCTGAATTTCCGCTGTTTTCAAATGGCTAGAAATTTTAATTTACATATAAAATGTTTGTAAAAATAAATGCACATGCAAATAAAACGATGTCTTATTACAAAATATCCAATTAAAGAAGGTTCTGTGCTACTACTTGACTGAATTCATCGTTTGAAGCAGGCTCCAGTTCGCGTCCACGGACACATGGATTTTAAACCGATTCAAGCAAACTGCTTGTAGTTGCATGTCGCATGAAGTAATTAAAATACATAGGAATTCTTCAATTACTTTTCAAAACCATAATCGCAGTGAAAATACTGTAAATAGGAATAAACAGCCGAGTCTTCTGTCAAATCCTATAGCAAATTTGTTCATGGACTTTATCGACTTCGTATCACATGTCTTCCGAATTTCTCGGGACTTTCCCTTTCCTCTGTGATACAGTGAGGATAAATTCAAGTGGACCTAAATCTAACAAATTTGTTGAAATTATTTAGATACTGTAATCATGACAATCAATTAGGAAATTATTTTTGTTAAAGTGTAAATCATGTATCAAATATTTCACTATGTGAGAACTTTACTAGTTTGTTTTAATTAATCAACAGACTAGTCTGACAACTATTTTTATATTACATTTGTACAATATAATACCTAAAGCTAAAACTTCAAATTTTATTAGTGTCAGAATAAATTTATCAATATAAAAGGTATATGTAAGACTTTTTTTTTTTTAAAGATTTCTATTCTTAAACACACTACAGTAACTTAACAAATATCATTTTGCCTTAATTTTGTTGGGGAAAAAAAAAAAAAAAAAAAAAACACCCACTGACAAAGTATCAAATTTTCTGAATTTGCAAAAAAAAAAAACAAAAAAAAAAATATGTAAGGCCAGGGTTTGCCCTGGTGTCCTTTTGTTTGTTTGTTTTTTTTTTTTCATCTTAAAAGTTATCAAATAATTCAATTTATTTCTAAGAAAAACTATATATCTTCTGTTTTTATTAATCATTTAAAGAAAAGTATTTAAATTTGTTAATGGAGGATCCACATGTTATAGTGCGAGTGCCTTCAAAATCAATTTACGCGTTAAAAGTGCCCTTTCACACTGAAATTGTGTGCCCTTTCACACTGGTTTGTGTGCCCTTTTCAGATCCTAGATTCAAAACTACCTAAGCCGAAGATTCAAGTAAGCTATTGTGATCACTCCCCGTCTGTCGTCCGGCCGTAAACTTTTCATTTTTTTTACTTCTTCTCTGAAACCACTGAAGGGATTTTTACATGTTCAAGGTCATTTACCAAGTCTGCAGTTTTCAGCCAGATTGGCCCGGGGATGGATCCAGGGCGGGGCAGAATAAGTCCCAAAAGGTACCCCTTTTTAAAAATCTTCTTCTCCAGAACCACCCCTACTGCCACTGAAATATGGTCTTACAGGTCAGGTGGTCTCTCAAAACAGGTTTTATTTAAAGGATTATTGAACCAAGTGGTTTTCAGAAAATGGTCTTCTATGACAGTGGTCTCTCAAGAAGGTTCGACTGTATTAATTTTTGACGTGTTATTGAGGTCTTTTCAGACTGCAAAAAAAGGGGGGGAGGGTGCATTTTTCAGTTTGTTTCAAAACACTGAAGGAATTTTGATGAAACTGGACAGGAAGCAAGTGCTCAAATTCCTTTTCCAAGTTGGTAGTTTTCAGCCAGATTGGCCCAGGGGTGGATCCATGGCGGGGCAGAATAGGTCCCAAAAGGTACCCTCTTTAAAAATCTTCTTCTCCAGAACCTCTGCTTGACTTGAAAAATAGATTGTTTCTGAGTGATCTACATGGAAGTATGATTCAAGTTTCTTTTTTTCATAAAAATTGGAATTTAATTTTTGAGGCGTTTTTTAGGTCTTTTCAGCCTTTGGCATTTTCATAAAATTTTGCATGGTTTCCTCAATTATCTCCCCTTGCATTCATAATGATGCATTAAAGTGTTTTACTTGTATATAGTTGAAGAAATGTTTTTGGGCAAGAATTTTGCTGAGATTTAATTACTGAATTTTTGATGAATTTTTTTAAAGCAGCAATATTTATGTTTCTTGGTCAGATCAGCCTACATGTACATATTCTTCTTGGTCTTCTTTCCACATTTGTAGATGGTTCTCAGGTGAGCAATTGAGGCCTTCTTGTTTTTCGTTCAGATTTCAGAATAGTCTAGTAAAATATAACGTATCGAGAGCCAAATATCGTGATACATATCATTGAAAAGAGAAGTGTATAGTTGCACCCCCTACTTTCCAATCTCGAGAATAAAATCACTTTGAACAAAGCATTTCTTGTTGAGGATGCAAGTTGACACCTGATCATAAACGCAAAAAAAAAAATAACAGGGGAGGGTTATTCAGTTTTGGTTTCAAAACACTAAAGGAATTTTGATGAAACTGGACAGGAAGCAAGTGCCCAAATTCCTTTTCCAAGTTAGTAGTTTTCAGCCAGATTGGCCAGGGGATGGATCCAGGGTGGGGCAGAATAGGTCCCTAAAGGTACCCTCTTTAAAAATCTTCTCCAGAACCACTACATGAATTGAAAAAAGGATTATTTCTGAGTGATCTATATGGATTTATGATTCAAGTTTCTATTTTTCATAGAAATCATACTTTTGAATTTTGATGCATTTTTGAGGTCTTTTCAGACTTTGTTATTTTCATTAATTTTTGCATAATTTCCTCAATTATCTCCCCTTGCATTTACTTTGATGCATTCATTTAAGGCCATAATAAAAAAATTGCTAGATTCTCATCCATTTTTTCAAAAAATTTGGGGCGGGGGGGGCGAATTTTATTTTTTATTTTTTATTTTTTCTGAAATGGAATTGGACACTGAAAATGACTAAATTGACCCAACAAACAGTGAAAAAAAAGACATTGTTCAGCTTTCATAGTTTTATTTGACTTCATGTCAAAATACATGTATACAATGTAATAACACAAAATCAACAAATTTAAATAAAATCTCATGTTTATATCTACATTATGTACATGTATGATTAGAATCACTAGATAACAAAATTGTAACCAATGTCATGTCAAAAACAAGAAATCCTACTTGTGTTTTTTCTTGCTTGAAGGCCGTCAATACCCCTTCATATGAGCAAGAAGTGCTGGTATATGGCATCCCATTCCTTCTATTGTATGATGATTTTCATCAATGTAGGCTAACATAGACAGACAGCCAATGTATGAAAAACGACTTACCAAGAGTGTTAACATTGGCACTAAGAAATCCCACATTTTACTCTTGTAGCCGATCAATAATGTCATTACGTAGGGCAGCACGATTTACCCCCAAAACATTCCAAAAGACCCCAAAAAACATCCAAAATGACCCCAAAAACACAAAAAAACAATAATAAAACAATAAACCTGGGGAAAAGGAACTATTGTCACCTTGCAGACGCAGCCACCATGACAAAACTGAATCAGTGTCTAATATATAAACTAAAGTAATACTTAATTAGTGATTTCAGAGACTCTATTGATACGCTACGTGTACAGGATATACTATCAGATCCTGCCTGCAATATGGACTTATTTTTCTGAAAGACTTTTTCGTTATTCATTTGTTTTAAGTTTTTTTTCGTTCCCTTAAAAACTTGTCCCCGGGGGAGGAGATAACTAATCATTTACTTGTGTATTGTGGTTATACATTTCAGGTATCAGTCATCCTTGTAATTAAAGATTAAACTTGGACGATGTTGATTCTCATTTAATTATAATAGAGGGCGAAGCCCTCATATATGTAGAGAAGCTCACAGTTTTTATTCTTATTACATCCGGGAACCCGTGCTACTAATGGTAAAAATTTTTGCTCACATCGGGAATTTGCGCGCGACATAAACAAAATGTCGGAAATTCAAAGCCATTACTTAAAAGCGCATTGCAAACGAAGTAGTAAACCACCACACTAAGAAACGTTTTGTAGACCGAGACTAGGCCATAACGACTAGGGTTGTACATTGAACCCGATCACGAAGCGCCTCCATTATTCTGGTAATGTGAACTGCACGAAATGATGGATACGCTGGGATACAGAGAAATTTATAGCATAAAAACATGTTTGTGCATTTAAATTCATAACTAATAAATACCACATAGACTGTGTTTAAGTTTTAGCACCAAGGAAACAGCCACTCAATATTTTATTTCAAACAATGAGTGAATGAACAGGACAATTACGTGATAGAACACCGAATTTTAATCTGTTTGGTGATTCTGCTGTGTTGCCCCCGGCAGGGGGCAATACAACGGAATCCCCAAAGGGATTAATTGAATATGTAAAACTGTTGATGAATGCCTTCACCCTCCATAGGTTTACCTATGTATTATCTATATGATGAATATCTTTTATGACTGTAGGTGTTTTTGACTTTGATAATGCTGTTTTATCCAAGTTCCATGAGAAGTGATAAATGTTGACTTTTTTTAAATTTCCAGCTGTCTATGAAATATTTATACAGAAGAAAATGCATTTAAAATGATTATTGATGCAAACTTATTTCTATTCAAATGTTTTTGGGTGTTTTTTTGTGTGGATGTTTTGGGGTCTTTTTGGGTAGCTTTTGTTTTTTGGGTAAATCGTGCCATCGCATTCTGTAGCTTTATTTTGTCATTAACTGTCTTTCTATGCTTCTTGGGTAAAAAGTTTGCCTTTGATGCTGCGGACATAAGAAAACTGAATGCATCATGCACAGGATCATTGTTACTTTTTTCAGAACCATCCGAGTTCTAGGAAAACTGATTTTTCTGAATATTTTTCAGAACCTTCAGAGTTCTGGGAAAACTTAATATAGTTGCCAAGAAAAAGCACAATATCGCTAACTTTGCATTCCAGGTCACATGAAACGAAAATTCCGTCTATAGATTTTCAAACAGTAACTGTCGCTTATCTAGCCGAAAAACTGGGTTCGAAATTTCCGAACTATCGGGGCAGAAATTCTTCGTAGCAAGATGTTGTGCCATTTTCACAGCAGTTTAGCGTTCATTTCAACCACCTATTTTTTATCACTGACGTCCGATATTTGTTGATATGCTCACTTGATCTTTAAGATTTATAAATCCATCGTCATTAAGTTATGACATGACATAATTCCATATCTCCGAGATGTTTATTCTAGCTACACGTCGTTTTTTGTATTCACGTCGTCTGTCTTCATTTTGAACAGAAGAAAATCTAAAACGCTCGTTGATTGGTTGATCGCAAATGCACATTCATTGTTGCGTTATTATTAACCAATCAGCTAACGTCTTAGATTTTCTTCTGAAATAACGGCGAAGACCATGTTGTCTGTTTTTTAATATAAAAATAACCACCGGAAGTCATCTGAAATAAGAACATTACGGAACGGAATCGGACAAGACACGGGATATTTCCGGTCGACTATATTCGTTTAAAAACGTAAATTCAAAAATAAAAAAAATCGGGGCGGGCGTGAAAATCGGGGCGGGCGGGGATGAGAATCTAGGATATTTTTTATTATGGCCTAATGTGTTTTACTTGTAATTCGGTGAAGAAATTTTGTGTGCAAGAATTTTGCAGAAATTTAATTTCTAGAACTTTTTATTGATTTTTAAGACTGAAAAAAAAAAGAGGGAGAGGGTGCATTTTTCACACTATCAGCTTTTGTTTCAAAAGTGCCAAAGGAATTTGTACGAAACTTTACAAAAAGCTAGTGCTCAAGGTCCTTTACCAAGTTTGCAGTTTTCAGCAAGATTGGCCCAGGGTTGGAATCAGGGCGGGACAAAATAGGTCCCAAAAGGTATCCTTCTTTAAAAATCTTCTTCTCGGGAACCCACTACATTAATTGAAAAAATGAATTGTTTCTGAGTGATCTACGTGGATTTATGATTCAAGTTTCTATTTTTCATAGAAATGAGAATATTAATTTTTGAGGCGTTTTTTAGGTCTTTTCAGACTTTGTCATTTTCATTAATTTTTGCATGATTTCCTGAATTGTCTCCCTTTGCATTCATAATGATGCATTAAAGTGTTTTACTTGTATGTAGTTTAAGAAATGTTTTTAGGCCAGATTTCTAGAATTTTTGAATTTCTTAAAGCAGCAATATTTATGTTTCTTTGCCAGATCAGCCTAAATGTACATATTCTTCTTGGTCTTCTTTCCACATTTTTAGATGGTTCTCAGGTGAGCGATTGAGGCCCTCTTGTTTTACTTATATTGAAATACCTTGAATTCGGACATTCTTTGAAAATGACTCCTAAACAAACGTAGTATGGTCAATACCAGCCAACAGAAAAAATAGTGTTGGTTTCCTAAACCTATATTGCTCAAATAACACATTGTTTTCGAAAGCCAAAGGATCAAACATGTCCCCAAATACTCTAGGGTGACAGAAACCCCATATTAGTGTCTATTTATCCTGAGGCGAACAAGGGGGAAAGGGGGGGGGGGGGGCATTTTCTCTGTTAAAGTACTTTTATAGTATTTCATCACTTGAGATAGAAATTTGTCTAAGACTTTCTTTATGGTTCACAACTTTACCCAAGTTGAGAAAATTCTCAAGATTTGAGTAAAATCCTGAAGTTGAGTAAATAGTTTGTCTGAGAATAGTTTTATAAAAACACGGTTTGAATAATTTGTATAAAAGTACTCGCCCGAAGTGTGAGTGATTACATAACTTCCAGTTGCCCGAACTCATTTTGCACTCGCCCAAGTATGAAAATGTAGTTTTTCAAAGTAAATGTGTTAAGAGCGTATAAAATCTTTTTTCAAAGTAAATAGATCTTATATGACTTAACAGATATGATACTCTTCATTGGACAGTCTTTTTTTTCTAATTAAGTACCAATTATGATGGAAATTTTTTTAAGTTATTGTTATTTTAATAGATAAAATTATATACAATATATATTGTCTCTGAATGATGCATTTACATCTAAATTAACTGTAAATGCATCATTATTATTACTATTATCAATTATTATTATTACTATTTTATGATGTTACTACCATGTGTTTAATTGAATCAGTATAAATTACAAAAGTAAGTTTTCACTGTTGTTAGATGAAAACAAGAGCTATCCATTTCTATATTTTCATTAAAACTTTTATTTACAGTATTGAGTAATTATTTTTACTTTTATCATTCACTCACATTTAATTCAGATTTTATAACTTCTATACAAATTATAGTGTTATGATTATTTTACAAAATCCTGAAATTCAGGTCCGTTTGGTATTTTATTTACACACATCCAACTTCCACTTCCTCAACAAACTGCAAGTATCAGTTGTCAACACATGATGTGTTCTGTGACATTTTTGGCCATTAGGTGTTTAATTGTCAATAAAATAATTATTTAAGTTTCTAATTGTTCATTGTAATGTATTTTGAACTTAAAATAGAAGGAAATGGATCAGTTTCAAAATTGAAAAGGGAAAACAGATTTTCAATAGGGCATCAAGAAAACGCCATATGAGCGAGTTCATTATGTATATTTACTCGCTCGAAACAATTTTTTACTCGATAATGCGAGTGGGCGAGTAGGTTTTTCGAACCCTGAAAAGATATAAGAGTAACTGAGTCTGAGATTTTAACCCTTTCGCCGACGAATCCCGGTCTACCGGTATTGCCATACTGCTTTGCTGACGACGAATCCCGTTCTACCGGGAATTTGACATGTTTGAATTTAGCGCCAATTATTTCATTATTCTCGTTTTAAATCTCGACTTACGCGATTTCCGGTTATTTGAATTGCAAATGGCTGACTGGAACATCAACTTGAATGAGAATTCGTGAAAGATTAAGCCGTAATTACATCGATTTCTTCACTTACCTGAACACAGGTATTTGAGAAAATAATCATGAGTGATCCTGACAGTGATTCATCGATTTTAAGTGACTTTTCAAGTTCAGATTCGGATAGTTTTAGCGAAGAATACTTGGACAATTCAGATGTATTGAAAATATTTGAAAGCGATGATTCTGATTCGGAGTTTGATGGATTTTTACCCGATTTCACCAGCGTGAATGGATAGTAGGTTTCGTATTAAGAAACCGGGTACAGATTTTCTTGAACGTTTAATAATACAGGAACATTGTACGCTTATTTGTTATCACGATTACTGCTTTAATAACTTTATAAATATTTATTTAATGCATGTTATTTGTACCCTTCTTAATCTTCTGGAAAATAAGTAATATATAGCTTCGATATATCACAAGGTTATGTATTGGTAATGAAAATAGTGATAAACATCCGATATTTCTCGTTGCATCGAAAGGACACCTGGAAATTCAATACCTATTCACTAGTATCGCATACATGATAGTTCTATTGATATAAACTTTTTCTGTGATTTTAAAGTATGATTAAAATGGTGTTTTCACCAAGAGAACTAAACCAGTGAAATAAATTAAAGTACCTTTAAAAATATTGGAAATGAGAAATGTATCTTTCGACCAAGCAAAAATAAATGTGCAGAGAGAGAGAGAATTTCCGTCATTTCAGAACTTCAAATTTGTATGCGCAGTCACAAATTTGTTAACCAAAAGTTAAACGAAATAGGTAGGATTGAAAGAAAATAAAACACGTCAGGATTAGTTGAAATTCCGTTATTTCTTTTTGACTGTTTTTTAATCGATGTCACAAATCATATATTAATTGACATACAATGTCTGATATCAAGATTATAGATAGTTGAAAAGAGGTATACATGTAAGGATAGAAAGAAAATCCCAGGTGTCCAACTCTGCAGAGGTGTGATTACATTTCACATAAGGATGATTTTGACTTGACGGCTTGGGTAATCAATTTTGTTACTTGACATAGCAGAACTTTGGTGTTACGTGATGCAATTAAAACACAACTGTTGAACAAAGTGGAAGTCGGGGTTATTCAACTTGAAGGTACATATTTCTGGCACTTTAGAAGATAATGGTTGCATATAAGCGAAAAGTAATATAATTTGATTTTCAATGAAAAAAAACCCCCAAAAATGAAATGAAACAGAATTCTGTTAGAGAATCCCAGTAATATATGGAGATCAGCAGCTGCTATTTGCGATGATTTTCAACAGCTGCGATTTGCGATGATTTTCTCAGCCGCGATTAGTGATTATTTTATTCATCCCAGCGATTTGCGAAAAAATTTAATAACTGCGATGGATAGCCGTGATTTGAACGCGACCATTCACACAAAACTAATCCCAAATGACTTTTGCGGAATCTACTTGGCCCGTACTGTATATATATACAGTAAAACCTAAGTAAGACCAGAAAATATTGGCCATTATGTGCAGGTGACCCTTGTACACAGGCTCTATTTAGTTGAAGTATGCAGCCAAGGGACATGAAAAAACTGGCTCTTATAAATAGGTAATCCTTTTATAGAGGTTTATAGATAATTTTCTTTTATTTTCAGGTTATTGATATAAATGAAGAATACTTAAGTTTATTATTGGATACTGGGGACACAAAAGATGACTTAAAATTACCACCATCAGACAATCTTGCAAAGGAAATAAAGGACAAATTTGAAGGTGGGGATGAAATTGCAGTAAGTATTGAATAATAAGTACTTCAGTGGAATCATGTTATTCTCAAAATTGAATGGACTGCCCTAATTACTTTGAGATATTCGAATTGAGAAAATAAAAGCCAATATTTCATTTAACATATATTTGGATCCTTATCAAATAATGTTTAGAAGATTTTGAGCTACTGTTTAATATTGAGTGATTTGTAATCTTTCCAAATGCCAATTTTCATTTAACCAATAGCAGAGCTCCAGATAAAGATTTTCAGGTAAAGGGTATTTCACTCCCAGAAATAAAATTTAAAGGGTAAATCAAAATTCTTAAAGGGTATTTTTAAATGTTTTAAGAGTATTTTACATAAGTATATACAAATTGTCACTATTACAAATTGTAACTCCAATTTCCAATGAGTAATTTCACCCCAATCCTAAATTCCAAAGCTGATTTTCAATTTTTTTAAAAGGGTAAATACCCACTTACTCCCCTTATTTGGAGCACTGCAATAGTTAAGATATTTATTAATAACTACAGGACCCAGTTGCACAACAGGTTTTTAAATTTAATGTGAAGTTAACCAATGGGCTAACTGTACGTTAAATTTAACAATGTGTTGTGCAACCAGGTGCTGGTGTATAAGTTCCCCACAACTTTAAATTCATCCTTTGACGGGCCCCCTTGGCTGAATGATTAGTGTTGCACTTCGAACCATGACGTCTCACTTCTGTTGAGACCGGCTGGAATTTTGGCTGATTGTTTTGAGAAAGTTTGCCAGTTTACATGTGAAAGACTGGTGGTTTCTTCCTGGGTACATTGTAACAGGGTTCTTTCTTCCACCAGTAAAAAGTGGTCACCACCATATAAGTAAAAAAATTAATTCATCCTTTGACCGGAGAAATTACTTTAGAGATGACTTTTACCATAGTATTTTGATATTTCTGAGAGCAAGGTTACTTGACATAAGCAAAATTTCTTGATAACTGGAGTAAAACAAGTAAAGATACATAGTAACAGAAATTGGGACTGTCCATTAAACATTGATATAATCGGAATTTCGACTCGTCTGATTTCAACATATATAGATTCCACTGTCTTACATGTAAATTTTTATCTCAAATGATTTTGTATCAACAAAACTTGAACTATAGCCAGGGATCTCCATGGATGAAAATTTAATGATGGAGCAGTCTTCGACTCGACTCTAACTAAAATTACTGATAAATAAGCTTGTATGAAAAGTGAATAAGACCAAAAACGATAACAGATTTGTTTAGGTTACATTGTATATTATGATGGTGGTTGATTTAACGATGGCGCTTGGAAATTTAACTAGGGGTGGAAATTAACGGGTGCCCGTTCGCCCGAGGCGACTGAATTTACGATCAGGCGAATTGTTTTATGTACGAAGTTGCCTCCTCAGCGAATTGGTTTCAGGAATTAATTTGCCACTTTTTGGGGCTGTTATCCGGTCCATTTCCAGTTGTAAATATTATCTGTTTTTTCCCAATTTTAGTCCTTAAAATTCCCAATCTGATGAAGCTAAAATTTTGACATATTAAGTTCGAATGTCCGCTTTTATCAAAATGAAAGTAGAAGTACAACCATTCTGCATTCGTCATTTCAAAAAGCTAAAGTTTCGAAAGTGATCCATTTCCTTCTATTTGCAGTTTAAACAGATTGCTAAAAACCTGTTAGAAACTAAAATAATTATTTTATTGACAAGTAAATATGTTACTCTTTACCTCGTGGCCAAAAATGTCACAGAACACATCGTGTGTTGACTGTTGTTGCTTGCAGTTTATGGAGGAAATGGAAGTTGGGTGTGTGTAATAAAAGAACCGATACCGAACGGAACTGAATTTCAGGATCTGTTATAATGATGATACATGTACATGTAATATTATACATTGTATAAAAGTTATAAAATCTTAATAAAATGTTGGTGAATGATAAAAGGAAAACTAGTTGTTGTGAATAAAAGTTTTAATGAGATACATTAAGTGGTTAGATTTTGTTTTAAGAAATGAAAACTTTTTTGATTTGCATTAATTTAAACACACAGTAGTTACAATGTAAAAAAGTAATAATAATGATTGATATAAATGATATTGACAATGCAGAAGCATTTACAATTAATTTACTTGCCAATACAATGTATATCATTCAGAGACAATTTACATTGTATATATCTATTTAATAACAATAAATTAATAAAACACAAAATTGACTCAAATATTTTTTTTCTTTGTGGGTAACCAAATTTTCACAATATCAGTATAGCACTTGCCCGGCTGAGCAAGTTGTTAAAAATGTTAAGGTCACAAACTGGTTAAAATTTATTCAAGTAAATATGACAGGCCCCCAAGTTTAAATGTGGGCTCCCAGAATTTAAAACTTAAATATTTTTTTTAAATTTTCCACCCCGGTTAACGATGGCACAGACAATGTAACAATGGCGCAAGAAAATTTAATGATGGTACAGCACCATCATAAAACAGGTCATGGATATCCCTGCTATAGCCCTTTCTCCACCAGGGCCTAAGGCAAACGATGATCAAAACAGTATTGGATTCAAGATTTTATAGTCCCATGGTGCTTAACTCATTCACCCCTAAACCTGGTCTAAGTCATTGATTTACTGAGGAGTCCATTGTTTTTCGAGGGTTGATAAGTTAACGGGCCTTATTGTGATTTTTACAGCACAATTTTCTCATGTATATTTATACCCACCTATCTAAAGACTGGGAATATAGGGTTCCCCCATGTCCAGGTTTCTGTATATGTTCCATTGTCTGTCCCCTTTAACTCTTAACCACATAATGACACTACTGGTCATTTACGTGGAGTTCTGTACCCCCCTCGACCCATGAAGGAAATTAGTAAGAAAAACAAAGATCCATATATCATGTTTCTAACATTTTATTACAAGACAAAAAATAAAATCAGTATATCAAAACCATATATTGATCTGTTCGGAATAAAATTTACTGTCCATTTATTCTCACATTGTTTTGGACAATACAAAGTGCATTTACCGTCCATAAAGTGCAATTAGCACCCGTTTTGTTTGTTTTGTTTTACACCTATATGTTAAAAAATCAATGATTCTGTCTAAAACAATCAAATTACATGTACCACAACCATACACTGTTTCTCGACAGACTTTTTTCTGCAGCAGGATTTGCAACAGAGTCTTTTTCCAGGTAGCCAACCAAATATGTGTGGCATCCTCCTGTTCTGTACATCTAACGAATGCATCTCTTCATGCACACAGATTCTTTTGTGTCCACAAAAGTTTCCTACCAAAGCCTTTCCAATAGGGGTGCAACGATATACCGTGGATTGGCGCATTGCGGTATATTTGGCATGGTTCAGTTCAGGTTTCTTTTTGTGTTCATGATACACAAACGATATGTTTCGGATTTCGTCGTATTCCAGATTAACTGTCCGATATGGGTTTCGAAACATAGAGTTCAACTCAAAACAAAAATGGCTACCGCTCTCAAGCTTGGTCCTCCTTTGATGTCAAGTTGGTAAATTGAAAGCATTATTGCTTTAAGACTGGAGGAAAAAGACGGTAAAATTTTAAAGATAAAACCACATCGTTTGTCTGTACCGTTTGTAACGTAAACCGAACGATGCTTCACATCGACAAATGAGAGATAACAACGTATGATTATCTTTACAAATTTAATATTGACAAGTGATATCTAATTATAGTAATTACAAAATTGTTCACACATATACAGTTTACATATTTGAGCTTCTGATACACTTGGATATCTGACGCAATTCCGGAAACACAGTTACGTCATCTATATCAATATCTCCAATCCATGAGAATATAGTTATACTCTAACACTAAGTACATGTTTTTGGTGAATCAATTCATCACTCATGTATATCTATTCCACGACCAGGTAAGTATTAATGTGCACCAACATTAGCATACCATACTCCACCTCTGCTTCCACTTTCAACAAAAGTGTACAACAATAATTGTTATTTGGATCTAAGTTAATCACTGACAATGATTACACATATTTAGGTCGCTTGAACACTGATATTGTTCATCTGATGTGCCACACTGTGTGTATCCTGATTTGTCACTCACTGTATCATGAGAAGCTAAATAAAATATAAAATCTAAACACGTTAAATGTATATAAATAAATTAATACTCAAATAGTTAGCTCAACAATGAGATAAAGAATACACACATGTAACGTATATAACACCAGTTAAATATGACATTCGTTTCATAACAAACACTAGTTGACAGGTAACTTTCTCGGGTACACGTACACGTAATGTATGCATTAGCGAGTGTATATCACGCTGACCACTATATTGAAGTAAACTGGTATACAAATGCATATTTACTCTATTATTGTCGTCGATAACGTTTAATATAACGATATTAACTATTCTACATACTATTTATATACATACAGTTTTATATGAAGTATAAATGAAGTTAAACTTACCGCAACTGTATTTTGCGCATTCTCGCTACCTGACACGTCTACGTCTATGAGATTACTTTACCTGAGTTAAATTTCGCATGCGCGTAAGCTTAAAACATTTAAGAGAATCATACCATAAAGTTTAGCGCGCGTAATTTAAACTCTGTAACAAAATAATAAAACCCAGTTTGTGACACCGTTGTTATATTGAATTGACAAATAAATTGGGCAAAACATCGAACATGGTCACTCAAAACTACGTCACATAGACATGGCATAGGCCTAACTCGATAACTGCCTGTGCTCAAAAGTAGAAACGGGTCCCATTACATGCTCTAATGGGTTCATAGACAAGGTACGGGAAAATAAGTTTACAGAGGAACTTTAAAACTTAAATGCAAATAAATTTCCCTCAATCAAAAGAAATTTCAAGCTCAATTACAAACTTGATGGGAGCTGGCCTGGCTCAGTCGATAGCGCGCTCTACTCTGGATTGTGAGGTCATGCGTTCGAGTCCTGCCTGCGGCAGGTTTGTTTCCTGTCTTTCTGATTAGACAGTAAAAAGTGGAGGTCCCATGTAACAGTAGGTGTCAGCACTTTAAAGAACCCTCACTGGTCAGAGGCTGTAAGTTTCAAGCATAGGCCAAAATTTGAAGTCCTTCACCGGCATTTGGTGACGTCTCCATATGAGTGAAATATTCTTGAGTGGGACGTTAAATAACAATAAACAAACAAACTTGATGGTGCTTGATATGAGACCATTTTTTCAAGTAGAATCAGCGGATTCGTGCAGTGGTAAATAAATGTTGCATAGATGCGTATTCTTGTTTTGTTTTCACGGCCATGTTTTCCTTTTCAGGATTAATCAATTTTTCCCATATCAGAATTTTTTTTGTATTATTTTCTCACCTGAGCTAAAGGCTCAAGTGAGCTATTGTGAACATTCCCTGTCCATCTTCCGGTGTCCAGCATCCGTCCGTAAACTTTTCATATTTTTGACTTCTCCTCTGTAACCACTTGAGGGATGAAACTTGATGGGAAGCAAGTGCTCAAGGTCCTCTACCAAGTATGTAGTTTTCAGCCAGATTGTCCCAGGGGTGGATCCAGGACGGGGCAGAATAGGTCCTAAAAGGTACCCCTCTTCAAAATTTCCCTCTCCAGAACTACAGATTGTTTCTGAGTGTTCTACATGGATGTATGATTCAAGTTTTTATTTTTCATAAAAATCGGAATATGAATTTTTAATGCATTTTTGAGTTCTTTTCAGCCTTTGTCATTTTCATTTAATTTTGCATGATTTCCTCAATTATCTCCCCTTGCATTCACTTTGATGCATTCGTTTAATGTGTAATTAGGTGAAGAAATGTTTTTGTGCAAGAATTGTGCAGAAATTTAATTTCTAGAATCTTTTATGAATTTTTTTAGACTGAAAAAAAGAAGGGGGAGGTGCATTTTTCACACTATCAGCTTTTGTTTCAAAACTACTGAAGGAATTTGACGAAACTTTGCAGGAAGCAAGTGCTCAAGGTCCTTTACCAAGTTGTAGTTTTCAGTCAGATTGGCCCAGGGGTGGATCCAGGGCAGGGCAGAATAAGTCCTGAAAGGTACCCTCTTAAAAAATCTTTTTCATCAGAACCGCTACATGAATTGAAAAACGGATTATTTCTGAGTGATCTATATGGATGTATGATTCAAGTTTGTATTTTTCATAGAAATCAGAATAGTAAATTTTGTCATGATTTTGAGTTCTTTTAACACTTGTGTCATTTACATTTAATTTTGCATGATTTCCTCAATTATCTCCCCTTGCATTCAGTTTGATGCATTTAATGTGTTTTACTTGTAATTAGGTGAAGAAATGATTTTGTGCAAGAATTTTGCTGAAATTAAATTTCTAGAATCTTTTATGAATTTTTTAAGAAGTTGCTAAAAAGAGGTAGAGGGTGCATTTTTCACACTATCAGCTTTTGTTTCAAAACTAGTGAGGGAATTTTGATGAAAATTTACAGGAAGCAAGTGCTCAAGGTCCTTTACCAAGTTTGTAGTTTTCAGCCAGATTGGCCAAGTTTCTAATTTTCATAAAAATTGGAATGTTAATTTTTTAGGCATTTTTGAGTTCTTTTCAGCCTTTGTCATTTTCATTAATTTTTGCATTATTTCCTTAATTATCTCCCCTTGTATTCCCTTTGATGCATTCATCTAATGTGTTTTACTTGTAATTAGGTGAAGAAATGTTTTTATCCAAGAATATTGCCAAAATTTAATTTCTAGAATTTCGTTACTATTTACTATGTAAGTCAACAGATGAACGATCAGAAATAAAAAGTGTAATGTTTAATAAATGTATTTATCAAACATAAATTGTGTAAACTCCAAAATTACGATTGCAATATCATGAACAAAATCGGCTTCCAACTCACTATTTTACGGATAATAGCATAGCGGATGACAGCGTCAACTAATGGCCCCTGTACAGATGCTCTTTAGGAAGTCCAGACCAATTGTTGTTTTTTTTTTTACCATACCGAAAATCCAAGATGGCCACCCTGGAGTCTGATTGGCTGAGACATTTTCAACTTCTTAAGAACCATTGAACTGATTGCCTTCAACAGTGTTCTAAGATTTTCCTGCATTTTCAACTATACAAGGGAAAGTTCATACTTGAAAATGACTTGCCCACAACCCAACTTAACTTTCCCTGACTTATTTTGTACATGAAGTTTCGCATAATTGCTCTTTGAATTTATATATTTATGTTATAACTTATAATGATTAAAAGTCATAGGAAACAAATTTCATATAATCCTTTCAAAATGAAAAATATGAAGGAAATTCATGTCAAAAACTTGCGCTTCTTTAAAAAATATTTATAGTAGTGGTGTCTATTGTTTGTCTTCCTTGACTTCGATTGTCGCACCACAATTGAACACCCGTTTACAAGAATTCAAATGGAAAAAGCCAAGGTTGCCGTGGACATACTTTATGATTTGTGTCTGTGTTGTGTATTGTGTATGATTGTGTATAACATCTACCAAACATAAAATACTGTAAACTGATGCTTGTCATTTTATGAATTTTAAACCTCTTTCCCAAAGCGTAATTACTTGCCAAGCTGGCTGATATTGAACTAACATCATAAATGTGTTACTTGCTATTCAAAAGCTCAAATAACTGCCCCCAAGAGAACATCAAATTCTTTTTTGATTTGTTGAAAGTTGGTCATCATTCAGCTGAACAACAACAGGGGCCCAATGGCACCAACAGAGTCAAACTGAATAGCCTAAACGACTGGTAAATCCAGCACTATATTTCCCAAATTGAATTAACTTTTTTGAATTGCTCAAAAGCTCTTTTGATATCAACGGATTTCTAAATATGATTTGATGAAGCAAGTGATGTACATTTGTGCATGTATCTACTTTGATTCTCACGACATTCTGAAAAATAAAACAGTAGACCTAAAAGCAATATGCTAGAGAACGACTATACAACAGAGCTGTAAAACGGCTCATGTTTATGTTAAAATTCCTTTTCGCCCAGAAACTTGTTTACATACATTACACCCCTGTGTAATGATTTATAGCAGTAGACTGAAACAGATTAAATTTTACATGTATACGTTTTTCTAAATACTTTGAAAGATTTCAATAGATCAATCAGTGTTTAATTTATGGAAATTATGATTTACAGAGTAATGTAAGACTAATATACATTTACAAAGCTATCCGGTGCGATGATTCCATCGCCTCAATGTTCATGTCCAAATGAGGGACTTGGTGTTTTTCGTTTCAAATGGATACATGTTTCCGGCTGAATAATGATATGAAATTTTGAATGAAGAAATATGCTTGTTTTTAAATACAAGTGATAATTTTATATTCTTTAGTTTTCAAAGTTGTCCTCTATTTCCAAGTTGCCGAAGTTTTCCTTTTGATAGTTTACCTTGTTCAAGGCGGAAATCGGAAAACGAAGAGCAATACGGACAAAATTAAAATCTGAATTTTCATTGGATGATAAAATTATTTTCCATGACGTAGGGATCATATCTATTTTTAGTTGTAAAAATGCAATGATTGGATTTCCTGGTGCGACGAAACTGAGAAACATCAGGTGTTGACCACATTCGTACTGAAATGCCGATTTATTTTATAAGAAAAATAAATTTACAGTCAGTAATAAAAAAAAAAATTCATGCATGTATTTATTTAGCCTGATTATTTGTTTAACTTGCCCACGGGTTATACGAGTTTAAAAATTGGCTTTCCCGTTTCGAATATTGACTTGCCACAGGTGATGGGAGATGGGAATCCTAGAACACTGCTCAAACTTGGTACACATATTGTATTCCTGAAGATCTGAAAAACCAACATGGCTGTCCTAGCCTCTGATTGTCTGAGATATTTTCAACTAGATCTTAAGAACCACTGAACCAACTCAACCAAAACACCTTAATTAAAGACACATTGATATTTGCCAAGATGTTGATTGTCCACAATGTCATCATTACTATGAAATGTATAATAGTCACACGAAGATCCTGTGAACTGGATGAACTTGTGGATGTAGAACCCCATATTTATCAATCTTAATCGTTTGTGATGGCCTCTCTATGAGGTAACATAATTAACTTTCGTAATTCAGTATTGATCACATTACAATGTGCAATGCCCACAGTTTATTGCCTGCAACCCCTTGCTTGCGGAGTTATGGCCCTTTGCCATAATGTCCCTAACAGATTGTCTTGAAAATCCACAATAGACACCAAGCCTTCTGATCAGCGTAACGTTAACAAGAAGTGTCATTGTTTGCACAGATCATATTCATTCCAACATTACCACCATTGCTTACCGGTAATTCTCTTTAGCTCAGTAATATTTAACTTTTTATCCAGACATCTTGTGCATTTGATTTCTAACTTGTTACAAATTATTTTCATGAAGTCCCTACCATGTGCTGCTACTTATGCTGCTCAAACCTATGAAAAGCTCAGATATTACATCTTGCAAATCATGTGAGCGTCAGAGCCGATAGACGTCTTGGCAGACTGTCATTTTCTTTCATTTTTTTTCAATTAACTCTCCTTGCATTCACTATGATGCGTTCATTTAATGTGTTTTACTTGTAATTAGTTGAAGAAATGTTTTTGTGCAAGAATTTTGCTGAAATATAATTTTTAGATATTTTAATGAATTTCTTAAAACAGCAATATTTATGTTTCTTGGCCAGATCAGCCTACATGTACATATTCTTCTTGGTCTTCTTTCCACAATTGTAGATGATTCTTGGGTGAGCGATTGAGACCCTCTTGTATTGGTGAAGATCCTTAATCCTAAACCATATATATGTTCATGTTTATCACATCAAGTACATTTTAATGATATATAGGGTTTGTCCAAAGGGGTAATCCCCACCCCTAGAAGTTGAAAACATTGTTATATCTTGTAAATGGTTAAGATCCCTAACTGTTAAGAATATATTTTCTTGATTGACCTGAAAAGATAAAATTAATATTATATAGATGTCCCAAGGGGTTATCCAAACCCCTTACAATATGCGAATGTTCAAATATCTTATGTTTTCAATATCCCCATCCCTAAACCAAATATACTCCAGTTTCATGTCAAGATGATTAGAATGATATGCAATGTCATCCCGACCCCTACTGGTGGAGAATACTCTTATATCTTGTAAATGTCCCCCACCCATTAACCATATATTTCCTGCAAGATGAATTATATCATTTTGGAAGTCAAAAGGTGTTTATTATACTGTATAGACCTACCTTGAAATTTTCACTTGTGTTTAATTTTTGCCGTTTTCGACTTTGTAAAAGAGGGCAAATTTAAATTGAAAGCGAAATTTTCAAATCTAGATAATGGACTCGGTTGCAATCCACAGGACCATGGTCGTTTTAAATGTTTAGAATGAATTTTAAATGGGGTTGATATATTTTCTGACATAAAATAGTGAAAATAACCAGGGCAGAAAATGTCCAGTTATACAGTAGTTATGGCGACTTCGGGAAATTTGGCAACAGCATCCTGTCAAATCATTTCGTGTCTTTTCCAGAACTGCATGAATTGAAAAATTGACTGCGTCTGATTGATATAAATGGATGTATTATTCAAATAATTGTTTCTAGTTGAAATCAGAAAACTAATTTTGGACATCTTTACAGACTTGTTTTTAGCTCACCGGGGAGAAAGAATATTTACCGATGTTTGAAGATGCTGAACACTTCTTTTTTTTTCTACTTTTAGGTCACAGTGCTTTGTGCTATGGGGGATGAGCAAATCATTGCGGTTAAACCATATACTAAATGATGTCTTCAAAGAAATCTACACAACTTGAAAAAAAGAATACAGATTTCTTATCTTCCCTATTTAATAAAAAATAATGACAAGAAATTATATACATATATATATATAAACCTGCTCTCCAGATTTCTTTTCAGTCATCGATAAAAAGAAAGTATATGGACATACAGCTAATGGAAAATAGCAAGGATACCCGACAAGAAAAGGGCATATTGACATCTGGACTTTTATAATATATGCAAGCTTTTAGATCACATTGTCTTTGCTGTGTACCATTTTACTCTTTATAATAAAGATTTGGGATTTAACAAAACTTTTTGGATGAGCCTTATTTGTAAATAATGCAAATATACTTCTTCCAGTATGTTATACATTCTGTGTAGTGCAATAGAAGGCACCTCTATAGTCCTACGGGCCTTTGCTTGAGTGTCACTGAAATGAACAATGTGCTTGGAGAACTTACATTTGATCACTAATTGTCTAAATGGCATCCCTTTAATAGGCAATTTAATAGCTAATAGGCAATGTATATGGCGTTTTTGTGTATGCTTATTTTTTTCTGAATGCAAGGCTGAATGATGGAGTTATTCCCCTTTGTTTATATTAATTTATCCAGGCCATATCTTTACCTGTGCTTCGCAAAAGCTACATATTTGGGTATCTCGAACAAATTAAAATCCAATTGCAAGAAATCCAATGCAGTTATTTATATGAGAAGTGTAAAATTAAACATGCCGTATCTGAAACATACTGAAAAATGAAATATTGAGTGAGCTTACATGAGTGGGTGCTCAAGTCCTAGAGTGAAAATGCAGTTTGCTTACATACCCTTAATGCATTACCAGTATTTTACATGTCTACTTTGACATGTACCTGAATCAACAACCAGATTTAATGTTGTTTCTTATTCTTAAGTTCCTCCAAATATATTTTTAGCATGAATAATATATTTTTGGATTAGTCTTGGGCTAATTATTAAAAAATACTTTTGTTTTTATGTTTTGGTCAGTGTTCATGTAAGGATCATGCAAACTCCAATTCATCAATATTTTCTGCAGTTTTCAAACAATGTACATCTAGCAGGGTGAGGGAAAATCTGAAAAATAACACCTTCAGTTTGTCCCAATTTTTTAGCTCACCTGACTATGTCAAGGTGAGCTTTTGCCATCACTTTGCGTCCGTCCGTCGTTAACTCACTTTCAAAAATCTTCTCCTCTGAAACCACTGGGCCAAATTGAACCAAACTTGAACTGAGTCGTCACTAGGGTATCTAGTTTCAAATTTGTTATTTTCTATGTCGCAGGTCAAACAACATGGCCGCTGTTGCTAAATATAGAACATAGGGGGTAAATTGCAGTCCATCGTTAACTCACTTTCAAAAATCTTCTCCTCTGAAACCACTGGGCCAAATTGAACCAAACTTGAACTGAGTCGTCACTAGGGTATTTAGTTTCAAATTTGTTATTTTCTCTGTCGCAGGTCAAACAACATGGCCGCTGTTGCTAAAAATAGAACATGGGGGGTAAATTGCAGTTTTTGGCCAATAACTCAAAAACCATTACAGATATCAAAATCTGACATAGGGTTAAAGTGATCAGCTTGATGAGATCTACCTGCCATGCAATTTTGAAGAAAATCGGAAAACTCATCTCGGAGTTATAGCCCTTTTTTTGTAAAATTTTCAAAATTTTGGCATTTTTAATTTTTTATTTCAAAAAATGTAGCAGATAGAGGTCAAGTGTAAATTGCAAAAATGTTCAACATATCAATATCTACCCACCGTGAAAATTTGAAGACAATCCAAAAACCTGTGTAGGAGTTATTGCCCTTTTTCACAGAATTTTTTCAATTTTTGTTTTTCGTCTTCTAACTCCAAAACTATGAAAGATAGAGGTCGAATGTAAATTGATAAAATGTTTGCCATGATGTGGCGACTTCAAAACCGGTGTTGAAAATTGTTTGTTGACCGCCATTTTCAAAATGGCCGACAAAAAAAGGCGAAAAAATTCAACATTGTTTGATTTCAATGAAATTTGGTTTCCAAATAGATATTGATGTTGCGACTTCAAAACCGTTGTTGAAAATTGTTCCTTGACCGCCATTTTTAGCTCACCTGGCTTTTGGAATCACTTTGCGTCAACAAACATGGCCGCTATGGCGAGGCTTAGTTTAACATTTGATCCTATAGGAAAATCATCTTCTCCTCTGAAACCACTGACACAAATTTAACCAAACTTTACAGGAATGGTGTATGCAAGGTCCTTTACAAAAATTGCTCGGTTCGTCTGATCTTCTCAAGCAAATAACCAGGTGAGCGATACAGGCTCTTGAGAGCTTCTTGTTTTATGGAACCATTACTGATATGGGACTTGATTAAATGGCAGTAAAGGATTTTAAAAGCATCGTTTTCATGGAAGGTTTTAGAGGCTAAAAGGTAAGATGTTATAGATAAGAAGAAAAAACTAAGGTCAAATTTTTTGCCCACCCCCCAAAAAATTGTTTAAAATCAAGGCAGAAATTCGGCCTAACAAAACCTGTGTTCCTACCACCCTTTATCTTTTAAGGTATTCCCCTTTGTCTACCCTTCCCATTTTTGGTGCAGGAATGTACTTTGGGAGACGGAATCTCGCATACAAAAAGTGCCTGCCTACTACCCTTTTTTTTTTTTTTTAATAGTTATTCCCGTTTCTTTAGTATTTTTCTATGTCAATTTCTCCCTTTTTAAATGCATTTTTCATGTTTTTGGACGTTTTTTGACATTATCTTGAAAAGTATAATAGATAGAAAGTGAAAGAAGCAAAAATGTTCAGCATGCAAAAATCTACAAAAAAGTCAATAGGGCTGGAATTGTCAGGTTACCCCTGATTGGAGTTTTTTCCCCTTTTAGGTGGATTTTAAATTTTTTTAGATGTTTTTGGATATTATCTTGAAACATATAATAGGTAGAGTAAAAGTGAAAGAAGCAAAAATGTTGAGAACGCTAAGATCTACAAACAAGTCAGTATGTACTAAATTGTCGGGTCCACCCTTATGGGAGTTATTTCCCCTTTAAGTGGATTTTTCATGTTTTTGACAGTTTTGTCCTATTATCTTGAAAAGTATAATAGAGAGAAAGTGAAAGGAAAAAAAATGTTCAGCATGCAAAGATCTACAAAAAAGTCAATAGAGCTGAAATTGTCAGGTTGCCCCTTATGGGAGTTTTCTCCATTTTTAAGTGGATTTTCCATGTTTTTGACATTATCTTGAAAAGTATAATAGATTGAAAGTGAAAGAAGCAAGAATGTTCAGCATTCAAAGATCTACAAAAAAGTTAATAGGGCTGGAATTGTCAGGTTGCTCCTTATGGTAGTTATTTCCCCTTTGAAGTGGATTTTTCATGTTTTTGGATGTTTGACATTATCTTGAAAAGTATAATAGATAGAAAGTGAAAGAAGCAAAAATGTTCAGCATTCAAAGATCTACAAAAAAGTTAATAGGGCTGGAATTGTCAGGTTGCCCCTTATGGTAGTTATTTCCCCTTTGAAGCGGATTTTTCATGTTTTTGGATGTTGTTTGACATTATCTTGAAAAGTATAATAGATAGAGAGAATGAAAGAAGCAAAGATGTTCAGTACACAAAGATATACAAAAAATTCAATAGGGCCGAAATTTTCAGGTTGACCTTTATGGGAGTTATTTCCCCTTTAGGCCATAACAAATAAATATCATGTTCGATGGAATCGCTGCTCCAATTTTTTTTATTTTCGGGGTTTTTTTTTCACTCCGTGATTTTTTCGTTTTTTTCCTGTCAATTCCGTTTCCGGGTTTGTGGAAAAATGTTTCATTTTGCAGACTAGGTATAAATAGATTGACACTTGATGATGATCATGGATGAATCGATCAATGTCTAGGCTTCTGTGTGGGATAATGGGAGAAACATTTGCCCAAATGCTCTTTTTTTTTTCTTTGAATAAGTTAATGACTTTTGTGATTTGTTTGAAAAAAGTTATTTCAAAGGATGACGTGCTAGGCCTCATCATGGCTCATGAACATCGAAATTATGGGATACTACGATTTACCGAAAAGATGATACAAATCACCAAAAACATGGTATAATTTGCAGAAAACGCACATATATGGACTCATAATAATCAAAGGAAGTATTTCAAATGCTACTTTTTAACTTAAACGTAATGACTATTAGATGTAACTATAACTTTTTCATTTTTGTTAATTGAATCAATCTTGCAAAACAATTTCAGTTTTATCAACATGGCGGTAGTGTTTAACAATATTTGACACTGAAAGTTTCTGATATGACTAAGAGAAAAGTTCAGGAGCTAAAATTTTGTCTTCAGAATGAAAATATATTTAATTGATACATTCAAATGCATGTTTTCAGCAATTTGTGCTGTGTCCTTGGCAAACTGTCTCGTGTTTTCGGTAAATGACCCATGTTTTCGGTAATTTGTAGGACTGGATATTATGTGTTCTGTTTCCGATGTTAAGTCCTCAGATGTTGTCAATGTGAATTTTAGTGGCAATATTTCATTCTGTGAAGAACTTGGGACTGAAATTTATAAAAATTGTTGTTTTAAAACCTGAGAGTCCTGCAGAGGGTGCTGCTACATCTTGTTCTAATTCAACAAAAACAAACGCTTTCAAAATTTTGATGGGCACAGTGAAAACTTCAAAATTATTATAAACTTCACACAACAAATTGAACTTCTTGTCTTTCAATACACCAAGTAATTTTAAAGTTTATTATTAAATCATTAGTTGTAATATTCCAAGTAGTAATATTTTATCACTGAATAATACTGCATTCATACATTATTGTATTGAATAATTCTTTTTAAAGATTTTGATCTTTTTTATCTCTCTGGGAAATGAAGGTTGATGCAGATATGGAGTATATTTCAAGGCATAAACATTCCCATTCACTGAAAAATACAGAATTTACAGCAATTATGCAAATGAAAAGTGTTTAATATGGAGTGTAAGTTAAAAATATTGGAAAAAAACATTTTCGCCTGACATAATTTAAAAAAAAAAAAAAAAATTGCTCGCAGCCCCTTTGTTTTTGTCATAAAAATCCGAAGAACGAGATTTTTTTTGGTGTGGCCTTCAGTGAATTTTTCATGTTTTTGATAGTTTTGTCTTATTGTCTTGAAAAGTACAATAGATAGAGAGAAAGAAGCAAAATGTTCAGAATGCAAAGATCTACAAAAAAGTAACAGGAATTAAAATGTCAGGTTAACCCTTGTGAGGGTGATCCTTTTGAAAGTTAGTTCCCCTTTTAAATGGATTTTGCATGTTTCTACTGTTGAAGCACATTATCTTGAAAGATCGATAAAAATATCGGCAAGGCAAGTCTACCCTTATGCAAGTTAATTTTCCATTTCATTGAATTTTTGGTTCTTTTCCGTATATTGTCAGTAAAATACAATTCACTCAGGTGATTATTAAGGCACACAATTTTTCTCAAATTCACAGTATCAAAACATACAACTTCTCTACTCTTTACACAACTATTCAACATAAAAAATTAAAAGAAAGACTTTTTAGCATCATAGAAAACTTTTTTTTCCACTAAAGGTGGTAGCTGAAAATTTAAATATCTAGTCATTGGTTATCTTGATACTTATTTTGTCAAACACCATTCTGATTCTACACATACATACACTGAAGTTGATATAAAAAAGATCTAATAGGCAATATATTTGTAATGTTAGGAGACATGGTCGTTCAACAAATTGTCAGCATTCCTATTGGACCCAATTGTGCCCCTTTATTGGCCGACCTGTTCCTTTATTCATACGATGCAGACTTCATTCAGAAACTGCTGAATCAAAAGAAGAAAAAGCTAGTGCGGTCCTGTAATTTCACATTTAGATGTATCGATGACATTTTGTTAATAATGAAAATTTTCATACATATGTCAATGCGATATATCTCGGAGAACTAGAAATTAAAGATACAACAGAATCAAGCTCACACGCTTCATACTTGGACATTTTACTTACTATAGACACAGACGGGAAATAAGCAGCTAAGCTATATGACAAACGCGACGATTTCGGTTTTCTCTCTCCCCCCCCCCCCATGGTTCCGACGCCTATGCAACATATTGTCAAAAACATAAGTCAGTGCAATATAGCAGCATTTTGTGTCAAATGATGGCAGTATCTTTGATCTTTGAATTTTTCTTCATTTTCTTTGTTCTTCTGAAGAATCTATGATTCAGTTTTAACTAAACTTTGCAGAAACTGTTCTCATTCGAAGCCATATACTGTTTGCAAATAAGAAAGGGCTAGTGTCCAAAGGGGCTCGTAAAGGGTATTATTTAACTCGGGAGACCATTAAGGTCCATCTTCCTCTTGTTGTTTCTATCCCTATGTGATTATTTCTCATATTTTCAGATTCTCCAAAATGGCAGACGAAGAAGAATTTCAGCAAACAGAATCTGGAGCTTCATCTACCTACCCTATGCAATGTTCAGCTCTCCGCAAAAATGGACATGTTATGTTGAAAAGCAGACCTTGTAAAATTGTAGAAATGAGCACTTCCAAAACTGGAAAGCATGGTCATGCAAAGGTAAATGGAAACTCTTATGGACTCTGTTCATTTCACGTTATCTCATTTAAGAAATTCCCCTTTGTTATCTCATGTGACTTGAAGGGTCATGCCATATTACTTGTCCAAAATTAAATGCATATTCCTGTTATCTGCGTACTGATATACAAAGGGTATGTTCCTTGAACACATACATGACTATAACAATATCCAGTTATCTCCAGTGTGAGAATTTCAGTGGGATTCCCACTGAAAGCTGTTCATTACTGAACAAAGCAAAATACATAGGTGTAATTTATTATAACATTTAGTTATCCCCTCGCATCGAGGGGAAATAGGGATCTGCATGTACGTAAGTAAGTATGTATGTAGTATATTTGTCCGGAGCATATCTCTCAAACCATGCATTATAATTTCATCAAATTTCATACATGTCAAAACCACATGAGCTGGAATGCAGTGTGTAAGAACTGAAACTTTTGCTTTCGTTTTAACTGTTATTCCCCTTTGTAAAAAAAAACCTAATTTTTCCCTTGTCCGGATCATAACACTCAAACCATGCATGATAATTTCATCAAACTTCATATACATCAAGTCCACATCGAGGTGGAGTGCACTGTGCAAGAACCGTAACTCTTGCTTCTGTTTTCACAGTTATTCCCCTTTGTGAAAAAAAAATTAATTCTTCCCTTGTCCGGAGCATAACTCTCAAACCATGCATGATAATTTCATCAAACTTAATACACATCAAGACCACATCGAGGCAGGGTATTTGTTGTTACATAAGCATGATACAATGTATATTATCAGTTGTACAACAAAACTGACATCGTAAATTGGCGATCGGGGGCTTTGGGATAGATATGCGTATGATTAACATGATTAGTTAATCTATTAATTATCACAATTGAGCACTTGTGGTGGTCTAGTGTTACTCACTAGTAGAAGGTCTCAGGTTCAATGTCTGGTACCGGGTCATACCAAATACTTTTTAGCTCACCTGGCCCTTTTGAAAAGCAAAAAAACAGCATAAATCTGCAGATGAAAAGGGGCTAGGACCAAACATGGCTGCCATGGCTAAATATAGAATGAATGACTCAGCAGATATTTTTTATGTATCTCCAAAATTATTAAAGCTAGAGAAAAACACTTACCGTAAAATGCGCGGCTTGCAAAAATCTACTAATATTTCATTTTGGTGGAAGTTGTCGTGTCAACCCTTATGTGAGTTATTTCCCTTGTGAATTTTTTATGTTTTTTGACATTATCTTGAAAAGTATAATAGGTAGAGTAAAAGTGAAAGAAGCAAAAATGTTCAGCATTCAAAGATATACAAAAAAGTCAGTAGGCCCGAAATTGTCAGGTTGCCTATAAGGGGAGTTGTTTCCTCTCTTAAGTGTTTTTTTCCTTCTTTTTTTTTTTTTTTATGTTTTTTGACATTATCTTAAAAAGTATAATAGATAAAGAGAAAATGAAAGAAGCAGTGTGACAGATTTGTCCTATTGTCTTGAAAAGTATAATAGATGGTAATATAATAAATGATCCTTGTGAAAGTTACTTCCCCTTTTAAATGGATTTCGCATGTTTTCTACTTTTTTGGAAATTATCTCGAAAGATCTATAAAAATATGAGCAAGGCAAGTCTACCCTTATGCAAGTTATTTCTTCATTTCAATGAATTTTTCAAGCTTTTGGTTGCTTTAAGTATATTGTCAGTAAAATGCATTTCACTCAGTTTATTATTAAGACCCCCAATGAGCCTACTGTCTATTATGTTTATTAGCCATTTTATCTTTCACACATTTTTCATGTTTTCTGCAATGTTGTCCAGTTTTGCCCAATGGGCAACTTAAGGCCCCTTTGGCCTCTTGTTAAAAATGGTAGCGACTGTTCCTTTTCCAAAAGCTGGGCCAGTGTCACAGCTCCAGTCAATAGCACAGGTCTAGATGTGTGGCACTTCAGCTATGAATGGTGACTTTAAAAAAAAAATGTAAAAATTCTTGACAGGATGTAACTGAAACTTCTCAACAAATCATTCAGACAGAAAAAAAATTGTTATCTGTTTATTTACACAGTTGGAGGGGTTAATGTTGTGTCTAAGGACAAACCCAGCCACTGAGAAACCCTGCTCATGACATGGCAATTAACTGGAGGATGTGGAACAAGCAGGTGTTTGGAGGATTAAAAGATCACAGGCTATCGTTGTTCCTTTTTATTTTATGCCGTATTTCCATCAATTTTGGGGAAATGCCAATGGCGACACAATTGGCAATGTTATTGTGACTTTGTGTCAAATTGGGAAAAAAAGATTGCACACATGTTAATCTACCTGTGATGGAATCTTTTGTTAAATGCTTTGCTCAATGAAATAATTAATTTGTCAATAAGGTCATGGTCTGTATACCAAATTGGGAAAAAATGCATTTTGCATTGGGAATGGGATCAAATTTCAACCCCATGGAGACTATAGAAAAATGCCTAGTTGATAAAACATGAGAATGTATTTGCAATACATTAAAAGCCAATGTTTATTGTAAGACAGTACAGAGTCAAATAATTCAATGAATTATGTCATGTGACAAAATAATGATTGATTTGTAGTAGTGCAACGATATACTGTTGGATGGTTTATCGCAGTATTTTTGGCACGGTTCATTTTTTGTGTTCATGATATGCCTGCAGTACATTCTGGATTTTGTCTCATCCCATATTCATTGTCCAATTTCTGTTTCAAATTTTGTGCTGCTCTCAGGAATGGGCCTCCTCCGAGGTTACAGTTTGCAATTTAAAAGCTTTTTGGCCTAAGAGTAGTTGAGAATGGTGGTCAGCTGTTAGAAATAAAGTCGTACTGTTTTCCATAATGCTGCCACATTGAAGTGACATATATTTATTTATAATACCTTGAAATGGCATAAGCCTAATTGCCTGCACTTGAAAGGGGAACCGGTCCCTGAACATGCTCTTGCAAGTACCGGAGGACAAGATAGTGTCCAGATAAGTTAATATAATGCCTTCAAATTGAAACTGCTATTAAATTCTCCTTCTTGACAATTGCAAACATTTTATCCCCTTGCAAATGATGTTTGGAATAAATATAGGATTCAGCCCATATGTATGTAATACTTTCCATGTCATTGCTGTAACAATTGTATTTCTCAATGGAATTTCATAAAACTTGATACAAAGGTTTACTATGGTTCCTGTTTTGTAACCTGTGCTTCCTTATTTACAGAGTTATTGCCCTTTGGTTATTTCATTGAAATATTTCTGTCAACACTCTAAAAAGTTTATTTCCCTTCAAGAAACTTGATACAAAGGTTTACTATGGTAATATCTCGGATGAGTTCACGTTTTGTAACCTGTACTTCCTTATTTACAGAGTTATTGTTCTTTATGATACTTTTGCTTCATGCCAAAACTGAGTCAACGATTGCCATTCTCATAAAGGACTATATATGATAGAGATGCCTATATACCCACCAATAAAATGAAAATTAAGTATTCATTGTAAA
This sequence comes from Atrina japonica, assembly GCA_030159075.1. Lineage (NCBI taxonomy): Eukaryota > Metazoa > Mollusca > Bivalvia > Pterioida > Pinnidae > Atrina > Atrina japonica. The sequence goes on along the minus strand of BROG01000026.1, from coordinate 1,585,159 downwards.
GTTCATGGTTGTACACATTATGAAGTTTAAGATTAGCACTTTACATACACACGGAAAACAAAAGTTTCCTTGTCAGGAAAGTGTCTTAAAATCGACATTAAAATATGCATATTTTCAATATTTTATCTATTTTATACTATTTTTTAGCATTTGGGGGTAAAATGAAGTATGAGCACATCCTTGGACAAGAAAGATATTCCACACTCTGTTGTATATGTTCATTAACTATTTTGTGTTCAAAGGAAAATTTTGTCCAAAGCTGCGTTCAATATAAACAAACAACTTTTCATATGAACAACACGTCCATGTATTACGTCGTTGCTAAGGATATACTACTTCCGGTTGTTTTGACGGTCTACAGACGGCGTTCATTTATTTTCGTCGAGGACCATACATATGAGAAACAAAGTACACTTGACAAACCAGGAAACCCTATAAATAGCTACAGTGGGTAGTTTCTTCTCTTTTTATCACTGCGGCAATCACATTCTTATAATACAAACTGGAAAATACTGAGTACTGTAAGCAAAGCGCTAGGCTACAATGCTTTGTTTTCTTTCATTCTTGGAATTTTCTGTCGATAGATCTGCTTGACAACTTTTCACTAAAGATAAGTAGAATCTACGGTAAACTTGCTTCCTTGAGTCGAGAGATCGAATAGGCCTAACTTTGTTTGTGTTACACATTGCCTACTGGTAACCCGTAAGACCGTATACTACCATACTATATATACATACATAGACCCTTGGATCAGTGTTTTTTATCAATCGTAGATCTACAAGATGATGAATTGACTACTACATGTAGGTCAATTTACAGTTAGTCTGATCTGGATGCTTGGCCCTTATGCATTTCTTTACCCGAGCGCCGAATACAGGCCTACCGCACAGAATCTATTTTTAGAATGTTACCTCTGAACTCAGGCATCACCGACACTGTTATCAAGTGTATACGTAGAAATAATATTACTGTTTTAAAAAAATAGGAGTATAGATTTATTAGGTAAATCTATAGAACATTTAGTTTTCCAAAGTAAGCCCTACGAGTACAAAATGTATGAATATACAACTAGCGACTGCATTCTCTTGTTGGGTTTTAAATCAAACTGTTTAACATTTTACACCATCCTTACACATAAGTGATTGTGGCGTAATGGTTAGCACGTCAGATTGTGAATACAAGGGTCCGGGTTCGAATCTGGAAATGTGCTTTTTTTTTTCTTTTTAATACTATATTTTTAAAGGAACTCAATTTATATTTAGATATATTTTTTCACCAGATAAAAATTAATCTGTGGAATAAACTTCATTTTCTCGAAATAATTTTTCACCAAACTTAACACAAAAGTTCATTAAGTCACTGGAGTTCCATTGACTTAACATGACCTTGAAATGACCTTTGGGGTCAAGAGAACAAGTCAAACTACTTAGATCTCAACTTTAGACAATATGAAGAACTTTTTATGAAAATATGACCATCCACCGTTTGGGGGCCGTTTTGGACCCTTATCATATATAGTCCTTTCAATGTTTAGAATTTTGAATTATTTTACACCACACTCAACAATTTCTCAGTTATATGGTGGCAGTTGGTTTTTAATTTGGAGGAGAGAACCTGGTTATGATGTACCTGGAAAGAGACCACTGACTTTTCGGAAGTAAACTGGCAAACTTCCTTACAAAATCGGCTTAGGCTCAAGTGGAGCTCGAACCTGCACAGACCAGAAGGGAGAGACTTCAATACCCAAACCACTCGGCCATTGAGGTCCATCAGGGATTTTCCCCTCCAATTGATAACCAACATTGGGCTATATTCCCAATTGCAAATTGTTTCTTTTTTTCCCAAATGTTTGCAAAATTCCCAATCATGAACATTACATCTTTTCATTATTTCCCATTTTTATGCTGATATTTTCCATCATTGTTTTTCTTGAAAGTTGAAATACGACAGCTTAATAATAAAAAAGATAAATAAAGTCCCGTGAAACTTTCAGATTGACAGTATTCAAATAATACTGGATTTGAACATGTGCTGTTTTCTATTCATCATTTGCAATATTCCAACGTTTGTTTCAGCTCTTTAAATCACCAAGTTCTTGTTTATTTTGTTTACAGGTTCATTTGGTGGGAATTGATATTTTTACTGGCAAAAAGTATGAAGATTTAAGTCCATCGACTCACAACATGAACGTGCCCAATGTTTGTCGCAAAGAATATGATGTAAGTGAATCATTTACTATAGTAACCTTTGAAGTTTCTATTTTTGTAATTTAGCTCTTCTTAACAAAGTTTCAAACCAAGCTATATCTCATGTCTCTTGTCTTAAAGACCCAATGTGACCTATGGAAATATCCAAATGGAAAGCAATTAAGAAAATATGGGAAAAGCCACACCTCCCTAGAGGTGCAAAATAATGTTATTATTACATAGTTGTGTTCTATGTGGCTTCAGTGGCTGAATGGTTAGAGCATCACAGTTTAAACCATGAAGTCTCCCACCTCTTGTCTGAGTGGGTTTGCGTCCCAATGGAACCTAAGCTGATTTTGTGAGAAAGCTTGCCAGTTTACTTGCGAAAGGCTAGCGATCATCTCTTCCTGTCTACATTGCTACCTGGTTCTTTCCTCCGCCTTTGAAAACTGGCTGCCACCATGTGACAGAAAAAATGGTATGACCCAGTATCAGATGGTGATCTTCTGCCTTTCTTTAAAATTTGGCAATAGCATTAGCTTCAAATGGCATAATGTGTGGTTTTATACAAATGGCATATCTGTGACCAGGGTTTATCTGTGACTCATAGTCCAATCTGTGATTGAGGGTATTTGGCAACTGAGGGTCTGTGGTTGGATAACCTTTTAGGCCAGCCTTAAAAATATGTTAGTTTCCCCTTCCCGACTCAAGCCTGGGTTGGTAGATAGGTAGGTAAATAATGTTTTTCCCCTTGACAATGGCAAAATGATTTCTACACAAACAATATCTTTTCAAGTGTGATATTATTTGTGTTCAATCTAATTTATGCTGTCCTATTTGATGGTACCTCAAATTGTGAAAATAAAGATCGGGATCAGGATTGAGAGGCTGTTTTTATTTGTCTATTAATACAAAATGGCTTTGACCGTTTGCCACAGGTTCATTATCAAACATGTTCAAATTTTCTAAATTATGATGATAAATTCAGATTTTTAGCTCACCTGGCACGAAGGTAAGCTATTGCTATAGCCAAATATCCGTCGTCGTCCGTCTATTAACTTTTGCATTTAAACATCTTCTCAAGAACTGATGGGCCAATTTTAACCAAACTTGGAATATAGCATCCCCATGTGAAGCTGCATAAAGTCTGCAATAAAAAACAGATAGGACCAATAGGGGTCCTAAAAGAGGGAACAAAACTTGGTACATCTTTAAAAATCTTCTTCTCATGAACCAATGATCAGATAACTTTCAAATTTTGTATGCCTGATTGTTAAGCCAATATCTACAAAGTTTGCAAACCAAAATTAAATCTGTCCATAAACATGCCGCTAGGGGGCACTTCAGTAACACAGGGTATATTTGTATTACAAATTGTTTAATAACTCAAAACTGATTGACTTTTTGTATACAAAGATATATGAGAAAGTTGTTAAGAATTATCAGAGGATCATTTTGACAAATTTTCAAGGTCATGGGGATCAAAGGTCAAGGTCACAGGCACCTAAGTAAATGGAAAATATAATTTCTTTGTAAAATTTAATACATTTTTGACTACTTCTCAAGACCCATTGGGCTAATTTGAACAAAACTTGACAGGAAGTATAACCATGTAAAGCCGCATAAAGTTTGCAGATGAAAAGGGGCTAGGACCAAACATGGCTGCCATGGCTAAATATAGATCAAATGAGTCAGCAGATATTTTTGATTTAGTACATGTATCTTCAAAATTATTAAAACTAGAGAAAAAACTGTTACCTTAAAATGAGCGGCTTGCAAAAATCTACAAATATTTCATTTTGGTGGAAATTGTCGGGTCGACTCTTATGGGAGTTATTCACCCTTTTAGTGGATTTTTCATGTTTTTGACAGTTTTGTCTCATTATCTTGAAAAGTATAATAGGTAGAGTAAAAGTGAAAGAAGCACAAATGTTCAGCATGCAAAGATCTACAAAAAGGTCAATAGGGCCGAAATTGGTTTTTTTTCAAACAGATCGTTATCATAGGACTTCTTTTATCTATGTCACTTCTCCAACTGATTTTTTATGCGATATGTAGGGGCTAGGCCATAAAGTGTTTTTAGTCCCTTAGCAAATAAAACAGAAACCCTTCAAGCAATTGTCGAGATTTTCATACCAAATATGTAACATACAAAGAGCATTTCAATATTCCTAAAATATTTCACATGAATACTTTAATTTTCGAGAAATTAGGCGCCAAACAGTTAAGGTCTGAGAAGCACATGATGATCAAACATGGCGTGTTTTGTGGCGTAATTTTGAAGCGTTTTATTTGAAAGTCTCAGAAATGATAGGGTACCCAAACATGGCGAACTGATTAGTTTTTGGTATGTTTTTAATGAAAAATAAAGGGAATACAGCTCAAAAACGAATTTTCATTTTTCGGCAATTACGTTGTCACGGTTGACTGAAAACGTCTGAATTTTGGCCTCCAGATGTTTTATAAGATGGCCCATTATTTGAATTAATCAAATATTTTGTAAGAACGATAGTTTTTCAGATATAGGTAAAAAATCAAAGTAACAAAATTTTGCTGAGTCAGCTGTGGTAGTATGACATAAAACCAGTTGCAGTACCATGTCCAAACAAGCACAGAAATCTGGAACTGCTTCATAAGCTTAGTTGTATTTTTCTTTGTTAAATATCTCGGGAACTAAAACTTTTGGTATAGACATATATATATATATATGAGACTTTTGTCAGGAATTCACCAAAGAAAATGTATGTAAAGTTTCAAGGTCATCGTGCAAAAGTCACATAAGGTCACATAAGGATTTGAAATATTCATTTTGATAGGGGGCATAATATTTTGTAAAGACAAATGCATGAGAGAGAAAGAGAGAGAGAGACACAGACAGAGAGAGACAGACAGACAGAGACACAGAGACAGTTTTATTTTTGTTAACATAAACAAAAACACGTTTTATGGAAAACGTGATCATTCAGCCAGTAGGACACAAATTGGATCAGCTCTGATGAAATATTACTTTTAGAGGTTTTTGGAGACAACCAACATGTAAGAAATTCTGTTGATATGTAAATAGTTATATTTGTGATAGAAATGTGCCCAAAATTATCATCTTAAAAACTTTATAATTTGTGAATTTGTACTTTTTCCTATTCTGGAATCGAGTGAAAACTACTCACAGCTGTTTAATTGTACAAAACAGGTTTACCTGTACACATATGTATAAGTGTGTAAAGACTGCATTTATCTTAAATAAGAAAGCCGTAGGCCAGTGTGTTTGTTCCAGTTTTGGTCAGTTATATGCACTCTAAAAATAAGACAGTGGTTTATAATATTGATATGTAACGGAAATTAGTATGCCTGAGAAAAATCGTAAACAAAATATCAGTTCAACCCTGAAAGAGTGTATTTCGAAACATAATAGACAGTCATCTTCTGACTCTAGCTTCAACTCAAATGATCATCCTCCAAATCCCAAGGAACTGTCAAAGCCTATTCTTAAAAATCAAAATTGGTAGAATTGCAGATAACATTAGATAAATATACTACTGTTTTTGAAGAAAATCCCGAAAACATGAATGAAATCAAAGAGCAATTGAAAGCAATACAAAAAGTAGTAACAAAAGATGATTTAGTGAAAGAATTGAATTCCCTTGTTACTGAACAGCAAATGGCTGCTATGAAAATGAAATAACACAAAAAACTACTCATCTAATTGAAAAATTGGAAACTCGTGTTTTTGAGATGGAACAGGGTTCGAATTTAATGTTTCTGACTCACTAGTCAATTAGACTAGTTGGAAAAAAATTCACTAGTCCTGCAACAAATTTACTAGTCCCAAATTGAACACTTTAAATAACTAAGCCCCAAAAAATTAATCATTAGTTTCTCGGGCACTTTTTTGAAAAATCTGATGAGGCAGGCAGTTTTTTTTTTTTTTGGTCGAAAAGATTGTAATATTCACACACTTTCAAAGCAGTGTACATTTATATAAAATTTTAACAAAACCAACACACTTTTCATTTATATCATTTATTGAAGACATAAAATAAAACCTTTATATTTTGAAAATCAGCTTGGGTTAGTTTCTTTTCTTTTTTATCCTGTTATGCAGCCATAATATGCTTCCTTTTAAAGGGGCACTTTTCTTTTAGCACTCGGAACCAGTCTCCTTGTGGAGATTATTATCAGTACCACAGTAAAAACAAATATCTCTGAAACAAGCACTACTGAAGTAAGGCACCTCAATAGGTTTTATACATATCAAGTTACTCCCAGGATCAGAACTATGTTGGGAGTCACAATCAGTATCATCATTTCCTTGAAGGTTTTCGTTTTTGTTATGGCTGTCAGACTCTATGTGGTATCTTATATACCTCCCAAAGACAGACACAATATCATTAACTCATAGAGATTTCATAACCTTATTGGTAAATTCACTTTTACTTCTCCCAATTACCACAAAACTTACAGAATATGACTTGTACCATGCTGGGGTATGACGAATTATGGAATTGGCACCTTAAATTGTAACTTGTTCATTTTTTCAAAGAAAGAATATTTATATTAATTTAACAATAATATGATTAATTTGAAAGGATTACTTCAACTGGACATTTCTGATAGGTTTCATTTAAATGTAATATACAGGGGTCCATTTCAACTTTGGTGTGCAAGTCTATACTAATGTACATTAATGTTATATGATTCTTTATTCCACTGAAACCAAGTAATCCACAGTTGTGTTGACCACTGAGAGTGAGAGGTTGAAAGCACAGTTTCCCAAGTTAAACTAGCAAGTAACAACAGACTTTCAAATGAACATAGAAAATAGTAAAACGGGCCTCTGTGTCCTACATTTGAAAATGAACATATCACTCACAAATAGTCAAAATATTACTTTCAAGTCAATAAAATTATTGTTAAAATGATATGTGGGAAAAAATGAACAAGTAATAATTTAAGGTGCCGATTCGGTAAATAATTGCTGTTTCGGTAATTCGTCGTACCGCCAAGCTGGATGCACCCAATTCCCAAGGTCTATATTTCCATCTGTAATACACGTAAACAGTTCGTTCACATGGCAGTTTTTTGTATATCCTCCAATAATACTCCATTCAAGGATAATCCGCACCCCACAGACAATCTGTGTCGATAATAAACTTATTTTTACCACTGGTACCAAAGTTCAAGCACATAGTAACTAAATGAAACACTGATCTACATCTTAGTCAAATAAATGCTTAATTTTCAAAATTGGATACGGTATAACACAAACCGGAAACTTGCGGAATTGAAAATTGCAGTATCCCTTTTGAGCTTATTGACAGGGGATATTTTGAGGATATAAATACATCGTCATATTTTTCTCAATGTACACTCACTTTCGTTGAACATTCGGTGATTTTTCTCATATAATACTGTGATTGTTCAACATATTTTCTACTAGTCAACTGGGTTAGCTGACGCACGACCTTCACTAGTCCAATGCAAAATTTACTAGACTCGGACTGGCGGACTTCCGCTAATTTCAAACCCTGTGGAAGAGAAAAATGATAGACTGCAAAAAGAAGTGAAATTACTGTCTGAAAAGTTAGGAAAACAGAAAGAAACAATAGAAAAACTGGAAAGTTTAAAGGAATCAAATGAACAAAAAATAAATGATCTAGAGCAATACGGTCGAGTTAATAGCATACAGATATCAGGTTTGGAAGACGATATAAATGAGTCCGTTAAAGAATCCGTTGAAAATGTTCTAAAACTATGCCACGAACAACTTGACTTAGATATCACCGTGGTTTGGTGATAGAGGGAATTAGCTTCAGGTTGCTGGGGGTACTCGCTTGGCTGCAGATACCCAAGTTGTGCATTTGAATAAGTCACAAACTATTGAATAGTTTTCCGATGTTGTATTTAATCCATAACAATAATTACATAATCTACATCATATTTACAACTATGTCAAAAATGTATGTGAATGTGCTAAGTCACCATCATGTGAAGTTCAACTACTACTTCTACTACTACTAGTCAACTACTGCTCCCAAAAATCAGCCTAACTGTCCATTTTTAACATCAAGGTAAACCAGCAATTAGAGTAATTGCTGACCAATCAAAATAATGTTCAAAAACCTCAGATGAGTCCATTTTCTAAGGGTGTGTCTTAAAAGTTCTAAGGTAATCCTAATTAACATAATTATACCCAAAGAGTTACACAAATTTGCCATAAGCTCATAACCTTAATTTAATCAAAGCTAAAGTATTTGTGAGGACCCATTTGTCAATCTAACAATTAACAGTACCTGGTGTTGTTTTCTTAAGAATATAAGCAAAGATGCCATAAGTGAGTTGAGCCCCTTAAAGTCAATTAACTAATCTATAATGAGATCTAACTGTTTTCTTAACTATTATTGAGGTGATTTCTAATATGTAAAAATATGTCAGCATGAAGAATATAATTGAATGTATAGAAAATGACTTATAATGTAAATAATGACCAAATTAATTGAAATTGTATGTTTGAAACTTCTAACTGTGATATAGATATCAAATCTGATGATATTAATACAGCCCATAATGAGGGTTGAAACAATACTGTTATCTGTAAATTTGTACAATGATGAGTTCGTGAAAAAGTAATTAAAAGTATGTCGAAACTGACAGGGAAACACATATACATTCAAGAGGACATGACCTCATTAAATAATTCCTTGATCTATATGGCCAAAAAATATTCTGGACGACTGGAGTCAAAAATGCATGGATTCAAAATGGGAAAATGCTTATAAAACTTAGATGGGGCGGCATAAAACAGATTTATACATTTGGTGATCTTTGTGACTTGCCCAAACATGGCGAGGGAAGTAAATTTTGCCTTGAAGGCTTGAAATGTAGTCTGTTGTTAATAATATGTAATTTCGTTCAGTTTCAATTTTAAAAAAAAAATCCTTTTTTTAGGTCACCTGAGCCTTTGGCTCAAGGTGACCTATAGTGATTGTCTTTTGTATGTCGTTGTCCACCGTGTGTTGTTAACTTTTAAACATTTTCGACTTCTTCTCAAGAACCAATAGGCCATTTTCAACCAAACTTGGCAAGAAGTATCCCCATGTGAAACCGCATAAAGTTTGCGAAGGAAAAGGGGCTAGGGCCTCAAAAGGGCCCCAAAAATACCAAAACTTCATACATCTTTAAAAATCTTCTTCTTATGAACCAATGATCAGATGATTTTCAAATTTTGTGTGCATGATTGTTAAGTCATTGTCTACAAAGTTTGCAAATTAAAATGAAATCCGCCACTAGGGGACACTTTAGTAAATGGTGGGTATTTTGGCTGTATTGGAGTTATTCTCAGGTGACCGTCAAGGCCCATTTGGCCTCTTGTTCAGTATAGACACCATAGTCCCTCTTGTACAAAACCCTTTTGTTTCATACTTGATATTTATCGAGAGCAACCATAATTGCTTACCCCTTTTCATTATTCTTTCACATGACCAGGGACGGATAACACATATTTGTATTATATACCTATCTGATATGACTAACTGTACATACATGTGTGTATATTTTGCTAGTTCTATCCGTCGCTACTTTTTTCTACTACAGTGGTCCCCCCTTATAAGACCACCCTAAGTGAAAGAGGCATGTGGTCTCAAAATGGAGGTGGTCTTTCCTGGGAGGATGTCTACCGATAACTTGTCAATGATAAACGACATCCAGTAATACAATTTTCGGACAATTTTTATTTATTGATATTACATCTCCATGTTAATTTGGTTCTTTCTGGTGCAATACTCATTAGCATCATATGATTTAAAATGTTCACATTGTCACTCACACAAACGTGTTCACATAGGCCATATTACTTGATTAACATCTTCAGCCAGGTGGAAACTTAACAATTATGCGCAAAATCATGTGGCATGTTAACGTCAGTTTAGAACATGAGGTTTGTGGTTTGTTTTTCAATCTGCTCAAATAAATTTACATGTTTTGTATACTATTATTATTTGTAGGAGGATGTGTGCCTTTTCTGCTGTGAATATGAAATATCAAAATGTAATAGATAACCAAGAGTTCTTGAAAATCAGACTTATTTTTAAGCCCATTTTTATACATGTATAAGGCATTTAGGAATTTTGTCTGATCAAACATTGGAATGTACTGTTAACTAGTGATAGACCAAAATGTTTTTCATCTAACAAGACTTTCAGTCTGACACCTTTTAGAACTCTGTTAAGCTGTGGATAGATTTTTAGAAGGGTTTATATTGGTCAAGCATTGTTACAATTATTATATAATTATAGAGGTGTCAGGTTATTTTGGCACTAAGTAATTTCGGCACCTGTAAGCAAGTATTTTGGACATTTCCAAATATATGTGTTACAATTTGATTTTTTAGAAATTTAAATTCATCAGGATATTTATCACTTTATGTTTTTCAATATCATAATAAATTTTCAGCTGTTGAAAATGGTTAATGCCCAAAAGTTAAGTGTCAAAGTTATTTGTACAAGTGCCGAAATTACTCGGTGCCAATATTACTTGATGCCGAAATTACATGAATTCATTTTAGATACATGTACTTCTTTGTCCATTTTTACCTTTTGATAAAATTGAAGCTCAGATTTAGCATAAAAATTAAGTAAATGTGATAAAATGTCGAAATATACATTGTGAATCTTATGTCGGAATTTTAGTTCAAATTGTTTCCGGTTGAAATATCATTCTTTCGTGATTTTAATGTCACTTTTACTGAATTTAGTTGCACCCCGTTGCTTTTACTGACCTTAGTTCTATCCTGCGTCAAGTAACAAACCGTGGCAATGATTGGTCCATTGAAAGCCAACTAATCGGGTGAAGCCTTGTAGATCTAGTCTATCTGAATTCTGTTGTATGTAAATAAATATTGGGCAGTCGTTATAAGTTTGAACTTAATACTAGCCTAAGAAGACAGTAAGTAATTCCTAATAGCTACCTATGCATGGGCAGAAATTACAGCTGTTCTATTGTTATTGTGCAGTTGCTCAGGTGACTGTCAAGACCCATTGGGCCTCTTGTTTAGATCTATAACGGATGTGATAAAAGCACTAAATTCACTGATAAACACTGTTTCAGACATACATATGTACACTTTACTAGTTTACAATAAATTGCAAAAAACATTATTTGAGATAGAAACAAATATAACTTTAAAATTTTGCCAACGAAAGGGGGTGATTCAGGGTTTTCCCTAGGGTGTTATTGTAATGAAACCCAGGGATCCACAAGAACCAAATTCCTGAGTCCTTCATTAAATTTATGAGTTTCCAAGTCATTGAAATTCAAGAAAATACATGAAAACAAAAGCATATTTTCAGTCTCGGGTTGATAAAAAATTACTGAGTTTTTCTGCATCCTTAGGGGCTCACTGATATTCATAATTTGTGTCCTGAAAAGATTTCATATGTCAGAGATGCTGAAATCATGCATGTATCGGTCCCTAAATCTGCCAATGTAACCATTATAATGTTTTAAAAAAGAATAAACAAATTTAAAGGCAAATCTTTGTTCAATACCTTGATTTTCATTTAAATAAATTCTTGCTAATATGTATTCTCGACACATCCTCGGACATGTGCTGCCTCCCTGTGTGTATCTCTCTCTCTCACTGATCTATAAATTATATATATTTAACTAATAGATATGATTTATAATTTTCACGGCTCAAAGTTGCTTCATTTTCCTCACCTGTATTTACATTATTTATATTATAATATACATGATATATACAGAAATCAGCTATCTTACTGTTTCTTACATACATATATAAACCTTACTCGCTTTTTAAAGTCCAAAAAGTTGCAGAATGTACCATGTTTCAGCATTAATGAAAAATATGCAAAATTAACCTTAAAAACATTATCCAACGGAAAGATGGGACTCCTATTTTCAAATATTTTCTCCATCTTTTGGAAAACTTAGGGCCAAACCTCAGGCTCCACTGCTCCAATAATTCTGCCGCTATGACCATTATAATGGAAAAAGCATAATAATTTAATAGGCAAACAGCTTGATTATATGTAACTATATATAAATATATGCCAACTCACTTATAATATATATGTATATGTAGGTCATCTCTGGTTATAGTGAATTCCTTGGAGCCATTAAATTTGTTGTACTTTGTTATATCAGTAATTCGCTATTTCAGGATATTTACGTATTGAAAGTAAAACACTTCGCCCTCATGTTTTCTCTATTTTCGAAGTTGACTGTATAAACTAATACATAGCAAAGTGTATATATATATATATATATATATATATATATATATATATATATATCATTATAAAGATACATACATGTGCGTAGCTAGCCAGCAACAATGTGCAAGCCCATTGCAGCAAAGTGTCTGGGGTGTTTAAGTTCCCCAGTGGGTCCCTGGAAAAGTTCTGGTAGGGGTGTGAGAGCAAAACCTTCCGGCAGACCGTGAATTTATTGAAGTTAAAAACCACTAATTGTCGCTCAAAATAGCCATATTTCCAAATAATTTTAGTCTTAGTTAATAACATAATTCAACTTTAGATTGATTGAATCTTTTTTATTTTCATAAAATTTAAATTTTATTTGTAGGCCTAGGCTTTCGTGTTTACATGGCAGTTACACACCTCTGTGTGTGTGTGTGTATATATATATATATATATAGTGGTGTAGCTGGGTCCAGAAAAGTGGGGGGCACAACCGTTCAAAATATTGAATGGATTAAAAGCGATGACGACACGGTACAGGATTTTTAAAGGGGGTGTATTAACTTCTCCAATAGCAGAAAATTACGTATAGTACACGCAATAATGCACGAAAATGTGCATGCTATCAGTTTTCATGTTCTTCTTGATTATGCAATAAATATTTACAACGGTGGGGGATCTAGAGTTTTTCCAAGTGTTTGAATAATTTGATTAATTAAAAAACCCAAAGAGTTCATTATCACATTGCGACTCGTTTTTATTCCGGCCAAACATTCCATTAAATAAATAGCCCTACCAGGGATAGATCCAGGAATTTACAAAGTAAATTTGTTTCTCTTCTTTTCTTCATTTAATTATTTTTTTGGGGGGATGAGGGGGACAAAATGCCATAATCGTGAAAATGGTGTGTTTATTGGATATCATCGATAGATCTTTAGTTGATAATAACACAGTGGAATATCATTTACATTTTAATAAAATGGAAATTTTGTGTACAAATAAATTTCATACCCATACATGCTGAAAAAAAAAATGCAAACGATAACATCTGTACTGTTATATAGGGCAAACGCAACCTATAATACCAGCGATATACAAAGCCCACAGTGGGGTGGCATGCGCCCCTGCTGCCCCCCTTGTCCTACGCCCTTGATATATATATATATATATATATATATATATATATATATATATATATATACAGGGTTTGAAAAATTTGTATAAAAGCACTCGCCTTTTGGGCGAGTGATTACATAACTTCCATTCGCCCAAACTCATTTTGCACTCACCCATGTATGAAAATGTAGTATTTCAAAGTAAATGTGTTAAGAGCGTATAAAATCTTTTTTCAAAGTAAATAGATCTTATATGACTTAACAGATATGATACTCTTCATTTGTCAAATTGTCTTTTTTGTAATTAAGTACTTATTATGATGGAAAATCTGTGAAAATCTTACCACAACTTTTGTATGCTCTCTTTTTAAGTTTTTTGAATTCAAATTCTTGACTGAAAATTTGGTTGCCCGCCATAAAAATCTAGTTGCCCACAAAGAAAAAAAATATTTTATTTAATTTTGTTTTTTAAGTTATTGTTATTTCAATAGATAAATTTATATTCAATATATAAATTAAATTAACTGTAAATGCATCATTATTATTACTATAATCAATTATTATTATTACTATTTTATGATGTTACTACTATGTGTTTAACTAAATCAATATAAATTACAAAAGTAAGTTTTCACTATTGTTAGATGGAAACAAGAGCTATCCATTTCTATATTTTCATTTAAACTTTTATTTATAGTTTTGAGTAACTATTTTTACTTTTATCATTCACTTACATTTAATTCAGATTTTACAACTTCTATACAAAATATAGTGTTATGATTATTTTACCAAATCCTGAAATTCAGGTCCGTTCGTTATTGGTTCTTTTATTTACACACATCCAACTTCCACTTCCTCAACAAACTGCAAGTATCAGCTGTCAACACACGATGTGTTCTGTGACATTTGGTATGAGGTAAAGACTAACATGTTTAATTGTCAGTAAAATAATTATTTAAGTTTCTAATTGTTTATCGTAATGTATTTTGAACTTAGAATAGAAGGAAATGAATCAGTTTCGAAATTTAAAAGGGAAAACAGATTTTCAGTAGGCCGTCACCACTCGCCACACGGGCGAGTTCATTATGTATATTTACCCGCCCGAAACGATTTTTTACTCGCCAATGCGAGCGGGCGAGTGGATTTTTCGAACCCTGATATATAGATAGATAGATAGATAGATAAATAGATAGATAAATAAATTGATAATTGATTTATTAGTCAGAATGATACGACACCTCTTTGATTTTCCTCCCCTGCAAATACATCGTTTATAAACCACATTAAATACATTTAAATCAGCAAATATTTTATTTAGGTTCCAGCTGCTTTTAATGCAAAGACGTTGCAGATTTGTGTTACTATAAATAAATGTGAAGCAAAATTAATCTTAACACTTTTGTCAGGGAAAGGGGACGGGTGGCATTAACCCTGATTTACGAATACATCAAATATATTCTCTCTCTCTCTCTCTCTCTCTCTCTCTCTCTCTCTCTCTCTCTCTCTCTCTCTCTCTCTCTCATTCTCATATAATTGATTATGATATATAATTTATATATAATAAATAAGTAGTAACTATACAATTATATATATAATGAAATATAATATAATAAGATATTTTTGTCAGCATGAGTCAACGTCTCTTCAATTTCTTCCCTGCATTTACATTGTAGCCTATAGAGTGCACCTGATATACAAAATTGGTAAACTTTTTTTATTCTTGCATACATATAAATTTTGCCAGCTTCTTTAAATACATAGAATTTGCAGATTGATAAAATATGATATAAAATATGTGAATGGGACTAATTCATGTACCATGTGATAACAGATAAAGTTTGTGCGGACCTAGAATCACCAATGGTGATGGAACGTAACTCTATGTAATTTTCCTGCTGAAATGAAGTTATGGTGGGATATCTTCTGCTAACGTCATTCCATTACTAATAGAAACAATAGTCCTGCACAAACGTTATTGGGTATCACGTGGTACACGAATTAGTTCCATTTATTAAATGTATACAAATTCTCTATAAATTTCATATTAACACCACGTCTATTTTTCCAATTAACTGATTTTTTTTCAACAAATTATACAAAAATAAATGATGAACCCTTGTAAGAAACATACATGGATTTCCGTATTTTTCAATTAATATGGTGTAGGCAAACCTAATCGTTGGTAATATTAGTAATACAAATAGCGATCTGCCGTCTTTTTTAATGTTGATTACTCCACATTTAACGAACATTTGATAGGTAGTTAACATTTTCTGTGACATAATCATCACTTATATCAACCCTGATCAATATTTAAATGATTTTTGCATAAAAACACAGAAAAAAACATTTGTTTTAACCATTTAGTGATTTGGAAACTGATTTATTGAACCTTACACCATCTTGGATTTGATGACATCATAGCTTACGTAATACGCAACGTCCAGTGGTCACCAAACATTTTGAGAATGGTTTGGCATTACCTACAAGAATATATAGGTCTCCAACTTCCATCAAAAATTTCCCACGGAATTCCTTTAGTCAGTACACTAATATGGCTGTGTGTGTTATTGTTTTTGTTTTGTTTGTTTGTTTTTTATTTTGTTCTTTAGTTTTTCCCCTCAAATAAATCATCGTATATATACAAATATCGTGTATTGGGAGTAATGATCCATCAGACAATTTCACCTTTTCTGAATTTTTTTTTTCTTTCTTAGATGGATCTAGATCTAGGCCTAGATCGGTTCATAGAATATACTCCATAAATGATTATGTAACCTTTTTAAACAATTTGATGCATAGAACGCATGTGTTATAATATATTGGATCCCTTTACAAAATTCATATATAAATTACTCTAAAGATCAAATACTTCCAATGATTTAAAATAATTTCTAAGAGTGTACTTTCGAACACTGAGAAAGAATTATAATCAAACAGTCCCTTGACGTTTTTGTTTACTTCCGGTATCAATAGCCTGATGAGAAAATGTGTACATTATTTTTTACAAAGTCTGCTTTTTCCGTGCCCTCATTTGTGACTTTTCAAATTGGAGCTCAACTGATGAAGTCTAATTGACAGAAACGATATCATCTTCAGATTTTCAGGATTATAACTTTGGTATTATGTTTATAATATTTGTGACTGTTCACGTATGTACCTTTGTAATTTTTTTTATTGTTTCTCCTTCCTTTCTCTTTCTCCCTATGTCTTTATGTAATATGGGTTGCAGGTATAAGTTTTGTGTAGTTTCTATTTATAGATCGTCTTCAGTACTGTATCAGTACATCACTACACAGTACATGTATGCAAATCTATGTCAGAATGTTTATCAAGTGATACAATTTTTTATATAAATTTGTCGTTCGATTTAGAATATACTAAGACCTATAGACTTAATTTAATTTCAAACAATGGTTGAGATAATTAGTGTTAACTGACTTTCATAAGAGAAAAGATGTTTTTAAATATCTTAAGGGGCTAAATGCAAATATCTACTGTTTACAGGACACACGTTTCTTTGCAGAAAAAGAAAATTTTATAAGAAATGAATGGGGGTATGATGCTTATTTTAATTCTTTTTGATCAAATTCAAAGGGTGTTTGTATACTGTTTAATAATAAACAAAATTAAGAAAGATATAAATGGCAACCTAATAGTTATTGAAATAATTGTTGATGATAGGAAAATCATCATAGTATACCTATATGGGTCTAAGAGAGACAAGAGTTTCCAAGATATGATAAGTATTATAGATGAATTTGATAGTGAATTTCAAATTATATTTGGGGATTTCAATTTAGTTCAGAATCCAGATATAGACTCATAATTATTTACATGTAAATAATCCAAATTCTAGGTATTATATTTTAAACATTGTCAGGGAAAGGGGGTACACTGATCCATATAAAAGTAAATGGTAATGTTAAAAAATATACTTGGTGTAAGGGAATTCCATTTAAACAGGCTAGATTGGATTTCTTTTTAATAAGTAATAATCTTCTACCCAGCATTGGTAAATCTGAAATGGGTATAAGTTACAGGTCAGTCCATTCAATGACAAAATTAGTATTAAGTTTTTGGGAGATTAAAAGGGGCAGGGGCTTATGTAAATTTAACAACACTCTCTTATATGATAAAATATTTGTTGATAAAATTAAAACAAAAATATTAGAAACTAGAGGCGATGTTGTTGCTGAAGCAACAACGGGGTCATCAGATCTGGTACAGGACCAAATGGTTGAAAAGAACTTGATAAAGAAATGAGATGAGAAAGGAATTTTTCAATGAATTTTGAAAGTTTTCAAGTTCTCAAACATATTTGAAAAGCATTTGAAAATAAATTGAGCTGTGACCTTCACCTTTGATTGGATGACCTTGTAACTTCACACAAATATTCTTCAGCAACTTGCCTACAAATCGTCAGCTCTAACATTGTTATAAAAGTTCCATAGATTTTAGCTATTTTGCGTTGAAATTTTGACTGAATTTTCAAATGGGCTGTGACCTTGATCTTTGATCGGATGACCTTGAAACTTCACACAAATATTTTATGGCAAATTGCCTACAAATTCTCAGCACTAACACACACACACATACAGTGGAACCTCATATTACGACCACCTCGGTTAGAAGACCACCTCACATTTAAGACCATAAAATTTCAGTCTCTTGAGAATTTCTTATTAAATATTACTTAAAAAAAATCACTAATGCGACCACCTCGCTTTCCCGGCATTACGACCACCAATCTAAGTCTAAAATGGAATTATCATGTCATTATCAACCTCATAAATACGACCACTACCTGAGCAGAATTTAAACTCGGTCGACTAAAGCACCGCTTATCATGCCTATTCATCTCTGTAATGAACGACCCCATTGTTTATCGAGTGCGGTCATGCAGAAACGATTACACAGGTGATGTTCACAGGCTTCTTTCATAACACCTGTAATTAATTACAATCGTGGACATTAAAGTACCCGTTATAGCAATGCCAATGAAATTACAGGGTTAATTATGACCAATCATTACAGTAGTCGGCACACAGGTTTGATATTCAGCAATTAAAAAACTCGTAATTACTTGTGATACAGGGATTTTGTAGTACCTGACGGTCATTTAATTTACGGTTGTTGAATTCTAAAGTACAACTTGTTATACTATGGACAACTCTTACAAACATTTTATAAGAAAATCTTTGATTTAGCTACTAACCGTTTGAGCATCAGCACGCAAAAATTTTCACTGCACTAGGATTTTACGCACGATGTCGGCCTCACCCGTTCGAGGAAACGGAATGAACTGTCACTCGCCATGAAAGTCCAGCTTATACAGGAAAGTGTAGGGCTATCGCAACGGACATTAGCTGATAAATTCAAAATTGGAAAAACTCAAGTCCAGTCAATTTTGAAACGAAAAGCTGAAATCATGGACAGTTATGAGAAAAATGACAATCGGGATCGGAAGCGAGTTTGTATTAGACCACAAGAAGATTTGTTGACAAAAATTGACGAACTAATGTGGAACTGGTTTACAGTTAAACGTGAATCAGGTATACCGATATCAGGACCTCTTATTCAAGAAAAAGCTATTCAGTTTGCCAGCGATATTGGTCTCAGTGATTTTAAGGCGTCAAATGGGTGGCTGATGGGATTTAAAAGTCGGCATAATATCATATGTAAAGTGATTTCGGGTGAAAGTGCCAGTGTTGATATCGAGACGGTAGACGACTGGAAAACACGGATCCCATCATTAATAGAAGGATATGATAAGACCAACATCTACAATATGGACGAAACAAGTGTTTTCTACCGTGCATTACTGGATAAATCGCTTGTGATTAAAGGATCCCAGTGTAAAGGAGGGAAAAAATCCAAAGAAAGACTCACTGTGGTTCTATGTTGTAACATGACAGGGGAGTTTGAAAAACCACTGGTGATAGGAAAATCGGAAAACCCGCACTGCTTCCGCAATATTGACAAATCTAAACTTCCCGTCACTTGGAAATCTAATGGTAAATCATGGATGACAAAATTATTTTTGGAATGGTTATAGGAGTTTGACAAGAAGATGAAACGCCAAGGCCGTAATATAGTGCTATTTGTGGACAATGCACCATCTCATCCAAAGAGTGTAAAATTATCAAACATAAAACTTGTGTTCTTTCCAGCAAACACTACCTCTGTTCTTCAACCCTTGGATCAAGGCATTATTCTCGCGATGAAACGCCATTACAGGAAAAAACTTCTGCGAAAAGTGCTGACTAAAATAGGAGATTTAAATGAACATGCTAATGGAATTGTGAAAAGTATCAATGTTCTTGATGCATGTTATTGGATAGCAAGTGCATGCAAAGAAGTGTCAAAAGAGACTGTTGAGAAGTGTTTTAGTAGATGCGGATTCTCAGTGACATCGGGACCACATAGTGATTTAATTGATTCAGATGATGATGATGATGATGAAATGAACATGCTGCTTTCAACAATACGAGATTCAATTCGCAATTCAGGAACTCGTGAAAATTTAATGGGCACCAATGAGTTTGAAAAAATTGATGAATTTATACAAATTCATGAGGAACTTACTGACAACTGGGAGCAAGATCTCGTAAATGAATTTATTGGAGACAGTGCCCGACATGAGGAGGTTCCTATAGACAGCGATGAGGAAGATAATGTGCAATCTAGTGAGCCAAAGTGTGTACTGCAAAATTTTATTTAAAGAGGCTATACAATGTAATGTCAGTGAGATACATTGTACATGTAGAACTAACTAAACATAAAATTGTACTTCTCTTATTTTTAATTTCATGAAAATTAAACATATTTATGCACTGAATATTATGACTTTTTTTTTATTTTGTCACTACATCATTAGCATGGGATGCACATTGTATGATAATGGTATACAGTATTTGAGTACAATAATACAAGTACAACATGTAAATTAATACGATATAGAAATTTGACGATGAATAGTCTAGACCCTCGCTTAAGAGACCACCTCGCTAATCAGACCACTTTGGGTCAGTCAGTTGGGTGGTCTTAATAGTGAGGTTCTACTGTATATATATATAAAAGTTCCATAGTTCTCGAGTTATTTCGAGTTGTAATTTTAACTGAATTTTCAATCTGACTGATGACCTTGACCTTTGACCTGATGATCTTGGCCTTGAAACTTAACACAAATATTTGTCAGCCAATTGCCTGCAAATCGGCTACACTAACATGTATATAAAAGTTCCATAGTTTTCGGCTATTTTGAGTTGAAATTGTAACCAAATTTTCAAATATACCTGTGACCTTTACCGTTGATCCCATGAACTTGAAACTTCACACAAATATTCTTCAGCATATTGCCTACAAATCTTAAACACTAACATGTTTATAAAACTTCCATATTTTATGTTAAAGTTTTATAGGTTTTGGGTTATTACGATTTGAAAATTTTATTGAATTTTCAAACTCATCTATGACCTTGACCTTTGATCTGCTGATCTTGAAACTCCACACAAATATTTTTCAGCTTATTGTCTACAAATTTCAAACAATAACATATACATAAATGTTCCATAGTTTTTGAGCCATTTTGAGTTGAAATTTTGACTGAATTTTCAAACTGACCTTGACCTCAATTCTGATGACCTTGAATCTCCTACCAAGTGTTCTTCATGTCATTTCCCACTGGTTTGCCATGTATATGGCTATACTAAAGTATAATAGTTTAAGAGATATTTAGATTTTAAATTTTGAATTTCTCTGTGACCTTGACCTTGAATTGTGTGACCTTGAAACTTTTACACCTTCTGTAACTTGTGAAACTGAACAACTTTCTCAATCATGTGTCTATACAAAAAGTGTTTAGTTTCTGAGATATTTTGATGTTAATATGATTTTGAGCATAAAAAAATTACCCCTTAATATTCAGACCCTAGCAAGCTATTTTTCAGGGGAGACTAAAAATTAATATTGAGAAAACACAGGTAGTATGGATAGGAAATAAAAAATATTGTTCAGACAAACTGTGATAAATGGAAGTTACAGTGGGGTTAAACTAGGTTTACTCTTTTAGGAATAGAATTTGATGTTTTGTTAAATAATATTTGTGAATTAAACTACAAGAAAAAATTAGTAAAGATTGAATCATTACTAACAGTTTGGAATAAAAGGAACCTTACACCTATTGGTCGAAATACAGATGTAAAACCTTACTTATTTCACAGTTAAATCATCTATTTATATCCTTGCCTAATCCTGCAACACATTATATTAATTTATTAAATAATTAGATTTATAAATTTGTGTGGCAAAATAAATGCAACAAAATAAAAAGAAGTATAAATGGGAAGTGGGATTACAAATGATTCACCTCGATTCATATATTAAAGCTCTTAAAATAACATGGATTCGACGACTACTAAATACAGAAGGGACATGGCAAAGTTTGATATTTCACTCTTTAGATTTAAAATCTCTTTTGCATTTTGGTACTGAATACTTAATAGGTGCATTAATAAAGTTAAGAATCAATTTTGGAAAGAAGTTCTTCAATCTTGGAAAACACTACAGTGTAAACAAGAAGAAAAGGATAATTATTCATCTATGAAATTTAAAAAAATGAACTATAGTTGAATGATAAAATTAAGTTAGGTGAAAAAAAGTGTTTTCTATAAAAAATGATATGAAAAAAATATAATTTTCATAAATGACTTTTTAAAAGATAATGGTACCTTTTATAAAATTAATGAGTTTAAGGATAAATTTAAGTTGATATATTTTCTCAAATATAATGGAATTATTTCTGTGATAAGACAATTATTTCAGGCAAATAACCAAAATGAGCTAATAAAGTCCAAGCACCTTGGATCCCACCTAAAATAAAAAATATTTTTAAAGGTAAAAAAGATTGAAAAGAGGTGTATGATATCTTAAAAATTAATAATTAATTACCAAAAGCACACAAAAAAATAATAAAATAAAAAAAATGTGAAGACATTTTCACAAATTTTGAACAAGATGAATGGAATCTAATATATTGTAGACCCTTCTTATTCACACATGACACAAAACTCCACTGGTTCCAATATAGGATTAACCATATGATTTTAACAACAAATAAATTTGATTTTAAAACTGGAATATGTGCAAATTCTGTATGTACCTTTTGACATGCACACAAAGAATCATATTATTTATACATATTAATATTTGTGCTTGTGAATATATGTATATGTAACATTGATGGATACATATATATACGTGTGGGTGAATGTATACCTATGTATGCATGCATATTTAAAAAATTACATGTACACCAATGGATGATATAAATGTTTAACCAGGTGGTATTGAAAGATTTTTTAGTTATATTCAATATATGTAATTAAACAGCGAATTTCATATTTACACTGTCGGAAAACAAAAAATACATGTTCTATTTATCTTATAAAATTTATTAACATACAAACACATGAACATATAGATGGACTGACAGACAGACATACAGATAGAGACACAGTGACACACATAAACATAGGCACATACACACGTGTGCACATGTATAAACAGCAAATTTTATATTCGCACTGTCGGAAAACAATAAATATATGCTTGATTTGTCAACAAAAATTTATTAACATACAATCACATTTTCTCTCCTATCTCTCTCTCTCTCTCTCTCTCTCTCTCTCTACGCACACACATATAGGCTATACATCATTTAATTACTGCAAATTATTTGGTTTAGGTTACTTTTAAAAAGATATAAATAGCCGTGAAAACGGCTATAGTTTATTATCAGAATTCAAATTGATATCTGCACTTTCTACTCGGTCTGCTTGATGATGCTATTTTTGGTTTCTTTCTGGGTCTTCGTCATCACAGCCTACTTTTACTGCTACATTGTTATAATTTTTACTCTGTACTGTACTACAAATGCAGTCACTCTGCTGTCTCTCTGCCTTTTTTTTATAAATCTCCGAACGTATGTTGTTACCTGCAATTTTAATTTCTGTCGTTTCTCTGACTGGTGGAACATACATTTGCTCTCTTTTCAGACTCTTACTTTGAAACAGGTGTCCCAATAAGGTCAAGCCTAGCACAGGTACCCATTAAACCCCATGTATTAAATATAGTGACCTTGACACTCTTACCTCTCGGCCCCTGTATTTACAAAATTCTAGTTTTTATTATTTATATTTGTAAAATGACCATAGTTACTTTTTATTTTACCAAATCTATCCCATTGTGATGTAAAATTCCCAATTGAAAGGGTACATGACCTGTCCAAAAAGGGTCTATACACAGACATAAAACTTTTTATATTCCTATATATTTTGTTAAAAATAAGGTCAGGTCCAATGAGTTATTCATATATAAATAGTAGTAAGGCTGAGTTTTTCAATTTCACGTGAAAAAGTGACAATCCTATTTCTCAAGCATTTTTTAACAAAATATATAGGAATTTAAGAATTCTTATGCCTGTGTATATCTCTGTTTTGTTATTGTATATCAATCCAAGTTGTAAAAAAGGGGGGGGGGGTTGAGAAAAAAAACATAGCTAATGCTAATCAAGTAGAAAGTATAAGAATAAAATGGAAAGATGGATTATTTTGCTTTTATTTGTCAAAACATGAACTTCAATCAAAATTATTTGGTCCAGTAAATTTCAATTCGGTCTGGTAAAATATCACTCACATTAATAGCCATGTACTAGTCTATATTAACTATATAACTAGTCTATATAACTATATATTAACTATTATAGATACATGTTTTTCAACCTAAGACTGAAAATGTCTGCCTTTGTTTTCATGTATTTTCTTGAATTTCATTGACTTTGGGACTCACATTAATAGCTATTGCATAATAGAAGCTACATATCAAGGAAGGGGGAGGGGGCTTCTTTGCTAAAAATGAATTTATTTTGTGAAAAGATACATGTTTTTCAACCTGAGACTGAAAGTGTTTGCCTTTGTTTTCATGTATTTTCTTGAATTTCATTGACTTGGGGACACACATTAGTAGCCATTGCATGAAAGAAGCTACATATCAAAAAGGGGGAGGCTTCTTTGCTAAAAATTAATTTATTTTGTGAAAAGATACATGTTTTTCAACCTAAGACTGAAAATGTTTGCCTTTGTTTTCATGTATTTTCTTGAATTTCATTGACTTGGGGACTCACATTAATAGCCATTGCATAATAGAATCTACATACAGTCAAACTTGTATATAAAGACCGCTCAGGGGAAATTACAAAAACAGTTTTTATAGACAGGTGGTCTTTATATAAAGGGTCACATGAGATATGAAATCCTTTGTATCGGAGATGACTTTTATTATTTCCAACTACATATTTCTTCCATGGTTAGATATTTCATTTAGTAATAAATGTATATTGTATTTATTTACTAAAGGGATTTTCCTAACTCCAGGGCCTGGAAAATTGGAAAATATTAATTTTTTTTTTAAAAATTCCAAATTGGGAATTTTTGCATCTTTTTGGCAAAATACAAGCCATTTTTGCATTGGGAAGGGTCCTGTAACCATACCAAAAATAGTCGTATAAAATTCCTGTGACTAATACATGAATAAAATGTAAATAATGGGAAAAAAAATAACAATGAAATAATTCAATGTTTTAAATAATTTAAATTAATTTATGATGTAATTGAATTATACATGTACATCGAGGATAGCCGCAGATTATTAAAACTGAAACAAATATCTAAAATGTGCTCAAAGTCGGTGGCCTGTGTTGTTAAGTCACATGAGTCAGAAGTGTAAGAATGTACAGAAAGATGTAGATAGTTGAATTTTATTTAATTATCATTTTATTATATGTAATCCAATGCTACGAGCGCCAGCGATTTTACTCTTTGAATTGAGATGTTGACTTGCTGATCTAGTGATGTTCGATTAGTTACAGCATTCCAGAATACGAGAAAACAAATCATCAATCATTCAGCGATGATATTTAAATGCTCCTGTTTGTAAAAACACCTTGTCACAAAGTGTGTCCTTTCTGAATTTTTTTCTTTTTTTTGTCTTAGTCTTTCGCCGATTAAGTAATCATCATCGGAAACTTTGGTCATAAATTGATGATCGAAAACAAAACATCAATCAGTCAGCGATGATTGTTAGTTCCTGGTTGTAAAAACACCATGTCATAAAGCACGCCCGAGTGCTTAATTACTACCCGGGACGTTAATTGACACCTCCAGGTGTGTTGTGACTGTCAAAGCATTGTGTATTGCGCCATGTTGTTGATTAAGTCTCGAATTGTTCCACAAGAATTATCTACGAGTTATCTCCCTTCCAAGAGTAGTAAGTGTATAAGCAGTCACTATACGCAAGTAGGACAACCACCGGCGGACAAAATACAGCAGTCGCCGGTCGCGTAAGGCAGGTGGTCGCTATTTAGGGGGCAAATATATAGTAATTCTCAAGGGGCAGTCCAAATATGGTCGTTATGGACAGGAAGTCGTTATATGAGGGGGTTGCTAAGGCAAGTTTGACTGTATCACAGAGGGGGAGGCTTCTTTGCTAAAAATGAATTTATTTTGTGAAAAGATACATGTTTTTCAACCTGAGACTGAAAGTTTGCCTTTGTTTTCATGTATTTTCTTGAATTTCATTGACTTGGGGACTCACATTAATAGCCATTGCATAATAGAAGCTACATATCAAGGAGGGGGAGGCTTCTTTGCTAAAATTGAATTTATTTTGGGAAAAAATACATGATTTTAACTTGAGACTGAAAATGTTTGCCTTTGTTTTATGTATTTTCTTGAATTTCATTGACTTGGGGACTCATAAATTTAACTAAGGACTCACGAATTGTGTTGTTGTGGGTCCCTGGGACTCACTGAAAAACATCCTAGGGAAAACCCTCAATAACGACAAAACCTGCATACCGTCATCCGCCGAACATTCTCTGGTACAAATGGTCATTTATACATGTTAAATGTGTTGTTGACCGCATTGCCAAAACAGGTGTGAGTAAAAATTTTAGCCAACAGTAGCTTATTTACTTGACACTACAACTGGAAAGGGAAATAATTTGAATAACAAGTATCTGGTTGTATGAACAAAGTGTAGTAGTCAGATAGGGACCAGCTTACGGGTGTCACAATTTTCAAATTTCTCTTCCATGAAAGTTGGAAAAAATTGACACGCCATGTGTTTACACAGCAATTATCACACATCAAAAAATATAATATTTATGTATTTATTCTGAACTACATATATATTGTATATAAGAAGTAAACAAAAAATGAATACAGGGCAATAGTAATAGCTATATATGAATAGCTTGTCTGATGGAGGATTTTTTTCTTTTATTTTCAGCTTGTTGATATAGTTGATGGTTTTTTGCATATTATGGGTGATAATGGGGTCTTAAAAGAAGACTTAAAAGTACCACATGGAGATCTGGGAACGGATATACTGGCAAAACATGAAGGTGGCGAAGAATTGCTTGTAAGTATAGAAAAATAAATACATGTAAATTTCAGTACCCTGACGGTGAAACTGGAGGGGACTATAGTGGTTTTAAGGCACAAACTTCAATACAGCTAGCGATTGCATGATTTTTGCCAGTAATAGAGTTTTAAAGTCTAGGCAGGTGGTTTTAGTTGATGTATTTACATGGTCATCGTTACCACGGGTGTTTCGACTTTAAATCAGTTCAACCCGATGTTTAAACTTTTTAACCCATTTCGTATTTGAGACATCGATCAACATTTATTACTCCGTTTTTACATAGAAGTACCAAATAACAATGCAATTTTAAGGTTGTTGAACGAACATTTCTCTGTTAAAGAATTAGGGAGTAAAGGGAACTGAATATTGTAACATTTTTAAAATCTGTTGAAAGTTGTGATAGATCTACAACCATGGAACATAAATATTTTTCACTTATTTCTTCTTTGTTTTATATAAAACCAACAATTTTTAAATGCACACAGAATCCAATAATTTAAGCAATATTTCAAATATTTTCATTTTACATGAAGGAAATTGAATTAATATTTTTAATCATTTTGAAAATTAGATATACTTTTGTTTATTTTGAAAAAAATAATGATTCTGTGGAGGAAAAAATTACTTCAGGTAAATTTTGACATATTTCATTAGACTGAAAGAATAATTACAGAATTTACAAAATTATTCCATGAAAAAAATACTGTCATTTCTGTAAATAATGATATTTAAAAATGTATATATATTTTAGAAATATGAAATTGTCCTATATCTACCATGAATTTTTACAAATTTGAAAAATTCTGGATTTTTTGTATATAAAACAAATTAAAGAATAAATGTCCCATGCCTGTACATGTAAATCAAAGTCCAACTCTGTATGTCTGCTGTTTTGTAATGACAATGTAAACATATCATAAGATGTATAAATTTCTACTGATGCATAATCAAAAATAAGCATCCACTAATTTCTTATATTTCAAATATAAGTTTTAGTTTAAAGATGTACCATGGTATACAACAGCCTATACTAATTTCTGATTTTAGTAGATCAAGGATGTATATTCCCAGGTTAAACAGTAACTGCATGTATAATGTACATACAGATATATATTCTTTTATAAATTTACCATTTCAGATTTGACAAAGGACTTGCCTTTCAGGACTTACAGTCCTTTGATTATGTGTCTGTCTGTCTGGATAGTTTCCAGACAATAACTTGAGTTAGGTGTATCATAGCTGAATAAAACTTGATATTATGTTAGCTTATGAGGTAATCTAAAGTGGGAATGTGTTTGGGGTCAAAAGGTCAACTATGATGATCACTGTTACTAAAAATAGATATATATGGTTATATTTTGGTTTTCAGATGATAGACTTGCAAATGCCAGATATTAATGAAACTTAATGCTATGTTAGTCTATGAGATAATCTAAAGTGAGATTGTGTACTGGGTCAAAAGGTCAACTATGAATGTCACTGTTACTAAAAATAGATATATGGCTACATGTATATTTTGGTTTCCAGATGATAACTTACAGAAGCCAGATATTAATGAAATTTGATACTATCAAATTGTGAGGCCCTCTAGTGTAGGATTGTCTACAAGGTTAGAAGGTCAGCTATGAGGGTCACCATTGCTAATTTATATATGGACTAATGCATGATAAGGGTCTCATTTTGGTGGACAAAAAGTGTGTTAAATTTAACTCTTTTATTATTTCAACATCCCAAATATTCATATGAAAAATTTATAACCAATAAGGTCGTGCCAAATTAATTACGGTAATTGTTCTTTGGAGTTTTAAAGAAAAAATATGGAGCGAGTAATTGAATTAATTTAATTATTTTTCCTCAAAACTTTTCAGATGCGAGAGGTTTTTTGATGGGATGAACAGACAAAATTTTATTTTTTTGATATATTTTTTTAAATATAAATCATATTAAATCAAGCTAGTGAGCAATATTTCTTAATATTGTTTGCTTTTACAGATTAAACCTATAGAAAAGTCAATAGTTTATGTGAAAAAGTCTGAAAGTTGCTCAACACCATTATTCATGTACATCAAATGCATCTGTGATTACAACTATATTTAGTTTATTGTGACAACTTTTGATAATTATGTACAATGCAAAATAGTATCTTAATTATAATGAAGCACATAATTAAATGACAGAATAGTTAATGAGACCCCTAAGTCCAAATGTACAAAAATACTCTGTAGAAACAACTGAAGGGAACTAAGTGGACTTCAACTATTGATAAGACCTCTAGCAGATAGTTACATGTAGCTGAACTATGTCCAAGTACATTTACCTGACTTGTGATAGGTATATGAAAAATAATTTAAAATGTAGAAGAATTAAGTCAACAAAAAGTCTCCTATGTAATCCTTATCTGTATACTAAATAAAAAATATTTTATAAAAACTTGTTTGTCATTTTTGGCTCGCCTACACTCCAGTGAAATGTTATGAAAATATAAAACTTGGGATTCCCACCTTACAATCATATATTTATATGATGCAAACACAGCTCAGCTCAGGTGTGCTATATGACCAATGGACCTCTTGTTCAATGCTTGTGATTGATTATATTTTCTTTGCCATGCCCTTCCAGTTAGTTGTTTAAGCTGTATGAAGACAGGTTACTCTTTAGTCCCCCCTCAATATGCCCTGGTAAAGCCCTGTTGGAGAAATGACTTGAAGAATTTCTTGATTTTCTAGTTTAGAATATTTACCAATGTTTGAAGATACTGAACATTTTTTTTAGCTTGTCTATTCGAAGAATAGGGGGCATGTAGTCACCCTGGCGTCAGTGTCAGGCGTTGCCAGGTTAAGGTTAAAGTTTTGGGGCAAGTGTTGGAAAGTACTATAAATCAATCAATATGTGTAGTAGGAGGCTGTTATTTGGTATGAAGAACTCTTTGGGGGTAAAGTATCAATTAGCAGAGTGAAATCTGAAACTTTTATGGAATAAATTCAAATTTTGACACATTTTGTGATTTCTTGCAAAAATTTGCTGTGTTCAGATCAATGTTGAGTTTTCATTAGGATTTTGGTTCTTGGTTAATGATAGTGTTAGAACCCTGATAATTTGGATGGAGGTTCCATTAGGGTAGAATATCAGTGCTTATTAATGTTCATATTTGGGTCTTTGGGGTATATGTCCCACCCCTTAAATTTATTCTTTTATGTATTTTTTGAAAACCATTCACATGCACACCTCTTAACCATATATATTCTTGTTTGTTATGGGTAGACACATTTATTGGTATATGATTGGGTCCTTTGGGGGGGGGGGGTCCTGCCCGACCCCTCCCCTGAAATATATATTTTTAAACTGTTCACATCCCAACCCTGAAACCATATATATTATTGACTGTTATTGGAAAACATATTCAGTGATGTATGTGGGGGTACCGCCCACCCCCCGAAATATATATTTTTATTTATAACTTAAAGTCCCACCACAGACACATTCAGTGGTGTATGGGGGATCTGCCCCCTCCAAAATATGGATTTTTTTTTATAACTTTAAATCTGAACACAGCCACACTCTTAAACCATATATTTTATTGATTGTTATAGGAAAACATTCATTGGTGTATGTGGGGATACTGCCCCATCCCATTAAATATATGTATAAAGTTATTTACTTATAACTTAAAAGTCAATCATAGCCCCACCCTTAAAACCATATATATTATTGACTGTTATGGGAAAACATATTCAGTGATGTATGTGGGGGTACTGCCCCACCCCCTGAAATGTATATTTTAACTTATAATGTGAAATTCATTCACATCCCTTATCCTACACTTATTAATACTGTATGTTACTTTTCTACATTTAATATCAGAACAAATTCTGGCAAGACATGTAATTCTTGTGATAATTTACACCTATTTAGGCGAGTTTTGTTGTCATCTGACATCTCTTGTTTCTACTTTTAGGTCTCAGTGCTTTGTTGTATGGAGGAGGAGCAAGTCACAGGATTTAAACCAAGAAATAAATGATGAAAAAATAATGACAAGAAATTATATACATATATATATATATATATGTAAAAACCTGCTCTCCAGATTTAATTTCAGTTATTGATTAAAAGAAAGTATATGGACATACAGCTAATGAACAAAAACAAAGATACCTGACAAGAAAAGGGCATATCAACATCTGGATTTTTATGATATATGCAAGCTTTTAGATCACATTATCTTGCTGTGTACCATTTACTCTTTATAATAAAGATTTGGGATGTAACAAAACTTTGTTATTGTCCTTTATTTTTAAAAAGCACAGAAAGATAGCTCTTCCAGTATGTTATACTGTCTGTGTAGTGTAATAGTAGGCACCTCTACAGCCCCCGGGCCTTTGCTTGAGTAACACTGAAATGAACAATGTGCTTGGACATTTCTAATTTTGATCACTAATCAAATCAGGGATTATATACTAAATATTAGAAAATCTTCTTCTCTATGTCTATGAATTGTAAATTGAATACAATTTTACAAAGAGAATAAAGCCTTTTAAGTAAAGTTGCATTAGACGAAGGTTCAAGGTGACCTATTTTGACTGTCTTTTGTCTATCATCGTGGGTCGTCCATGTGTTAATAATTTTTACATATTTCATTATCTTCTCAAGAACCATTGGGTCAATTTTAACCAAACTTGGCAGGAAGTATCCCCATCTTCAAATGAAAAGGGTACATCTTAAAAAATCTTCTCCTGTACCAATGATGAGACAGTTCACAATTTGTATGATTTGTTGATGCAGTATCTACACATTATATGTTGTTATTATGTAGTATCTACAGATTTGTGAATGAAAATAAAATCTATCCATATCCAAAAATGAGACATGGATAACTGATTCCGTCTGGTAGCAGCGGCATCAAGAGCATTTTGTTTTCCAGAGCAGAACTCCTAAACTATTGTGTGGATTGGAACCAAACTGACCAACTTCCTGGAATAAGTTCATGGTAACTTAAAACTGTTTCTTGAGCAGAACTCCTAAACTATAGCGTGAATTGGAAATCTACTTCACACAAATGATTCTCATGTACCCGAGATGAGCCTTTTGGGGTACTAAGGTTGGTGTGACCTGCTTTCTGGAAACTAGGTCATGGTCACTGAAAATTGTTTCCAGAGCAGGATTCCAGAACTGCTGGAGGTATTGGAACCAGACTTGCACAAAATGAAAGTTTAGTTTGGGTAAATTTTGTGACTTCAGGCCCCGTTGCACCATAAATCTTTGTTTTCATCATGAAAAGTTCATTGAGCTTGAGTATAGAGTATATTTGGCAACTGTAAGCCCAGAGTTGGAAGTTAGTGTAGTTGTAAACAAGAAAGGTGCCATTTGATAAAAAAGATCTTAACTCGACAATCCCACGAAAAACAATGGACTCTTCTGTAAATCGATGACTTAGACCAGCCCAAATGCATCTCTAGGGGTGAAAGGATTACGGTCATCATTGTACTTGATATTACCAGGTAGTTACAGTCAAACTTGTCTGTAAAGGCCACTCATGGGAAACAGGCAAAAGTAGCCATTATAGACAGGTGGCCTTTATAAAGACGTTTACTATTAGGCCGAACTCTGCTGTGATTTTAAGTGATTTTTTATTTATTTGAAGGAAAAAAAATCGCTTTAAATCGTGGCAGAAAATTCTGCCTAGTTTATTATATATCTCAATATTCTGAGTTTAGATACTGTTGTTTTCAGTTTGTGTGATCTGACTTTTCAGAATCATATCTGGATATCACCCGTCTGTAAAACTGATGATGTAGTAAACCAATCAGGATTACATTTCCTATGCAACGTCACAATCTGCCAAAGTAAAAATTTCTTCCGGTTGATGCATTCTGATTGTGTATGCATTCAAGTGTTAAACAGTTTACACATCCGTATCTAACTGATTAGTTTATTATGGATGGGTATATAATAAATTAATCATGATAACGGTAACTTGATCCTAAGAGCTGGATCACATCTTGTTGACAGATCAAACTTGACGCTTCACATCATTTGATCTGATGATCTGCCCATCAACTCTATGTGATCCGGCTCTTAGGATCAAGTTACTGTTACAATAATCTCTATTTGTTCATCATAAAAAAAAAGTTAACAAAGGTTATGTTTGAATGACCTTTATAGCCATTTAATACAAATTTGACTACATACATTACATAGACTTCAACACATCAGAAATATAGATCCTATTATTAAGTTAATAATTGATCTATCCATAATTAATGGTGACATTATGCACATATTGATATGATAGATTTGCCAATAAATTTACATACTTGTATATTAGGATTTCATAGATCCAGAATCTGATATGAAAATTAATTCCATCACTGTTTCATGTCTTGCTCAGGATTTTTTTTTTTTAAAGAAAACTGGTGAAGTTAATTTTTTTTAACCCTGCCAGGACTGAATTTCTGTTTTAAGTTACATTTAAAATACCTTTCACTACTAATGTTGAAAACCCAACAAAGGAATAGTATCTAAGAAGTCTCGGGTATAACTAAGAAACGATAACAAAAAAAAAAAAAATAGGACCTCACATTTACAAGACAAATGCCTTAACAAATTGATGTTTTGTGTAAGGCTACACTGCACCTGTTGCCAGACTTTTCCATTATGACATCACAATGAAGTGGCCTATCAAACATTTGTGTGATTATCGTGTCACAATGTCAAATGACCTCTAAAATGCAAATTAAGAGCCACCAGTGGGACATTTGGTGATTGGTCAACTGATTCACTGGTAGATGTTTTTATATTTAAAACATCATGTATATTTGTTCATATTTTGTAACATTTGACCACATATTTTTCACACATATGGATATGTTGCCAGCTTAAGTGACACAAACTTTGACCCGTTTTATAGACCAGGGCTCAACACTAAGGCACGTCCGACCAACCCTGACTAGTAAAAGATTGGTCCGGTCTGTTAATTTGTGTCAAAGTAGCCTGACTGGTTGGGTTAAAAATATCACTTCAAATAGACTGAAGATCTATTATTAAAAATTGTTGTGGGAAACCATTTTTTTCTTTTTGTAAAATTTTGTTCTTTTTGTAATTTATTTACCGATAGTGGGACATTTATTTACATTACCGGTGATTGTGATAATAGATATGATATTACGTGCCGTATAGACTTACTTTCATTTCGTCAATTTTATCGCCATATAATGTAATACACCCTCTGGTGAGAGATTGGTATATAAAATAACCAGAATAATAGTAATATTACCAGGATGATGCATAAAGCCACTGGAATGACACATCAGATTATGTTTTCATCATTTTTAGACTATTTATATACAGCTAAGAAGAACAAACTACATGTATTTCAATGTGAGAAGGGAAACGGTGTTCTAGGAATTTTGCTACAAATTGTGAGTAATTAGTCGGGTTAAATATCACACTAGTTTTTTTTTAAAGTTTTTTTTAATAAAAAAAAAAAAAAAAAAAAAAAAAAAAAATATCACACTAGTGCTGATATGGCTTAAATATGAAAAGCTAGACCAGTAAATACGAGGACAATACCAACAAAATATCTTTTCATTTAAGGTAATACCTACATGTATATTATTAACATTTAAAAGTAAATTATTCCACAAAATTATCATTACGATGGAAAGGAGCTTCAATCCAGTTACATGTCCCGTCATTCCAGTAATTGGGGTCATTTCGGTAATTCTAAGGACCCGCAAAAATTAAGATTGAAAGTGAAACTGAAAGCATCGGTCATAAAATCACAAGTGTATGCAGCTTCACTACCCTAGCCTAGGCATATTTTAATTTAATCAGGCATATAGAATGGTATGTTTCTTTTTTGATAGTTTTGTTTGAATTGAGTCACAGTATCTCTAATAAAGCAGATCAACTTACGATAACTTTTGATATCTGTTTACACCGAGTGACTGACGACGGCTTCTTTATAGTAGTGGAGGCATAACTAGAGATGAGGGTGTATCAAAGAAATCAAAGGGCAGAACAGGAATCAGAATTTATTTTACAATAATTAGGCCTAAAAGAAAATTTCAAACTTATATACATACTTGTTTCTTGACTTCTATAAATAAATTGTCAAAGCATTCAAGATAACTGTGTATTGAGGTTTTATTTTGTTCTTGATAAACTTAGAAATCAGTGGAATAATTAGCATGAATACAGTGTACAAATTGAGGATAATTTACTTGCACCACTCAGAAATGACATGTATGTTTTATACTGTAACAAAATATACTTGTATTCCAGTCCTGCTTATCAGAGTTAGTAGGCTTGAGTACTCTAGAGATTATATGGAATTATTTCAATCATGAAATCATTCATTAATTTATTTCTGTACTTATTTGTTTTTTTTTTTATGTTATTTAAAAAATCAGTTAAAGCAATGGTGCAGCAATAGCTAAAAATGATACATAGATATGCACAAGTCCTCTGCCCGTCATCGAGTTCGTCGGGCAGTTTATGAAATTAATATGTGAGCTATATTTTACCACTTATTAAAAATTAAAATATAGTGTTTTCATTATACCTTTAAAATCTCTAGATGTAGCATACCCTAATTAAGTATGATATGAAACTCTGGAAGAGAGATTTCGATAGATATGATGTAACCGAGGTCAGGTCTAGTAAAACTTTCTAGTACTGGTCTGAGTGGTGTTGTTCTTTTTAAAGTTAATGTTGAGCCCTGTAGACAGATGCTAATGCTTCAGGGTTCTTTTACATGCCATGCCTGTAATGAAAGGGTCTCATCACAAATAAAAGCAACTTCCTGGCAAAGGCCTTGTCACTACCATTGGCATGTTCAAGAAATTGAATCTGAGACCTGCTGCTTGCAGTTAAAACACCATAACTTAAATATCTCTGCTGTCAATATTGTAGCCTTTGTTATATGGTATTTCTACTTGCTTGGTTACTGGGGTTACCACCTTAGCTCAATTAGTAGAACACCAGATTTGTAATCAAGGGGTCCAAGATTTCATTCCAAGCAGAGACAGTTATTTACATCTTTGACATTTGAAATAGATGTCCCATCTGTAGGGGATAATGTAACAGTGGTCATATGGTGTTCCTACTAGCTTGGCTAGTGGGATTACCACTTAAGCTCAAATGGTAGAGCATCAGATTTGTATTCCAGGGGTCCTAGGTTTGATTCCATGCAGAGACAGTTATTTGCCTCTGTGACAATATATTCATAAGTCCATGTAAAAAATAAGTCACTGGTCTTTTCTGCTATCTATAAATGTAAAGGTCTATACAATGCAGTATTTATAAAGTCACAGGTCAATATGTTCTTATGTTCAAAAGGTATCAAGTCCATATACTCCTATATCTATAAAGTAATCATATTGTATACCCAATTGTTAAAAAATAAAATATTATGATGTAATATTACCACCAGGGCAGTTTATGTCTTCAAGGGTCAAATTCTGTAATACATCATCACTACCAGGGCAATCTGATACATTAGCATGGCAAATTATATAAATTTCAAATTAACATCTGGAAAATCATCCTATTTAATGTTAGAATTTTGGCATTCAAATTTCAAATTCTGTCATGTTTCATTACTGCCTAGGCAGTTTGATATATACAAGGCACAATTTCTAATGTCACATAAATAGCAGGGCCATTCAATATATTCACAAGTCAAATTTCCTGATGATGCACTGATAACATGCAAGGTATTTCATTACAGTAATGTCTCAGGTCAATTTTTTACCTCACATTATTTTGCCGGGCATTTTCTCTGATGTTGCATTACCAACGAAGTGATAAGCTTCTGATATCACCTTATGCATAGGACAATCATAACAGATATAGCAACATTTACAGCCTAAGCCAATATTGTCCAATATCACAGAATCCCAAGGGCAATGTATGTTGTTGATATGTAAATCATAAAGTATGACGCATGCATTTTCAACAAGAAAAATTATGCATACAATAGAAATCAAAACTTTCTTTATAAAACTTCTTCTTGTTAAAAATTTCTAGATTAATATCATTTTCAATTATAATATATATAATAATACATATATACTAAATAACAATGAATTACTTTCCCCCATTTTGTTCATCAGTGATGTCTAGACCTTCATTTACGAAGCTGACATCGATATTACTGGTGTTCTTGAGTAGATGGGCTCTGGAGTTCTGTCGCTCAATTTCCTGACCATGATGATTCATTCTAGTGTCAGTTTCATTTTCTATGTGGATCTGAAATTGGTGTTTGTCATCGATTTCCACAGATCCAAGTGACCGAATGCTTGCTGTCTCACTCGCTGAGTCAAGCAAGCTACTAAGCAAACTACTTTGATCAAAGTCTCGTACTTGCTGGTGGCTGTCTAGTCTTTCAAAAGCTTCAGCTAAGTTTTCTGCTGATGATAAAGGTGGCCAGTTTTTGGCTTTGTTCAATTCTTCCTCCACGATCTCATATTGATAAGCAGAATTACTAAACAAATCCTCAATCCAGCACTGCAGTGTCTCTCTCACAAAATAGCTCTCTATAATGTATGTCTGCAAAAGTAAATGCCAGTTAGACCAGGAATTTCATAGTTACATAGTTTGTGAGGGCAGGATGCAAGGGTATGTGTTCAGAAATCTGGTGGCTGTCTGGAGAGATGTCGGGGAAGCCCGATACAGATATTTTAACTGACCACATACACAGTGGAATCTCTTTATCTTGAAATTCATAGGACCACCCTAATTACTACAAGGTATCCAGAATTCCAGATAACAGAATTTTTAATTACCATATTTTTCTACCCATATAAAAAATTGAAATGAGATTCCAATATATTTCCATATTGTCCCCTAACTAAAGAAGATTTCATTTACTTAAATAGAAGTTCAGATAATGGTATTAAGAAGAAAACAGATTTAAAATAAATCTTAAAAGAATTTATCACCAAAATGTTATTTGCATTTTAACAGGAAATGTCATTTTTCAGCTTTATTTGTTGTGTTTACAAATACAAAATGAAAATAATTTTTTTAGTATATTCTGGTTGCTGGTGTAAGCAAACCGCTTCTCTGCCATCATCTTTTATGTTTAATGTATATCATCGGCATTGTACACTCAAGCATTTTGCCCAGATGGACAATGGGATATTAATAAATATCTGATGGTGATCTCACAACTAACCTAACACAACAAAATACATGCTGCATACCTGGAAATACTTGCCCCATTTAATTTTCTTTCTCAGATGAGAGGGCGAATATAAAACAAAAATGAAATTTTCAAGCTAAATAAATGAAGCAGGGAAATACAAGCCATCCAGGTGACTACAATTTAAGACAAGGTGAAAACGTTCTCTGTTGATAAATGGCAGAAACATCCAGGGGTCAAATCTCAAGGTATGCAGTAGTTGTAACCAATTTCAGCAGTTTTTATTGGACAAACTGATCTGAGGCATCATAATGAATAACATTATGTGAGATAAAAAATTTTTTTGTCGACAAATACTTTTTATTATTGCATGTTTTGTACATCCCATCATGAAAAGGTCATGGGTCATAGATGAAGTGCCACAATTTTGAGGGACTTCTTGGTCAAAGCAGTGAGACCCTTAGTGCAACACACCTACTGGTCTGCTATTTGGGATCTTAGTCTAAACTCTTGTCTTTAAGACAAGTTATAAATAAATGGAACAACCACTATGTGTTTAAAAAGCCTGGTAGCAGCTAGCATTTGACCATCCATATCCCTCTTATTGTGGTGAGCAGTTTGTTGGCAAATAAATACACTCAAACCTGCCTTACCGACTCACTAAAGTAAGTGACTAGCTGTTTTATATGACTTAAATGAAGACCTCCTGAAGTACATGTATTTTCGTCTATGCATGATTTGATTTTAACAACGTCCTGCCTTATATGACCAATGGCTGTTATTTTTACTTCCGAAACATTGTAACCACCTTTATTTAACATTACTTTTACAGACTTTTTAACTCATCAACTCATGAAAAACATTGGACTCTTCTGTAAATCAATGACTTAGACCAGTCCAAATGTGTCTTTAGAGGTGAATGAGTTAAAGATGTATTCTTGTCCTGCATACTGACATCAAAATGGCGACAGAGAAGCCGATAGATTTAGCATTAGATCAATCAAAACTTATTACAGGTGACTCTCGATGGCTCGAACGTTGAAACCTCGAAGTTTCGTACAGGTCCTAATTTTTTCCTTCATAAATTACGTACATGTAAATTAACTCTTGATTTCTTGAACATCGAAACCTTGAAGTTTTTGAAACCTCAAAGTGATTCGAAGTCTCGATTTGTATATTCCTTTACATTTGACTCCATTATTTTGTACAGTATTAAGAACTTATATCGGTCGAAATGTCAATTTCCAGAACTCTCAAAACCTCGAAGTTTTTCAGTGGTCTAGTGGACTTCGAAAATCACCTGTATTTAAATGATGAATTATAAATAATTGATCATGCAGTTTAAACATATGATTTGAAATATGCTCCAGTTTAATTTTTGCCATTTTTTTCTTTAGATGAGAAGGCAAATTTAAAATGAAAGCACGGACGTACATACAATCCATGAGAACATGGTGATTTAGGGCAAATTGATAAGACTGGGTGAATACTTTTCTTTCGTAAAATAGCAAAAATAACCATGTATAGGCCTATACTACTATGTCAAATACTGAATCACTTGACCCCCTCATTTTTTTCACATACAAGCAAAATTCTAACGTTTTCAATGCAGATG
Source organism: Atrina japonica (assembly GCA_030159075.1). Taxonomy (NCBI): domain Eukaryota; kingdom Metazoa; phylum Mollusca; class Bivalvia; order Pterioida; family Pinnidae; genus Atrina; species Atrina japonica. The sequence continues at coordinate 1,545,401 of BROG01000026.1, read as the reverse complement.
GTTACAAAAGTAAAATTGAATATACAAAAACATTTTGCTCCCACCCAACTATTTTTATTTGCTTTCTATGCCACTGTGTGAGGAAGTCTGCCAGTTACTTGAGGACAGTTGGTGATCTCTCCGCGGGTAGGCCTACACTGTATCATGGTTTGTCCTCCACCAATAGAAAAAAAAAAAACTGGCTGCCTCCATATCATTGAAAAATTGTTTAGTGTGGTGTAAAACACCAATAAAACACAAAAATAAACCAAAAAGTATCTAACTTTTTATCCATCCATTTATCTATCTATCTAACTTTTAATCAATCAATTTATCTATCTTTTTATCAATCCATTTGTCTAACTTTTTATACCTCCATTTATCTATCTATCTATATCTTTTTATCCATCCATTTATCTAACTTTTTGTCCATCCATTTATCTAACTTTTTCTATCTTTTTATTTATCAATTTATCTATCTTTTTACCTTCCATTTATCTATCCATTCATTTATCTATCTTTTTTATCCATTCATTTATCTCTCTATCTATCTAATTATCCATCCATTTATCTCTATCCATCTAATTATCCATCTGTTAATCTACCTATCCATCTAATTATCCATCCATTTATCTATCTATCCATCTAATTGTTCATCCATTTCTCTGTCTATCTATCTAATTATCCATCTATTTATCTACCTATCCATCTCATTATCCATCCATTTATCTACCTATTCATCTAATTATCCATCCATGTATTTATCTATTATCTGATTTTCCATCCATTTATCTACCTATCCATCTAATTAACCATCCATTCATCTATCTGTCTTTATTTCTGTCTATCCATCTTTATAAAATGCAAGCAATTAATGAATTACCTCTGCTAACAGTGATAACATGAAGTTTATGGTTGCTATGCCAACATATAAAAATCTGTATGGAATTGAAGGAGCTGGCTTCAACTCTATGAAGTCAGCCAGTCCATCTGTTGGATAAATTGTCAGCCACAAAGAAGCAGCTATACATATTGCTAGGTTTCCCAGGAAAAAATCTGAAAAGACGGAAAAAACATTGCTAATATACATCATGTTAATTCTTTAATTGATTGTTTTATTGCTGTTTAACTCATTCACCCCTACAGATACATTTGAACTGGTGAAAGTCATAGAGTTAAGGAAAAGTCCATTGTTTTTCAGGGGATAACAGATAACAAGCTAATACCCAGCTAAGAATTTTACAGATACATTTGCATTGAGATGTCACCAGCTTTAAGTGAAATGCAACAAATTTTGACCTGCATTTTGGACTGACGCCAATGCACTGAGGGTTCATTTACGTGCCACGTCTACCGCAACATTGACCTCAATTTTAAATCTCATCCAAATGTTTTTGCTTTGTATACTGAGCGCTTGGCAATGGAACAGTCATTACAATACAAGTCTTTAGTATGCTCCGAGTCCAGGAATTAAAGCTGGGATTTTCCCTATAAAATGCTAGACAAACGCAAGCGATTATAAATGAATGTGTAAGCAGTCAATCCATATACATGTATATAATGAATTTGTAAAGGTCATAGGTCACTCGCTATCCAAAGTACTGAATTTCTTTTATTGAAAATGTGAAGGTGGTAGAGCTTTCGTATCAGAAGCAGGTCGCAGATTGTAATAAAATGTTTTCCGGGTGAAGCCTGTCATAGTGAGTAGATCATCAATATGATAATCAAAAGGTCACTCTGCCCCACCAAGTTATGTGAATCGGACAATACTTACAGTTAGAGAAGATTGTTTTCCGGTATGGTTTTCCTTTGGAGAAGACAATAGCAAGAGTTATGTATTGATACATGGAGATAACAAATATGGCCATATTCTCGTAACTCGTGTAATCATAATCCTCATTTTCCACATAAGGAACAAACCTAAAAATAAAACGAGCATTCTGAGAGTACACATACTTATGAATCAATACATGTATACCCCTACCTGTAAAGTCATTATTAAGTGAAATGTTAACAATTACTGTATACTTGGAAAATTTTGCTCCTGTTTCAATTTTTTCTATTTTCGCCCCGAGATGAGAGGGCGAATTTATAATGAAGGCAAAACATTCAACCTAAATGATGGAAGCATGGGCATTCATGATATAATGTGACTATGGTGATTAAGGGTGAATTTAAGATGTATGTTTTCTGTCCTAAAAGGGCGATTAGTACCGGGGGCAAAAATTTACAGGAATACAATAAAACACTTTGACCATATGCTTAAGGTAATGAATTTATTTGTGTCACATACAAAACTTGCATTCCTACCACCCATATGTTTAGAGTTATTCCCCTTTGTTAATTTTATTTGTTTGGGTCACATCTGAGTTATTTCTTCACCTAGGCTCTCCATATTTCGTACAAGTAAACATCTTCAGAAAACAGAGTGCTGCATACACAATTGATTTTATTTGTCCAGGCCATATCTAAGTTATTTCTTCATCTAGTTCTTATATACTGGTAGCAGTTTTGTATGATATCACTTTTATATTTAGGAATTGTTCAACTTACCATGGTTGTTTCAAAACATCAAAGTAACAGAAAACTTGTGGACCAATCTGTATTGCCATGTGAATGATTATAGATAAAATGGGCCCAATACTAAACAGGCTAACCAGGGGCATTTCTTTCACTAATTCATGATATGGTCCGGTCCTTCCAACTGAAACACACAATAACAAAATAATGAGAAAAAAAACATGGGTTAATGAAAGACTTCATAACTCATGTGGATTTCCCAGACTCTTTTAGGAATGGGGCCTGGGCCTTTTGAATTGGGAATTTTAGCCACATTTTATTGAAACTGGGAAATCTAAAAATACACAAAACTGTTTGAAAATAAATTGTACAAGAATCACTTCAAATTCATTGTCATTTGACTTTTAGTTTGGAAATTTCGGTCACAAATTTTTTTATTTTTTTTTATTTTATTTTTTTTTTTTATTTATTTTTAAATTCATTTATTGCATTTAGAATGGGGCCTTATTTTGGGCCTCCAAGATAGGATGGAAAATCCCTGTCATTTTGTGACAACATTTTTTACACCCCTTAAACTTAACTGACCTAACCCCCTAGATTTAACTGACCTCACCCCTTAGATTTAACTGACCTCAATCAATCTTCTTGATCACAGTAATGGAAAAACTTAAGTCTAAATAACCATCATTTTTGCAAAAATAAACATGACTGATCCCATAGCTAAAGCATAGCAAGTGCTAAGGATTATAAGACAAATATGCCACTCAAGATTGGTTGATGTACAGGGTTTTACCCTGTTGTCTTTGGGTTCAGTTACAGAAATCATTCCCAAAATGAATGTTCCACCCCCCCAAAAAATCTGCAGAAATTCCCAATTTGGATTCACACACAAATATTCCACTGGAAAATATTTTTGAATAATTGCTATTCAATAATTGCTGAAAACCTGGACCTGGCATCATAAAACTTAAGAATTACTTAAGTCTGAAATTTTTTACTCAACTTTGGCTAATCCTGAAATCTGATGGGCTGAGCTGGCCAAGTTGAGAATATTTTCAGACTTGAGTAAATTCTCAAGTTTTATGGTGCTTGGCCATGAAGTACCTATTCGACCCAATAAGTGCCCATACATTTTTCTTTTTTTGTAGCACCCTTGGCAGTTATTGGGTAGAATACAGTATCACTTAAAACAATTTTAATTATAATCTGTTAATCATTGGATAACAGAAAAATAAAAGTTAGTTTTCATACCTTTGTTGATCTTTTATAAATATTTAACAACAAGCATTAATGGCCATTTTTCTCAAAAACTATATTTTCTTCCATCTTGGAGAAATATTAAGATATTGCCAATTTTGCACCAAATTGCAGCTTATTTTTATCATGTTTTTCTGGGCTTTCAAAATACTGAAATATCTTTTTGAGTCATGTGAATATAATTTTACAAAAGCCAGGTACAACCTGCATGTATAAAATTCCAGTACAGAAGATGTTAAACCAATTTCTTCATGTCAAAACATATACAATGGAATCTTGTTGATTCAAATTACATGGGACAACCTTTCTCTTATATCTGGAATTTGAGATTCCACTGTACGAAGCAGGTAAAAACACTGACATACATACACGTGCCAAATTTATTGTCAATTAATGTCATTTTCCCATATCATTTCTATGTTAAATAATATTTTTTTTTAAATTAGCTGACCTGACTCACATAATGAAATCTTGTAAACTAATTACTTGTGCATATTTGTGAGGAAGTCTATGGACTACTGGTCAGCGATCAACAGACCATTTTCAAGTTGTCTTGTTACGTCAAAATTCGTCAAAATGGAGTGCGGTTTCAAAGAGCAATATAGGGCATCATTATATTCTGGATAAGCAGTTTATTGCCTACTGTAGATAACTTTTATTTAGCGTGAAATTTAATTTCGCGTTAATCCACGAGACACCTCGAATGCGAATTCAAATTCATCGCGTAATTTTATACACAATTATTGCCTAGTTTTCGCGAATAATGCTTCTACCGCGTACATGTTTTAATCGCCCATTAGTCCTCCCCCATTCTTTTATCCATTCATTGTCCATTGTCTTTGTTTTAGTTTCTCCCGATTTCACAGAATGTATTTGTTGATTAAATGATATTTCGCCGGTATCACTGTCCGTGAGGACGATGATTTACTTGTTTCTGTAGTGTCCATGCGGGATTGTAGATCTTATTGTAAGGCCGTTTTGCAGTGATAGTCAATGCACATACCCGGATGTTTGTGATTGACTCTAATTGCATAACAGCTTTACAACTAGATCTTACAACCCGTGGACGTTTTAGAAAGAAACAAAATAAATAATCATCCTCATGGACAATGACATTAGAAATCACCTATCTATATATAAATAGCCTACGTATATCGCAAAATATTCAATGAAAAATAAAACAATGCAAACATCGATGATCGAAGGGACATAAAACAACTGCAAACATCAAAGGGACATAACTCTTACTAAAAAAAACTTCGTTCGTAATACGATCGACACGTTACATTCATAGAGGTCACAAATTCAAATGTTTTCTAGTTTATATTCGCAAAAAGACAAAAGGAGATGACCTCGCGAAATGTAATTCATGCAAAATAAAAGTAATCTACAGTATATGACCAGGGATATTAATATCATGAAGTAAAAGGTGCCGATCTGAAAATTTGATTACAGGAAAGTGATGACACTTTGCATTTTACAAGAGGGATAATTTAACTAGAATTCATTCCTTGCAGATGAAGTGAAATAAGATATCGCCAAGTATTGTCAATGAAAAAATTACATGACCTGAATCGACCTTGCCCAACTTTCAGATGACGTCACGTAGTCTAAGTACAAACTATTGTGATGAAACTGAACAGACTCGGATTACTAGAAAATGGTCTATTCTCGGCAAGTACCAATCTTGCCAACTCCTTTTATATTACCTGGTATTTTCTGGTTTCTCAGAGAAATTAGTTTTTAATTTTGTTTGGCAATCAGAATAGTGTCTTGTCCACAAAACACAAAAAAATCTGTGAAAGTATGTACATGTTTGCATATTCCACGCCAGTCAAAAAACATTTGGCAAGAATTGGTACTTCGCAAGAATTTGTCACTGACCAGTATCATTCTAAACTGGTTTGAAATGTGTCATTTCCTATTATGGAAACTGCAAGAATTTTATAAGTGAGAAGTGAAACTTGCAGTGTCATTTCTTTCTTTCTTCATATTAAGTTACATCAACAAATTACTGCAAAGAAAAATTTTTTGCTTCTTAGGAAAAAAAAACTTCAAATAAATTTAAAACAAAAATCAGTTGAAAATAAAAAGACTTTGTTCTAAACACAAGACTTCATGAAAGCATTCATTTGTGACAGTTACATGTAAAAAGTTCTTTCAAAATAGAAAACGAAGGGAAAATGGCATTTTAAAATTGACATACTTCTGACACGTAGTTGTGTATAAATTACTTACAAGTGACACTGAGAGTTGTCAACAGGAACATATCTATATACATAAATTCAGGATCTGTTAAATTTGAAAAAATCTGAAAAAAAAAAACCAACAAAATAATGAATTTGATACAAGTCGGATATTATACATTTTTTGCCCAGTAGAACCTCTTACAATAACAGCGTTCCTACTAATCTCACTTGCTCACTTAACACTTCCGAGTGGTAACAAGAAGTATCGTACTGAACACAAATCATACCCAATGAAATTCAAATCGCACACAGGGAACAATTAGTCTTAGACCGAGTACTAATTGTCATGGGTAAAAATGTTTTGAGCACGAAACTACGTGATACCACTCGGAAGTGCTTGTGCACATGTAAAATTAGTAGGAACACAGTTATCGTGAAAGGGTCTGTTGGGCGACATGATTTTTCTGGGTTGAACAAATCTTTATATCTCCCTCCCAACTGGGCAATAGATTGTTTATTATACTGAAAGCTGAAGAAGGAAATACCATAGCCACGGAAAACAGATGTTGGCTAAATTAGTAAACTGACTCCTTCTGGACAGACAGACACTTGACAAGGTGATGCTCTGAAATTGATAAATGCTCGATTTTCAATGATTTATTTTTAAACATATTTCATAAACATCAACAGAAAAATAGATTCAAAATTTTACTGCCACATTTGTGACCCGTTTTTAATTTTGGCATCCTATTTTTGTAGGCTTGCTGAAAAGCCCAATATGTGAAGCTTGTAAACATGCTGGATACATCCATGTTTCTTAATCTTCTCTATATTACATCAAAAGCCTGCATATTACATCACATTCTTCACTTATGGTAAAAAGAGCAATACTCTAGAATGTCATGTGGTTCTGAGTGGAGTATAGACATAAAGATCTGTCACCCATGTGATTTCTCAAGACCAACCGTATTCGTTTATTTATTATGTCCATTATGTGAGGTATAATAAATACTATTATAGTAAAACTTGTATATAACGACCTCCTTAGGAACACAAGAAAATCGGCCTTTATAGGGAGGTGGTCTTTGAACAGAGGTTATTTGTACACAACTGGTACTATTGTCATTGGGGACAGTAAAAAGCAGTCTTTGTGACCAGATGGTCTTTATACACAAGTGTTCGCTAAAGCAGGTTTTACTGTAGTTATCTACATTGTCATACAGGTGATATAGTTTCATGCCAAAGTTCCTGTATTTCCTGAGCCAGAGGCATGTGATATGAAACTGTTTCACCCGTATTATTAATTTTGTCACAATTCTGAACATTCAACAGAAAATTACAGAAGCATGCCTCATGATTTGTTCCAGTAACTTCAATAACCACATTCCGCAAGTAAACTGGCAAACTTTCTCATAAAAATCAGCTTAAGTTCCAATGGAGCTCGAACCTGCACTGACTTAAAGTGAGAAACTTCAGAGTTCAAACCGCGATGCTCTAACAACTCGGCCACGGAGGCCTCATTTTACCGTTGATACATGTATCATGGGGAAGACTGATATTTTTTATTGATATGTATGAGGATATCAAAAAGATGTATGGCAATACAACAATAATATGACAATAATACAACAAAAATACAACAATAATACAACAATGACATGATAATGATACAATATGACAATAATACAACAATAATACAAGAATAATACGACATTAATACAACAATATGACAATACAACAATATGACATTAATACAACAATATATTAACACAACAATAATATGACAATACAACCATAACATGACAATACAACAATAATACAACAATAATACAACAATAACATGACAATACAACAATAATATGACAATACAACAATATGACATTAATACAACAATACTATGACAATACAACCATAACATGACAATACAACAATTAGACAATAATACAACAATAACATGACAATACAACAATAATATGACATTAATACAACAATAATATGACAATACAACAATATGACAATAATACAACAATAACATGACAATACAACCATAATATGACATTAATACAATAATAATACGGCATTAATACAGGGGCTGATAGACCCTTTTTGGGACAGGGTCCTGTACCCTGTTGTATTGGCCTAAATTTGGTAAAATAAGAACTAACTCTATAGGTCATTTTACTAAAATAAAAGGTACAAAACAGTTTTACTTGTAATTCATTTAACTTTCTTAATGAACTGAAAACATGGAGTTCATCTGAAGACATATGGAGGCTTTAACAGAGCAGTACTTTTAAGTTGTAAATTTTTTTGGGTCTATATACCAACAGTGAGCTATAAGGTGAACATAATAAAATGACAATATTACAACAATAATATGACAATATTACAACAAGAATATGACAATAATAATACGACAATAATACAACAATAATACAACTCACCCAGTACAACATACAAACAGATACAAATTGTGTCAAACTGTAACAAGCCATGTATTTAAAGATGCCAAAAGAGGTCACAAGAGCGGCTCGTCCTTCCCTGCAAAACACAAATTTACAATATTTATCACGTTCATGAAACACAAAACCAATCTTTAGTCGTCAATGTAAGTACTGTAAACCTTGAAAGTTTTGCTTGTTTAATTTTTTGCCATTTTTACCCTTAGATGAGAGGGCAAAATTAAAATGAAAGTGATATTTTCAAAGTTATTAACTGAAGAATGAACATGCATGCCATCCATGAGATCATAATGATTATGGGTGAATTTAAGACCGACAGGGGCAAAAATATCCAGGAATAGAGTATTGTAACAAAGCTGGAAGTGAGCTTACCACCATTTCCAATAAGTTACATGATCTTTAAGTAGATACTATGTGGACAAAACTGTACAGAACAGAATATCCAGATAACGATCTATTCGGATTTATCTTGAAATTATGTTTTGATGTTCAAGACAATTTTTTGAACAAGTTGAAATGTCTTAAAGTTTACAACGCATGCCCTCTAATAAAGTACCAGTAATATTAGCTTTTCCTTGCTTTATAGTTAAAGAAATCAGATAAGCATTTTTTGTGTTTGTGTGTCAAAGCTAACCTGATCAGTGTGGGGACACACTCGATATTGGGATGCTTTGATGTAAAAGGGGAAGCAACTGAGGCTTCTGCTTCTGACAAGGATATTCCAGCATGTGCCGTTTTCAGGGCTCCACAGTCGTTTGCACCATCACCGCACATACCGACAAAATATCTGAAATACATAAAACCATTATCTCATCACCATACATACAGGCATAATATATGAAATATAGTGGAACCTTGCTATTAAGACCACCTAACTGATTGACTAAAAGTGGTCTGATTAGTGAGGTGTTACAGTGGAACCTTGCTATTAAGACCACCTAACTGATTGACTAAAAGTGGTCTGATTAGTGAGGTGTTATAGTGGAACCTTGCTATTAAGACCACCTAACTGATTGACTCAAAATGGTATGGTTAGTGAAGTGTTACCTTGCTATTAAGACCACCTAACTGACTGACTAAAAGTGGTATGATAAGTGAGATATGATCTATTAAAGGTCTGTTCTTATCAAATATTTCTTAGGAAATTTTCAAGAGAGTGAAAATTTGTAGTCTTAAATTTGCGGTCTCCCAAGTGAAATAATATAAATTACATGAACTCTGAATGAATTCATACGAAAATACTTTTGTTATATCAGTTTTGTATTCAGTCATAAAATTTGTAATAGCATATCTGTAACGTCGGGGTGCAAAATACAGTGGTACCTGTCTTTAGAGACCACTGTCATTAAAGACCACCTGTCTTTTGAGACCACAATTTAAGAACCACTTGGTTATATAGTATAGTAAAACCTGCTTTAGTGACCACCTGTGTATCAAGACCACCTTGTCACAAAGACCGTTTTTTGCTGTCCCCAATAGTACCATTTTGTGTATAAATCAACTTCTATATAAAGACCACTTTCCTATAAAGACTGATTTTCTTGTGAAGTTGTTATATACAAGTTCCACTGTACTTTGAATAAAACCTCTTTTGAAAGACCACCTGTCTTAAGAGACCACATTTCAGTGGCAGATCGGATGGTCTCTCAAGACAGGCTCCACTATATTACTTGTCATGAGGAAATTTTCATTGTATCTGAATTTTTTATTCACAAAATCTAACATGGTATGTATATGTAAAAATGCTGGGAATTTTTATCTAAATTTTGTTTGATCCAGGTTCACTATGGAAAGTTTTATTGTACAGTCAAACTTGTATTTAATGCCACCTCTGTATAAAGGGCACCTGCCTATAAAGGCAACTCAAACATAACCTTTGTTAACTTTTTTTATAATGAATGAACCTATTTATAAAGGCCACCTGTCTATAACGACCTCTTTTGCCTGATTCGAGTGGCTTTAAAATAGACAAGTTTTATTCCACATATTTTTTATAATGATTAATTTTAATATTGTATTTCTAAGAAATAAATCATGATATGACATTAACATTTGAAATATGGTTCATAAAAATCTATACTTCCTACCCCAGTTCCTGCAATTCCTCCACTAGTTGTGCTTTTTGGTCTGGTGACATCCTCGCAAACACAGTCCCTTTTACACATATCTATAAATAGAAACTATGATCATATCGCAAGGGCACAAGCATCTGTGTTGTAAAACATATATTATCATGTGCTTAAAATATCAAACATCTGATTTGAAAGATATCTGAAATATCCATCTACGATGAAATTTCAAGGCATCTAACATACGTGGTATCTTGTAATATATCTGAAGTGCCATTTATCTATGATGTTATACTATTGATATCTGAAATATCCAGGCATCTTGTAATATATCTGAAATGTCACCCATCTATAATGTATACTATAGATATCTAACATACCCAGATGTCTTGTAATATACATATAAAATGTCATTTATCTATAATCTATACTGAAGATATCTAACATACCCAGATATCCTGTAATATATCTGAAATGCCATCCATCTATAATCTATAGTATTGATATCTAACATATCCAGATATCTTGTAATATATCTAAAATGTCACCCATCTATAATCTATATTACAGATATCTAAAATACCCAGATATCTTGTAATATATCTGAAATACCATCCATCTAAATTCTATACTATTAGTATAGATATCTTGCATACCCAGATATCTTGTAATATATCTAAAATGTCACCCATCTATAATCTATATTACAGATATCTAAAATACCCAGATATCTTGTAATATATCTAAAATACCATCCATCTAAATTCTATACTATCAGTATAGATATCTTGCATACCCAGATATCTTGTAATATATCTAAAATGTCACCCATCTATAATCTATACTATAGATATCTAAAATACCCAGATATCTTGTAATATATCTGAAATACCATCCATCTAAATTCTATACTATCAGTATAGATATCTTGCATACCCAGATATCGTGTAATATATCTAAAATGTCACCCATCTATAATCTATACTATAGATATCTAAAATACCCAGATATCTTGTAATATATCTGAAATACCATCCATCTAAATTCTATACTATCAGTATAGATATCTTGCATACCCAGATATCTTGTAATATATCTAAAATGTCACCCATCTATAATCTATACTATAGATATCTAACATACCCAGATATCTTGTAATATTTTATAAATATAACATTCCTGAGCTCGGTTGACAATATATTTCCTCGGGGTGACAACTTCCACTACCAACTGATCAGAAATGTTATATTTATTATAATATACCGATCCACTGTATTGAATCATATAACAACAGTATTATTTTTATACTTTATTCATGCAAAACTCTGCATCATACATGTACGTAAGTTCATCACGTTCGTAATACAAACTGCCTTCGATACCCAAACTGTTCTTTGCGTTGATTTTGAATCTTAAGCCTCAAGCAAGCATGTCTGCTTGGCTGACTTCAGCAAATATATTTGATAATGATATATTAATTCTGTGAAATTACTTAATTTCAGTTGTTGTTTCTTTCGGTTCTAGTCTGCGTCATGTTCCATAACTCATTTAGAGGTTACACCTAATTACTACATAAGAAAAACAAACGAACCATACGTGCATCCATTTCTGCGCATGTGATATTCTTATTGAATATCACCATGCTGAATATCACCTTGGAATGACTGAGACAGTGGAAAATACTCAATGCTTATTGTCCAATGAAATCGCTAGAATTTATGAAGAGGTATAATATATCTGAAATACCATCCATCTATAATTTTACTGTAGATATCTAACATACCCAGATATCTTGTAATATATATAAAATATCACCCATCTATAATCTATACTATAGATATCTAACATACACCGATATCTTGTAATATATCTGAAATCCCATCCATCTATAACCTATGCTATAGATATCTAACATATCCAGATATCTTGTAATATATTTAAAATGTCACCCATCTATAATCTATACTATAGATATCTAACATACACAGATATCTTGTAATATATCTGAAATCCCATCCATCTATAACCTATGCTATAGATATCTAACATATCCAGATATCTTGTAATATATTTAAAATGTCACCCATCTATAATCTATACTATAGATATCTAACATACCCAGATATCTTGTAATATATCTGAAATTCCCCATCCATCTATAAACTATGCTATAGATATCTAACATATCCAGATATCTTGTAATATATCTAAAATGTCACCCATCTATAATCTTTACTATAGATATCTAACATACACAGATATATTGAAATATATCTGAAATCCCATCCATCTATAACCTATGCTATAGATATCTAACATACCCAGATATCTTGTAATATATCTAAAATGTCACCCATCTATAATCTATATTACAGATATCTAAAATACCCAGATATCTTGTAATATATCTGAAATACCATCCATCTAAATTCTATACTATCAGTATTGATATCTAACATACCCAGATATCCTGTAATATATCTAAAATGTCACCCATCTATAATCTTTACTATAGATATCTAACATACACAGATATATTGAAATATATCTGAAATACCATCCATCTATAATCTATACTATAGATATCTAACATATGCAGATATCTTGTAATATATCTGAAATGTCATCCATCTATAATCTATATTACCAGTACAGAAGTCTAAAAAACCCAGGTATCTTGTAATATATCTAAAATGTCACCCATCTATAATCTCTGCTATACCGGTAGATATCTAACATACCCAGATATGTCTTGTAATATATCTGAAATACCATGGTTGGATGATACATCAATTAAGCTAAGAAATAAAAAAAAACCCAAATATTTTTGAAAAAACAGCTAATCCCCTTTAAGATGATGCCTAACTTGACACATATTAGAGAGGTCACAACCTTTAGATGTCATCTATAGCTATCTAATTCCATATGATTACTGAACAACTGCAAGGTGAGGCATAATGAACACCAACACATTTAATTACAGTGCAACTTTGCCTCAAGAGGACTTTGCTTGGGAAACCACCTTGTATCTCTGACAATAGATATTCAGTCTCTTGAAAATTTCTTTATAAATACTGATAAAGTTCAAAAGTCATTCAAGAGACCACCTGGCTATTCAGACAACTTTGAGACATTATAATGGTCTTAATAGTGAGGCGCCACCATAGTTTCTATGTTTTTGTTCTATGATATAGCAGACTTACCCTTTGTAACTCGTCAGGAAAATGTTGCCGTAGCAATGCCCATGACTTTCCCTCGATTGCAAAATGATAGTTAGGGGTTATTTGATTGTTCATGTTTAACAATTCCTCCATTTCTTTCTGTAAAATATAAATACAGTGAAACTTGTATATAAAGACCCCCCTTAGAGACACAACAAAATCAGTCTCTGTAGGGAGTTGGTCTTTATATAGAGGTTGTTTTGTACACAAATGGTACTATTGGTGACAGCACTAAAGCAAGTTTTACTGTAGATATATGTGGGTATATAAGTAGGTAATTCTGTCTTTTTCTAAAATTTCATCCCTTTGAAAAACTATTGAACATATGAATAAAAGTCGATAATACACTGGTAATGGGCATGTAATAATCAGAAAGGACCAGTTATTGGAAAATGTGTTATTTCTGTTGCTTAAAATTTGTACCTGTGTAGTTGTCTGCTGAAGAAAAAGTTGTTTTACATTACAACAAACGCAGACCCTCTCGATCCTAAAAACAACTCCCTTCTGTGATGTTTACCTCCTAAATCATGCGGGAAAGTGATACATTACCAGTCTTCCACTAGTAATTTAAAATCTTAATTTGTATGAGTTTGTATTGTTTTATATTTAGGACGCCAATAATAAATCCAAAATGCTGTCACGTTTCCAGTTTTACAGTGGTACAGTAAAACCTGCTTCAACCACCACCTGGTCAAACAAAAACCATTTTTGCTGTGCCGAATAGTACCATTTATGTACAAATCAACCTCTATATAAAGGCCACCTCCCTATAAAGACCAGTTTCCTTGTGTCCCTATACATAATTTTCACTGTTTTTAGACTGAAATGCAGTTTTCACTCAAAACTTTTGATGTTGTACATTCCTGTCCATGTGATAACCATGAGATCCTCATTTGCATACTGGGCCAATTAATGGCATCTTTATATGGTAATGGCTATAGCAGATATATATATATATATATATATATATATATATATATATATATAAAAACTTGCTGTTCATCTGTTTCAATTACAAACATACATTTTCAAGGACATTTTTAAAGTCAATAACTATATATTTTTGTATTTTATATATTTATCATGTTTTTTATTCTGACTTGTTTTTTCCCTCATATGTAATTGAGTGTATTCCCCTGCATAATCCCCTGACTTGCACAGCAAACCGTGACAAGGACAGTAAAATGTATCATGCCTTCTCAACACAGTTACTTCACACCAATATCATTTTTCTCTTGGGATATTCTTTGATAACAAATGTATAAAAACATCCTAGTTGTGTCATTATATGCTCTGAGTGAAGTGTAAAGAAAATTCACAAGATCTCTGGGATACCCAAATTTAGTTAAAGTGATAAAGCAAGATATAGAAAATACATTTGTTAATCAGAACAGATGAAACCCCAATCTTTCCAAAAACAGCATTTCTAATAATTAGCACGATATCACGTTAAAGATGTACTTTCTGTGGTGCAGATAAGGGGTGTTAAATGTGATATTTGAAGTCAAAATTATCAAAGAAATAATCAGACTCAAGAAAAAGGCTTGAAATTAATCTTTTAGCAATCAGTTGTCTTCTCATTAGGTCATTTCTAGTTTTCAATGAAAAAATAGACAATCCTAGATAAAAGTACAGATTTCGTGGGATAATAAGTCCAGTGCCAGTACATGACATATTATAAATACAACACTACTCACCCTATTGACATCTTTATGTGTGATGCCTGTGTACATATACTTAAGTCATGACATATCATAAATACAACACTACTCACCCTATTGACATCTTTATGTGTGATGCCTGTGTACATATACTCAAGTCATGACATATCATAAATACAACACTACCCACCCCATTGACATCTTTATGTGTGATGCGTGTGTACATATACTCAAGTCATGACATATCATAAATACAACACTACTCACCCCATTGACATCTTTATGTGTGTTGCGTGTGTACATATACTCAAGTCATGACATATTATAAATACAACACTACCCATCCCATTGACATCTTTATGTGTGATGCGTGTGTACATATACTCAAGTCATGACATATTATAAATACAACACTACCCATCCCATTGACATCTTTATGTGTGATGCGTTATGTACATATACTCAAGTCATGACATATTATAAATACAACACTACCCATCCCATTGACATCTTTATGTGTGATGCGTGTGTACATATACTCAAGTCATGACATATCATAAATACAACACTACCCACCCCATTGACATCTTTATGTGTGATGCGTGTGTACATATACTCAAGTCATGACATATTATAAATACAACACTACTCACCCTATTGACATCTTTATGTGTGTTGCCTGTGTACATATACTCAAGCCATGGATTAGACTTTCCATCAGTACCTCCAGGAAAAGCTTGGATGAGAACGATGTCATCCTGTGGGTTAACCATTCCACATTCTCGGGCAACACTCAGAGCCGTCAGCATATTGTCGCCTACAGAAACATGAATGATGGCATGAATCACAGAACAATCAAAAGTAAGATCCATGTCACATGACTTCACAGAGGGCCTGGCCATTCAATGATTTACAAATAATTCTGCAGCATTGCAGATGAAAATAGAATAAAAATGTGCATCAAAAAAAGTCACAATTAACCATAGCAAGGGTCAGAAAAATAAAATCAAAATGTGATAGATGCAAATGTATGTCAGATGCAGTGAACTATGTCTAAAGTGTGATTTAGTCATTAAAATGTACTGCTAATAAAACAGATATCTTGTGATAGTCCAGCCCTCAATATGTACTGCTCATAAAACAGATCTCTGGTGATAGTCCAGTCCTCAATATGTACTGCTCATAAAGCAGACTTCTGAGGATAGTCCAGACCTCAATATGTAATGCTCATAAAAAAAACCCTTGGTGATAGTCCAGTCCTCAATATGTACTGCTCATAAAACAGACCCTTGGTGATAGTCCAGCCCTCAATATGTACTGCTCATAAAACAGACCCTTGGTGATAGTCCAGCCCTCAATATGTACTGCTCATAAAGCAGACTTCTGGGGATAGTCCAGTCCTCAATATGTAATGCTCATGAAACAGACTTCTGGGGATAGTCCAGTCCTCAATATGTACTGCTCATAAAGCAGACTTCTGGGGATAGTCCAGTCCTCAATATGTAATGCTCATAAAACAGATCTCTGGTCATAGTCCAGTCCTCAATATGTACTGCTCATGAAACAGACTTCTGGGGATAGTCCAGTCCTCAATATGTACCGCTCATACAACAGACTTCTGGGGATAGTCCAGTCCTCAAGATGTACTGCTAATAAAACAGATCTCTGGTGATAGTCCAGTCCTCAATATTTACTGCTCATAAAACAGATCTCTGGTGATAGTCCAGTCCTCAATATGTACTGCTCATAAAACAGACTTCTGGTGATAGTCCAGTCCTCAATATGTACTGCTCATAAAACAGATCTCTGGTGATAGTCCAATCCTCAATATGTACTGCTCATAATACAGACTTCTGGTGATAATCCAGTCCTCAATCTGTACTGCTCATAAAACAGACCCTTGGTGATAGTGCAGTCCTCAATATGTACTGCTCATCAGACAGACTTCTGGGGATAGTCCAGTCCTCAATATGTACTGATCATAAAACAGATCTCTGGTGACAGTCCAGTCCTCAATATGTACTGCTCATAAAACAGACTTCTGCTGATAGTCCAGCCCTCCATATGTACTGCTCATAAATCACCACTGACCCACACTGTTAATTTTCCAATATCTGATAGCCCAGACCTCAATATGTACTGCTCACAAAACAAGACCCCTGACCCACACTGTTAATTTTCCAATATCTGATAGTCCAGACCTTAATATGTACTGCTCATAAAACAAGACCCCTGACCCACACTGGTAATTTTCCAATATCTGATAGTCCAGTCCTCAATATGTACTGCTCATAAAACAGACTTCTGGGGATAGTCCAGTCCTCAATATGTAATTCTCATAAAACAGATCTCTGGTCATAGTCCAGTCCTCAATATGTACTGCTCATAAAACAGATCTCTGGTGATAGTCCAGTCCTCAATATGTACCGCTCATACAACAGACTTCTGGGGATAGTCCAGTCCTCAAGATGTACTGCTCATAAAACAGATCTCTGGTGATAGTCCAATCCTCAATATGTACTGCTCATAAAACAGACTTCTGGTGATAGTCCAGTCCTTAATCTGTACTGCTAATAAAACAGACCCTTGGTGATAGTCCAGTCCTCAATATGTACTGCCCATAAGACATACTTCTGGGGATAGTCCAGTCCTCAATATGTACTGCTCATAAAACAGACTTCTGGTGATAGTCCAGCCCTCAATATGTACTGCTCATAAAAGACCCCTGACCCACACTGTTAATTTTTTAATATCTGATAACCCAGACCTCAATATGTACTGCTCACAAAACAAGACCCCTGACCCACACTGTTAATTTTCCAATATCTGATAGTCCAGACTCAATATGTACTGCTCACAAAACAGACCCTTGGTGATAGTCCAGTCCTCAATATGTACTGCTCATAAAACAGACCCGTGGTGATAGTCCAGCGCTCAATATGTACTGCTCATAAAACAGACCCTTGGTGATAGTCCAGCCCTCAATATGTACTGCTCATAAAGCAGACTTCTGGGGATAGTCCAGTCCTCAATATGTAATTCTCATAAAACAGATCTCTGGTCATAGTCCAGTCCTCAATATGTACTGCTCATAAAACAGATCTCTGGTGATAGTCCAGTCCTCAATATGTACCGCTCATACAACAGACTTCTGGGGATAGTCCAGTCCTCAAGATGTACTGCTCATAAAACAGACTTCTGGGGATAGTCCTGTCCTCAATATGTAATGCTCATAAAACAGATCTCTGGTGATAGTCCAGTCCTCAATATGTACTGCTCATAAAACAGACCCTTGGTGATAGTCCAGTCCTCAATATATACTGCTCATAAAACAGATCTCTGGTGATAGTCCAATCCTCAATATGTACTGCTCATAAAACAGACTTCTGGTGATAGTCCAGTCCTTAATCTGTACTGCTAATAAAACAGACCCTTGGTGATAGTCCAGTCCTCAATATGTTCTGCCAATAAGACATACTTCTTGGGATAGTCCAGTCCTCAATATGTACTGCTCATAAAACAGACTTCTGGTGATAGTCCAGCCCTCAATATGTACTGCTCATAAAAGACCCCTGACCCACACTGTTAATTTTTTGATATCTGATAACCCAGACCTCAATATGTACTGCTCACAAAACAAGACCCCTGACCCACACTGTTAATTTTCCAATATCTGATAGTCCAGACCTCAATATGTACTGCTCACAAAACAAGACCCCTGAACCACACTGTTAATTTTCAAATATCTGATAGTCCAGACCTCAATATGTACTGCTCACAAAACAAGACCCCTGAACCACACTGTTAATTTTCCAATATCTGATAGTCCAGACCTCAATATGTACTGCTCACAAAACAAGACCCCTGACCCACACTGTTAATTTTCCAATATCTGATAGTCCAGACCTCAATATGTACTGCTCACAAAACAAGACCCCTGACCCACACTGTTAATTTTCCAATATCTGATAGTCCAGACCTCAAATATGTACTGCTCACAAAACAAGACCCCTGACCCACACTGTTAATTTTCCAATATCTGATAGTCCAGACCTCAATATGTCCTGCTCACAAAACAAGACCCCTGAACCACACTGTTAATTTCCCAATATCTGATAGTCCAGACCTCAATATGTACTGCTCACAAAACAAGACCCCTGACCCACACTGTTAATTTTCCAATATCTGATAGTCCAGACCTCAATATGTACTGCTCACAAAACAAGACCCCTGAACCACACTGTTAATTTTCCAATATCTGATAGTCCAGACCTCAATATGTACTGCTCACAAAACAAGACCCCTGACCCACACTGTTAATTTTCAAATATCTGATAGTCCAGACCTCAATATGTACTGCTCACAAAACAAGACCCCTGACCCACACTGTTAATTTTCAAATATCTGATAGTCCAGACCTCAATATGTACTGCTCACAAAACAAGACCCCTGACCCACACTGTTAATTTTCCAATATCTGATAGTCCAGACCTTAATATGTACTGCTCATAAAACAGACTTCTGGGGATAGTCCTGTCCTCAATATGTAATGCTCATAAAACAAGACCCCTGAACCACACTGTTAATTTTCTAATATGTGTTACTAGCCCTCAATATGTCTACTTACAAAAGGGACCTCTGATCAACACTATAATTACAAAAGGGACCTCTGATCAACACTATACTTACAAAAGAGACCTCTGACCCACACTGGTAATTTTCAAAGATGTGATAACCCAGTCCTCATTATATAGTACTTACAAAACAAGACTTCTGACACAAACTGTTAATTTTCTATCTATCTATTCTCAATATGTTCTACTCACCAAAAAAAAAATCACACTAACTCTGCCTTATTATATAAAATGTATATGGAGTTCTGTTTAGTGTTTTAAATTCAAAATATATAGGTATAAGACATTAAAAAGTGAAAGATAATCAATAAATCAATTTCAGAACTCATTAGATCTTGTAATACAAGATTGGCCACCTTAAAGTGAAACAATAAAATGATTGTGCACATACAGGAAGTCAAAGAGAGTTATCAAAGATTACAAAGCTCACCTCACACCAACATATTTTACATCCCCAATGTTAAATTTGACCTAAACCAATCCTTTTAAGCAAAGCTTTTGAAAACAGACCAAAACAAGGTCATTGTTAAAAAACAACAACAAACAAATAAACAAAAAACAAAACAAACAAGATGTGTTTGTGAAACATAAATACCCCTGGTCCCAAAATATTTCTATGCTGGCCAAAAAAATATGAATCCCCCCCCCCCTGGGGCATGTGATGTCAGCAAAGTGCACCCCCAGGGGCATGTGATGTCATTGAAGTGTGAGCAACCCTTAAATGAACCTACAGTCCAAGCTTGGTTACTGTATCAAAATCCAAACTTAAAATATTACATTTTATATGTAAGCGGGACGGAATTACAGAATTATAGACCTGTCAGGCTGGGGGCATAAAAATAATCCAACATCTGAAGCATATGCAAAGAATCAAAACATATCCTTAGGGACACAACAAAACCAGTCTTTATAGGGAGGTGGTCATTATATAGAGGTTGATTTGTACACAAATGGTACAACCAGGTGGGGTATATACACAGGTGGTCGCTAAAGCAGGTTTTACTATATGCCATGACAAGATTAAATGATGTGGGAGTAGTAGAAACAGGTACACCAGACCTCATTCAAACATCTTTACTTTAATTTTAAATAGTATTTTACGCAACGCTCAACAATTTTTCAAAAGAGTGATGCTCTAACCACACAGAGGCCCCTTTCAGCCTTCTTAACTTGATACCAAGACTGACACCAATGATATCACTGGGGTAATAACATAAGCCCCTCCCACATCACAGCAGTGAGACCATTAACTTGATACCAAGACTGACACCAATGATATCACTGGGGTAATAACATAAGCCCCTCCCACATCACAATGGTGAGACCTACCTGTTACCATGATTGTTCTGATGTCAGCTTTTCTGAGTTTCTGTATAACTGGTGTCGTCTCAGGCTTCAGTCGGTTTTCCATTACTAAGAACCCTAAAAATACCATTGCTTTCTCGACTTGTTCCCTGATGGATAAAAAAAAGATATGTTAAGTTACTGTATACCATAGAACAATTTTTGGGATGGGGGAGGTGGGGGGGGGAGTAGAATTTTTGGGGGATGGGGAAGGGGTGTATGTACTCCTGACACTCAGTGCCATATGGTATTTCTATCAAATTTGTTTTATTTCCTTTTTCATCCAATAAGGTAAAGGGGACATTCATTACTACAGGAAACACGATACAATATAAGCTACAAAAATGTGGGACTTTGTGAATAAAATTATTACTGACCTTTGGATTCTTTGTATTTTGGTATATTTCAATTTTGCTGGCAGCGATCTATAAGCAAGGGCAAGAACTCTGTAACCATGCTGTGTATATCCTATCAGTGTGTCATGGAAATTATCAGGTACTGCAGATAAAAGATACACAAAACATTAAGAAATGAATCTTCACTCCAAATTTCAATTTCACCAAAATATTTTACTCTTCTGATTTTATTTAGATTTTGTTTTACTCCACACTCAATAATTTTTCAGTTATATGGTGGCGGCCATTTTTTAATGGTGGAGGAGAGAATCCAGTTACAATATATCCGGGAAGAAACCACCGGCCTTCCGCAAGAAAACTGGCAAACTTTCTCATAAAAATCAGGTAAGGTTCCAGCGGGGCTAGAACCTGCACTGACCAGGAGTGAAATACTCCATGGTTTTAAGCACGATGCTCTAACCACTCAGCTCAACAGGCTCCATAAAAAATAAAGCAACGTATATAACTACAAAGCATCAAGATAAATCCAGTATAACAGTTTTGAAATCAAATATGTAACTAGATCTATGTAGAATTATTTATCCCTAAGAGCACATATAGTCAAGCTAATACATGTATTACTGTTGTGAAGATGAGTTAAATATCTAGAAAAATAACCCTCCAGCATTGCAGTAAACAGGACCTATCAGCCATTCCACAGAAATTAGTACACTGCATGTTTAACATGCAACTAAGATGGGAATTGTTATACAGATGGCAAAGGACTATGTATGGTTAGGGCCTTTTTTTGGCCCACTTCAAATATATTTCATTTCATACTATGTTGGAGGTACATGTCCTTGTTTTATAAAAACTTAAAAAATTAGGTTGCTATGGCAACCAGTATAGTGACTGTGGGGGTCATTTGGGGTCATTGATAAAGCACATTTTCCTGTTTAATTCATCTGGTTTAATAGTTATGTATGTGTACCACCTAATTCATTAAGACGTTAGATAGAAAATATTCAGAAAAAATTGTTTGAGAAACATTATACAGCAAAATTAAAGTTTTATTTTGTAACAAAAAGGGACTTGGGAGGGGGCTAGTGAAGTATTTATATGTAAGTGAGTGTAAAATGATACTGTTATAATCATGTAAAGCATAGTCATGTTCAAATAAACTTCATTCTATGTCTTGGTCTCAATTAGAATAATGCAAAAAGTGTCTGACTGAAATTGTCAGATATTTATGGAAATTACTCTGCCATAAACTAATGGTGATGAAATTAACTCATAGCCAAAACAGCACTGTTGCCAAGGAAAACTAGCTGTTTTAATTTCCCTGGCAACTGGACTTGGACATCAAAATAAACCATCTCCTATGTAATATTGGTGCAAAATATAAAATCAAATTCCAAGAATAATGACTTATACAATTTAACAAAATATCATGTCAGTATATAGTTTGTGCAAAAATAATTCATTACAAAAACTAAAATTTGGTACTGTGCCAGCATGAAGAACCAGGCTAAAATCTACAAATTAGCAACTTTAACAAAATTGCTAATTTCACAGTTTCAACCATGCATTATTAAAAATCACAGATCAATTGGATACTGTGATATTTATGTAAGTAAAAAAGATTTTTGAATTTTAAAGACAAAAGTCAACTAGTTGGGAACACACACACACACACACACACACACACACACACACACACACACACACAGTGAACCCTCTTTACAACGACCATGTTTGTTCCCATGTAGGAATGACATTATATCTAATTTGTCGCTGTAATGAATTTGATGTGTTTGGCATTTCATAGTTAGCTCCCTTGAGTATCATTTATGCATATATTTGTACATGTAAATAAATAAACTTAAAACAACATTAAAATCTCTATGAAAATATATAAATAAAATTTATGCAAGTTAATCTTCTTAACATCGATGCACAATTATTTTTTCATTAAATCGGTAATAAATCGGTGATGTTGTAAAATGCATGAATCATGTACAAAATGCCCGAATGTAATCTCCAGATTCCTATTTAGACACTTTATTGCTAAAATAAAAAAATGCAGAGATTGCTGATACAATTCTCTGAAAAATGTGTTTCATAAATAAAGTTTCAGTTGCTATCGCAAGTACTGAAATAATTTAAAGATCCGCCATTGTAATCACATGGGAACGAACATGTAGCCTGATGGAACTTGTCAACTATGTGTATTTTTTATTCTTTATTTATTAATCTTATTTTTTCACTTTGTACCCAGCTTGTATTTAACATCCTGACATACAGGTAAGGGTGATTCAAGCGCTAATTGTTGACACCTAGGCCATCACCTATCAGGGGAGATTAGAAAACAATTGATGGTGTAATTGTTTTATTGGCAATTATTTTTACCTATGAACTCAACCATGAAGTAAATCAAGAATGATAACAACAGCCAGAGCAGCTGGTGGGTTCTATGTTACATCGTTGTAAAGAGTTTATTTACACTGAGTTTTGTACATTTGTTCCCGGAATCTAATGTCGGAGTCGATTCCGAATATTCCGTTGTAATGAGTTCTTTTATGTACATGTACATTTGTTCTCGAGCATTTCTTGTCGGATACTGAATATTCCGTTATAATGAATGTCGTTGTAAAGCGGGTTCACTGTATATAGTTGCTAAGCAACCAAAATATAATTTTCATTAAGGTTTTATTGCAAATTTAGATGAACACTAAGCTAAACTTTAAATGAGTATAACCAGTATTTAGTTGGACAAAAATCTAATATCTATTATTCGAAAGCACATTAGTTCTTTTGATACATTTGCCATCTTCACAAAATTTGGTTTTCAAGGCAACTATTTTAAACAAGTTACAATGTCTATATTTTGACATTCACACATTTCGTTACATATATTTACCGTCTCTCATAGCCTGGCATGGGATACATTTCAAATTACACGAAGTTATTCAAATAAGACTAAACTGTTACCATGACAACCAATTATATTACCAGGTATGTTATATGACAAGATGCAGTACAGTATGGTGTTGTCCGTTTGTATGTTAGATTTTGCTTGTCTAGGGAATAAGACTCCCATTCCTTAACCTAGATTCAAAATATTTGTGTGTGCGTGCATGTTTATGCGCACACACACACACACACACACACACACATATATATATATATACACACAGTATGGTACAGTGTGCTATGTTCCCCCCCCACAAAAAAAATAAAGTAATTGCTTAACTTCAGTTCAATATATAACCCAATGAAATGATATCTATACTGTTGAACAAAAAGTTACAACCCTTATCTGCAGAAATCTAGAATACCAGTCTCCAACAAAAGTAAATTGCCAAAATATAATAAAATCATGCATAAAAGGGGTGGTGTTAGATCAGGAAATGGGGAAGATATGGTCTAAACAAAGCATGAGGATGGACAAATGGAAGGATGAAATCCTTGCACATGACACAAAAGTAACAAACAGCAACGGTCGCCAACTCAGTCTATTTATAGGCAAGAGGCTACGGTAGCCTACAGACAGTTTTGTAGCCTACCTTCCCCTCGAGTCAAAAGCTAAAGCCATGGGGAGATTTTCACATTTTTTTCACAACCTAACAATAATATGACCTAACTCTGCTTGTGATATGAGGGATGCATTGTCTGTTTATTTAAAACGACAAAAGAGCAGTTCTGTATGCCTAGCATTATGCCTATATCAGTATATGTATTCCATGGCAACCACTGTAGCAGTGTAAGCCTACATGCCTTGGCTATGAAATTTTTTTTATTTATTATTTTATTAAAGTTTTTTAACATATAAATAATTACATACATAAATGTACACAAGAGACAGAGACAACTTTCACACATACTTTCGCACAGCTTATATATTATATGTACATGTAATGTTGGATATCAAAAAGAATATAATGATATTATGTGCACTGTCATTTTATAAAAGCATATTACTTGTAAAAATTTCTTAAATATGTAGATAACAATATACATTCTGTAGATAAATGGATCAGTGATCACCCAGGGCTATAGAAAATTTTTGCCATCTATTGTTAAAAAGTTCACTTCTATTACTTTTTGTGTATATCATTTTTTCTATCATATAATAATGTTTAAGTTTATTTAAAAAAGGCGCTAGCTCAGGTTTCTCTTCTGAATTTTCATCGAAAAAATGAATTGTTTTGCTAAAATCAAAGCTAAATTAACAGAGTTACTGTAATTTTCACAGAGTTTTTTACCAAGTATTATGATTTCTTTATCCAAATTAACATATAATTAACAATATGTATCCAGCCAGGCAAATAGCTCTCTCCAAAAGGAATTTGTTATGTTACATGTAAAAAACAAATGAAGAAGACTTTCTTCCTCTGTATTGCAAAAAGTACACATATTAGAGTCTGAAATGTGCATTTTGAATAACAATTTATTGGTTGGTAAAATACGGTGTAATAATCTGTATTGGAACCATCGAATTGTAGTATCAATAGTTACTGAAAAAGGCATTTTATTTACAAATATTTTGTTGGGTTCTTCCTCATCGATACCAAATTTATCACACCATTTTGTTATTTAAGTATTTTTAACTATTAATTTACTCATTAAGATATCAAATACTGATGTTTTATTCTTATTTGTAATTAAAATCTTAAGATATTCACGAATATGAGGTACAGTGATTTG
Source organism: Atrina japonica (assembly GCA_030159075.1). Classification (NCBI taxonomy): domain Eukaryota; kingdom Metazoa; phylum Mollusca; class Bivalvia; order Pterioida; family Pinnidae; genus Atrina; species Atrina japonica. The sequence goes on along the minus strand of BROG01000026.1, from coordinate 1,519,023 downwards.
AAATTGTCATGTCTGGCTTGTGGCCATATCCTCAATATACATTGTTTTATTCCATAGAATGTTGTTACGGGTGGGTAAAATTCATATTTTTCACAAAATTCTTCATATGACAATAGAGCTCCATTTTTATTAAATAAATCATAAATGTAAATTATCCGATTTTGAACCCATCTCTTGTAATTTACTGTTTTATTATCTCAATTTTGATATTATCATTATGCCATAATTCTTGATAAATGAAACTTTTGCTATCTGCATTTTTATGTTCACATTTTCTGAATTCATAAAAAGATTTAAGTACATTCTTCCAAAATGGGTTAATGGTATGATTATATGTAATTATCTTTTTAATATATTCTGAACCTGTTTTCAAATGAGTGTCTAGAGTTGATTTTATGTTGCTCTGAAATAGCTCTAATAGAATGGAATTATTAAGAATAAGTCTGTTCATCCATTTTAATTTTAAAGAATTTATAAATACAGAAACATTTACCATTTTCAGACCCCCATCCTCATATTTCTGATAAAGTTGATTTCTTGATATCTTATCATTTTTATTATTCCAAATAAATTTGAAAAAAAGCTTTTCCAATTCATTTATGAAAAGATCGTCTGGATTTGGAATTGAAATAAACAAGTGAGTTTGATGAGATAATAATATTGTTTTTATGACAGTAATTTTACCGATAGGACTTAGTAGCCGTTTAGACCAACTTGCAATTATTTTTTTAATGTCTTGTAACTTATTTGTATAATTTAATTGTATCATATTTTGTATATTTACACTAAACACAATGCCAAGATAGGTAAAAGGATTATCAGACCAGATAAGAGGTATATCACTACAAAGTTTTGTTTGACTATGTTTTTTTTTAGCCTAACCATATGCATCTACATTTATCAATATTTGGCTTAAGGCCTGAGTATTTGGCAAACTGTTCAAGTAAGTAGAGTGAATTTTTTAAAGATTTCTGTGATCCATCTAAAAATAAACCTGTATCATCTGCATACTGACTTACTTTTACTTCTGTATTATTTACTCTGATACCTTTAATTTCTTTGTCATTTCTTATAAGTATGCCTAAAATTTCTGCACAAAGTAGGAAAATATAAGGTGAGATTGGGTCGCCCTGACGACAGCCACGACCAATATCAAAAGAGGCTGAAGTAAATCCATGTTGTAAAATACATAAATTTAGATTTTAAAATTTTTGTTGAGACAGTTAAAATAGTTTATAAAATTAAAATAAGATAATACTTTATATATAAAATTCCAGGAAACCGAATCAAAAGCTTTTTCAAAGTCTATCATGAAGAAAAGTCCCTCTTCATTATCCTGTTCTAACTTATTCATAATATCATATAATAATGTAGTATTTTCACCTATATATCTATTTTTCATAAAACCTGTTTGATTTTCATGTATAAGATAAGGAAGAACGTTTTTAATTCGTGATGCAAGACAATTTAAAAAAAGTTTGTATGTAACATTTAACAATGAAATAGGACACCACTTTTTAAAAAATTCTCTTGGTTTTCCCCTTTAGGCAAAATTGAAAAGATTCCCATTTTCTGACTTGTTGAGAGTTCTCCATTTTCTATACATTCCTTAAATGATCTAAATAAGAAGAATTTTAAGTCTGGCCAAAAAAAGTTTTAAAAATTCAGAAGAAAAACTATCTGGGCCAGGGCTTTTATCATTTTTAAGAGAGCTAACGCCATTCCTATTTCTGAGATGTCTAATGGTTTTTCTAGTTCTATTCTGTCTTCAGCCCTAATTTTATTTACTTGGAAATTGCCTAAGATTTCATCTAGATTTACATTTTCTAAGTAGTGATCTTGATTTTTATATAGGTTTTCATAAAACAATTTTATCTCATTCAATATATCTTTTTGGTTAGTTAGGCAGGACCCATCATCTTTTATTATCTTAATTATGTTTTTATTTGTGTAATTCCTTTTTTCTAATGCCGAGAAATACTTTGTAGGTTTTTCACCTTGTTCTATCCATCTACATTTAGTTCTAAGGAGAAGTCCATTAAGCTCATGTTGTCTAATTGTTTCAAGTTCAGAATTTAATTCTTCAAGTTCATTATATAGATCATTATATGTATTGTTATTTTTATCTATCTCTTCCTGTAAGTTCTTAATTTTATTTTCAAGATCTAGTTTATGTTTAATTTTGTTACGTTTTTTATCAGCTGTATATGGTATAGTCATTGCCCGTATTGATCATTTATGGTAAAGTTTAAATCCATTTCATCAATTTGATCTAATTTTAGGCAATTTCATATCCCCATTGCATTTGAATAATTTTTTCCATATTATGTGAGAGGTTGGTATCTACAGCAAATAGATGCAGATTTCTCTTTCAAATATCCAAAAGTATCTTTCCTATTACTTAAATTCCCTAGGCCCCTACAATTATTCATTGATACAATTTTAAAGTTATTACAGGTAGGCATATTTATGCAATTGGTACACAAGTTTAATGACAGGCAAATAGTTCAACAAAGTATGTTCGAAGTTTAAGCATCCTCTCACACAAAAACACACGTGGACAAGTACAAACATAAAAAAAACCATCGTAAATACATACATACTTTTGGACCACATTATTCAAGATGGATTAGACGGCGTTGGGCTAGGTCTGGGATCATTGTTATATATAGAGTGTAAAATAAGTAAATAAATAGATCTAATTAAATAAAATCTCAAACAGAATGCATTAATAAGACCGATCGCCCTTTCTATCTTATTTTACGGGGAACAATCATACTGAACTATTTTATGGGTGCCTGCGCTATCGTTTCTAAATAGATACAAATAAATTATCATTAAGTAGTGTAACCATGTATGACATACATGTATGATAAGTAAAACACTCACTTTTCAAGTTCTAAAAGTGCTGAGCTGGCGATTATCATTATTCACTTATTGTCAGGAAATCCTTGTATTACAGATAACGCAGGAAACCCATAGTGGACTTGATGAATTCCATGACAGACAACCAATAAACTAATTTCTACTGAAACGTTGAGGGCATGAGGTGGGAAGCATGTCCTCGACGTTTCAGTAGAAATTAGTTTACGACCTCAGCAGAAATTACCGATAAACGTACAATTTTATTGGGGAAACTATACCAGTTTATATGATAATTCACACTTCTTGGGAAAGGAGATTGATAAACAAGGGCTTTTGAAGTGAGTAAAAGGGAAAACTAATACATGTACTAACAGACTCTAGAAATAATGTTGAGTGTGTCACGAAACTCATATTTTTACCGCAATATTCATACAAACATATCACAAGTAATACACATTTTCAATTGACTGAACCTGACATGACAGAATAAACAAAAGAAGGGATAGGTGAAACTTAGAGTCATTGATCCATGGAGTCACGGAGCTTTTTGTTAATGTCATCGTTAATATTGAATTTAATTCGATACGTGCTATTGACTGGTTTGGCAAACACACTGCCATTGAAATACCACGCCTGGCTAATTTCATCGTGATTGTTTAGACGTTGTATCAGTCGTGAGTTCAGGTACTTGACATCGTCGGCAAGTCTCAAGCCTTGGTGCGCGGTTTTAAACGTGGATCTTTTTTTCATAATGCGCGATTTAATGTCAATGTTTTCACAATTAATGGACGCAGGGAACCTTGCACTTTGCTGGGTAGTCTGTGGGCTGCCAAAATCTCTTCCTTTTTCAGGTCAACTTGCGCACATTCTTTCAGCACTGCACATACTACAGATGTGGTATCCTCATCTCTTGACTCCTTCATTCCATAGATTTTTATATTATTTTTACGAGAATATTGCTCGTTGTAATTAGATTTCTGATTAGCAGTTTCCGCCATTCTCGTAACCCCTTCAAGTGATGATGTTAGGTTACGGATAGTTGCATCTCTTTTGGCTATCACTTCTCTCAAGTTATCAACATCTAAACATAGACTGTCAATTTGATCCTCCAGATTGCCACATTTTTCCCTATAATTTGACTCCATGCTTTTCAAACGATCTTCTGCATCTTTCTTGTACTGATCAAGCATTTCTTTGACAATTGCTTTTACAATATCTGAAAGGTCATTTTTAGTGACAGAAGTTTTCATAGTGATTTTTATCTCTTCTAGGTCGTTTAGTATCAAATTAATTTCCTTCATGCTTGTGTCCGAAACCTCACTATGAGTCCTTTTCGAGGGAGGTTCTATATTTGATTTAGTCTTACTTGAAGTCTTGGTGTGCTTATCCTTCTCCTTTGAGCTGGATTGGAAATATTTTGATTTCGCTGAATCTGCCATGTTATGTGTAGGGCACAATGTCCGAGATCACCTCCGTGAAAAGTACTCATTGTTTACAAGTTTACAAAGTATTAACAATCAAACTATTCCAAATTTCCACACATACATCAAATTACGTAAAGAAACTTACAAAAGACAGTACCTTGTGCAATTATGGGAAATTTCAGCTTTTATAATCCTCTAATACTGCCGTTAATCACAAAATTTTGGGAGCGGTTAAAACAGTCTGACCACTCTAGAGGCCATCTTGAATCACTGGCTATGAAAATGGTTGCTAGAACAACATGTACAGTGCAACACAGCAGTTTTATTTACCATTAATGCACTCAATGTACATATTTTAGATGAATACTTTTAATGCATTGGTTACAGGTCCAAGTTTAAAAAAGATGTACCAATAAACCAAAAACTTTCACTTAGCTGGTCTGTAACAGGCGAGACTGCAAGACCTAGTGAATTTACATGTCTTATGTATAGTCTGCCGTTTTGGAATAAGACAGCAAAATAGACGTTTTTCACTTACATTTTTTCGAGCCGGCCTGGCTCAGTCAGTAGCGTGCTCGACTCTTATTCATTAGGTCGTGAGTTCAAGTCCAGCTGGTGACAGGTTCATTTCCTGTCTTTCGGATGGGACAGTAAAAACCGAGGTCCCGTGTCACAGTAGGTGTTGGTACATTAAAGAACCCTCACTGCTCAATGGCCATAAGTGCCGAGCATAGGCCAAAATTTAACCTTCACCAGCATTTGGTGACGTCTCCATATGAGTGAAATATTCTTGAGTGGGACGTTAAACAACAATAAACAAAAAAACATCAATTTTTCAATATGAGCTCAGGCTTGCTCCACAAACATATTTTAACAAAAGATACAAATATCGGAAACATTCTATGGAGCATGACTATGCTTATAGTAAAGTATTGATTTTAATACACAAAAAATGGCCAAAATTATCATTTTTGAGCAATGAACCAACTTTTGCATATGATTTTCTAGAAAACAAAACACAAGATAAATAAAATAGCATCATAATGAATTAGCATATGTGTTCATCAAAATAATAACACAAATGAGGCCACTGAAGAAATATCAGTTTTAATTTTCAAGAAATTAGGGGGCCAACTAGGCTCTTTACCATACATACTCCTTTAATCATTTAAAATTTGATTTGAGAAACAGAAAACAAATTTATAAAGATGATTATAAAGTACCTGTTTCTTGTTTGCAAAGTGATGCAATCATTTCTGGAGCTCCTTTAGAATACAAATCAAAGTTGGAGGATCCAAGGGTCCGTGTTATGACAGACATACGTTGTAAGTTTGAGGTGAATGTGAACTGTCGTATAATACCGATCTCTTGACCAAGTGGCTGCAATAGAAATTGAACAGATCAATGTATGAAAGAAATATAGAAAGAAAGAAGGATGGGTGTATGTTTGGCAGGCAGGGTGGAATGAAAGAAAAGAAAAGGATATGTAAATAGTTGGCAGTCAGGATGGATGAGAAGAAAGGAAAAAGACCAGATGTATGTTTGACAGGCAGAGTGTATGAAAAGAATAGATAAATAGTTGGCAGTCAGAATGGATGGAAAGGAAAGAAGAGGATGGGTGTATGGTTGGCAGGTGGGCTCGAAACTGCTCTCACAAGACGTAATTTAGAGACTTAACTGTTAAAAGCAGAATGCTTTAACCATTCAGCAACGGAAGCCCCTGGACAGATGGAAAAGACTAAAAAAGTGTCTTTTGATTTTTTTAATGAAAAATCCAAATCCTTACTTCATTTTTTTTTTTTAGATATCATTGAAATTCATTTGAACACAAGAGAGTTCATTCAATATTAGAATTTTACCTTGTAATTATCATCAAATGATGCAATCTTCTGTTGTTTTGTGTCGGACTTTGGACGGACAATGGTTGGCACCATCATATCAAATCTACTGGATTCATCATTTCCTGGTTCTTCCAGATCCTAAAATCATTGCAATAATTCTTAAAATGTAAAAGACATCAAACTATTTTTTCTATCTCTTTCAATTATATCAAGAATCTATAATTTAAGTTGTAGGTTCCTTCTCTAACTTTTGATTGCTTTATTTTTGTTATAATTTGCTCAGGAATTTTTTTATGTAGATGTTACCAGCTTTAAGTGAAGTGTCACAAGATTTGAATGATGCTATGGACTGATGTCATTACAGTAAAGGTTGTTTTACATGCCACATCTGCACTGACATGAGACCCTTGGTTTTAAGTTTCATTTCAAAGACCAATGATTTTCACTTTTTAAGCTGAGCGCTTGGGGAAGGAATTTTAATTGTTTTACGCCACACTCAATAATTTTTCAGTTATATGGTGGTGACCAGTTTTTAATGGCGGAAATGAGAACCTGGCTACTATGTACCTGGGAAGAGACCAATGGCCTTCCCCAAGTAAACTGGCAAACTTTCTCATAAAAATCAGCTTAGGTTCCAGTCGGGCTCGAACTTGTGCTGACCAGAAGTGAGAGACTTCATGGTTCAAAGCATAATGCTCTACCCACTTGGCAACGGCCATAGGCCAGCTTCAGGAAGGAACATTGACTTCCATTTTTTAAAGTCATAGTACCAGGAATTGAACCCTGAACCTTCCAAGTTGAACCACACTAGACCACCATAAGGGCCCCTTCTGTATTCTGCATTACATAAAAGGTTACCATTTGTGGTGATAGAAAATGTTTCAAGTACAAATCATGGCTATGTCAGAAAACAGGAAACACGTAAACTCATTCACTGCTAAAGACACATTTGGACCAGCCTAAATAATTGATTTACAGAAGATTCCATTTTTTTCAGGGGTTGATGAGTCAATGACATATTATTTCCCTTATATCTTTTACAAATGCCATCAATTTCAGAAAAGACATTTGATTTGAAATTCAGCTGTATTGTTGAAGGAAGAATTTTTTCAACATTATTTTTTTTGTGATCAACAATAGTAAATCTACAGTGACTCCACATTATAATGACCATGTTCGTTTGATACTTTTAGAATCAGAGCAACCAAATCACTTACTGACTAGCTCTGCTTTACAAGGATGTGATTCCATAAAGGTGAAAAAGGAAGAAAATGGTTCATTTTGAAGGGTTTAATAGGGAAAAAATAGAGATTTATCATTGCAGCAAATTTTGATGAGGAGGAATTCCTCCAACTGGAGGAAAATTCCCATCACTGGCTTTATCAACAAAAATCTAAATTTTTGAAGAAAAGAACTGAAAAGCCTTATCCCACAAGTCATTATGATGAATTGATACAATAGAGTGTAAAATATATATGTACTAACTCTCACTTACCCAGCCAGTGGCTTCAAACATGATCAGATCCAGTGGGTCGCCACTCAAAATTCCATCAATCAAGGTGAGGGAATGACAGGTAGCCATAGCCGAAAGAATGTGACCTTTCTCAAGGTTAGCCATATCATGAATTTCACTTTGGAAGCTGCATAAAAATGTGAAAACTGTGTTTAAATTGGCACTACAGAATGAGTCACGGAATAAAGAATTTGTGATGAAATAAAACATTTATTTAAGGATTGTTTTTCATTTTTTTGACTTCATTCGAATATAATGGCAATGCATTATGGAAAAAAAATTCTGTGCAGCACAAAGTGCTGCACATTGAATTTTTTTCATAATGCATTGCCATTATATTCGAATGAAGTCAAAAAAATGAAGAACAATCCTTATATTTATATATATTACCATTTTTCAGTGAAAATATTGTCTACTGGATACTAAATTCATTCCGGTATACTGAATTTGCGGGGGGGTGTTTACGTATGACGTATAGCTCAACAGCTGTTTTGACATGAGAAGTAGTTCCCCTTTTCTGTCCGGAAAACTAAATGGAATTAACGTTTATTTTCTTCTTTTTATATCATTTTGAAAAAAAATATTGATATGGAAAATTTTGAATAAGTGTCAGATTGTTTTTAAGTTATTTTAGAATATTCGTCTGCTTGGTAACCGGAAAGTTAAATGTGTCAGAAGAGAATTGAAATTGCAAATGGCTGCGCCCATGAGTATGCTGAATAATGTATTTACAACGAATTTGCGTTTGAATTCTGATATTATAAATGGGATATACTATAGAACGATTAAGTGTGACTTACAAGAAGTGAGACAGCTAATATTAATTTATGACATCTGAAAGAAGCCATTTTATTTGACATTTTTACCAAGCAGCTGGGAACCACAATGACTGATTGGTACGTAACCTACATAAGTAAGCCCATTTCACACGACCTAATTTCACACGATGCGGGTGACGAATTGTTTCTTATATGAATATCCATTGAAGGCAAACAAATTGACTTGTTTATCAAGAGATGCTTGACAAAGTTTCACTAGGCCTTACTTTCTTTTTTCTGTTGTAACTGTGAAGCCAGACGGTGGTCTGTGGTTCTCGTCATAACATGACCTAGATATATCGCGATATGGGCCTGTAGGCTGTACAATGTGCTACAGATGTAGTCTTGTGTTTCCGATTTCTTTCTGTGATTTTTATTTGTTTTGTGATAGGCCTTATGTATGGCTTTTAAGATTAAATATATAAGAAATAAACATGTGATATTCTATTCTTTATTGATTCGTTCATGTATTCTTACGCTGAAAAGTAAAGTGGTTAATACTCGGGGCACGTGACTGCGTTTACCAGAATATGAAACATTCCACTCTATATACTTGCAATGAAGGGAATTGCAGTCGGTATGTAAATATATTTGTTTATCACTGTTTTTCATTTTATCATTACAGTGGAACCTGTCTTGAGGGACCACCTTTTCTGCCACTGAAATCTGGTCTCTCCAGACATGTGGTCTCTCAAAAGTGGTTTTAATCATAGAGATATTTAATTGAGTGGAGTTCAGAATGAGGTCTCACAAGACATGTGGTCTTTCATGACGGGTTCTATCATATTTGATATACCCATATCAAGATCTCATTGACTAAAGATGAAATACTACAAATTTTGACCTGTGCTATAGACCCATGATAATGGACCGAAGTTTTAATCAATAAGATCGTTGATTTTTTCTTATGTGCTTGATGAAGAAACAGTCGCTACCCCTCCCCCTTTATTTTAGGAACAATCAATTAAGTAAAATAATCCAAACTGCATTTGACACCCAGAATATTCATGATTGGGTCAGTATTCGGTATGGGGTATCAAGTCAGTGGTCATTTCTTATTTGTTACACAATGACCATTTCATGGGTAATAATCATTAAATGAAATGTCGCCCTGATCGATGAAATGATTTAAATACAAACTAGATTTAGGAATCTATACAATATGCATCTAACCAGTCAATGGGATCCTTACTGGTAGAATTTTTCATTATGGATTTCTCTGTGTCTGTCTGTCTCTCTTCTGTCTGTGAGTCTCTCTGTCTGCATAGCTTTCCCTCTCCTTCTCTCTCTATCTGTGTTCCTCTCTCTCCCTCCCTTTCTGTCACTTGTCTGTCACTTCTGTCTGTCTGTCCATCTGTCTGTCTGTCTGTCTGTCTCTCTCTCAGGGCTTATACTAAAAATGCATAACAACTAAAAATTCACTTCCTAATACTAAATCTAAACTCTAACAAATATATTTTTTACCCTTTTTCAAATGCTGGTACAACACCCTGCATATTCAAGCCATCCTCAGTCAGGGTACCAGTCTAAAATTGAGAACAATCAATTAGTATGGATTTTCAAATGAACAGGTATACATTTTCCCCATCTAAGTATAGATAGAATTATTTTAATCTAACTTTGAAAAAAAAACCATGTTGCAAACTGCTAAATTACGAAATAACATTTAAATCTCCTGAATAAAAAAGGCAATAAAAGGGCATATTTCCAGTATTTGATTAAAGACTGATTTTTTGAAAAATTGATACGTATATTCAAACTAAAAAAAAAAAATATCTTTCATGATCAATTTATGTTCTACATATTATTAAAAATATAAGGCAATGGAAAGTTATTGTTGTCAATCCCAGAAAAAATATTTGGCAATATGCAACATGTACAATTAATTTAAAATTAATCATACATGTTTGTTTTTGGAATCTTAAAACAAATATATATTCTGAATCTACAGAGAAAAGGAGTGATGATGATTTTATAAAAATGCAGGAAACAAATAATAAATGAATTTCCAATTATAGAAAACTTCAAAATTGGGTGGATAGAAAGATATTAGTGTTCTGTTTTTTGTTATATCGAATATTTTGTTTGTTTGTTTTTTTTTCTTAATTTTTCTGCACTGTAATTTTCTATTTTTTAAATGTTATTTTTTTTGTTTGTTTAACTACGTGAATTTTGTTTCAAACATTTATATGTAGACCTATATGTAATAAGACAGTATTTACATACAAAACATATCTCATTTTTTGGATCTCTACGAAAATAAAGTAAAGTCTGTGGAAATCAATGATTACTTACCGGTATATTTGTTTTTCTGGTCCACATCTGCTTGTCAACCAATTAAAAAAGATACTGGATTGTGTAAAAAAGGTGAGTAAATCTGAGCTATAGGGGAGGGGCACTTATAGGGACATGGGTGTTTATTGAGTCAAATACGGTATTATTTTTATTTGGCCTGATGAAAAATGGATGGATTAAGAATAAATAGAATGTAGGAAAATTAGTGTGAAGAAAACAGATGGACCGAGTTAGGGAAAGAGTTGTATGAACAAAAATATAAATAGAGACAGAATGGAACAGAAAATGACCTGACCTTATCAAAGCACACAGCGTTAATTGTACCGCTGACATTGATGCTCCGCGGACTAATACAGTAAATATTGCTTTTCCTCAATCGCCTCTGAGCGAACACAATACCAATTGTCAATGCTGCAGGAAGTGCTGGTGGCACTGCTATGGTGATCAGATCGAGTGATCGCAGTATGATTTCACCAGGATCTTCACCGTCATTTACCTGTAGTTGTAAAATGAGATTACGTTTGTTTAAAATCAAATGTATATAATGATATATTGATTATACAGTTGAACTGCATTATATCTACAACGGATGAGTAAAAAATTCAGTTTAACGGCAAAGTTGAATGGCTGGTCTTGATTTTTATGGATAGATAAATATGCTAATTAAAATTTTGATTATCTCGCATTCCAGATATCTCAAAGTAATAGCTGTGGGTCCTTGAATAATGAGATTCCACTGTACTAGCTGCACAATGATTTAGATGTAGTCAAATTCATATAGCATGGTACAACAGAGTCATGTGAACCGTTTCTTGCCCTGGTCAAGTTAACTTTGAGTTTAAAGCAAATTATTTATTATCATAAATTGGGATATTTTGGCCATTGCTTAATTTTGGCAAATTTGGCCACCTTATTAAAATGGCCAAAATTAAACCGTCCAAAATATGTAGGCTACAAGTTTGACGACTGGACAATTTGAATCTGTTTCTAAATTTGAACGGTCACTGGTCAGAGGTAGCAGGTGAAAGATCGCTAAAGACAGATTAGACCAATGACCAAAATTTAACTGGCCAAAAAATAACACTTTATTTTATGACCAAAGTGGCCAAATTTTAGTGACGCCAAAATATCCCAATTTACGGTACACTGGTAAGAGTAATCACTCCTACTTCACTTGTCACCATTCCTACGTATATCCAATTGGGAATAAAGTGTAACTCCTGCCTTTGTTTCATAACCATAAAGTGAGTAGAATCATCTGTATGATAATCAACAGGTTACTCCACCCACCAAGTTATGTGACTGAACCCAAATATACTTAGAGTAAATATGACAAAATTTACACGAAAGAGTTCAATAAGAATCCATCTACATACCCATATCTCAGTACCTATAAACATACTCAAAACTCAGTACCCATAACATACCATATTTTCTTACGTATTATTCCTCACTATTGATACATGTACCGTTGCTCACAACCATATCTACATACCATTAAGATATTCGTATAGATGAAGCCTATGGCTGCTATACAGGCAAGCACTATAACAAAGATATAGGTATCGCGATTAAACTTAAAATCCACTGGCTTCGGATACATGATGGATCTCACAAGTTCACCTTTGGCAGTGGAAAATCCTGCAACAGAATAATCAAAATGGGAGGAATCAAAGATTAGTATTTTGATGTTACTTCATGATAAATGTCAGAAAATATAAGAACGATATCCCAGAAATCATCACATGTGCAAACGTGTCATGAGACGTATACAGTGTATCTGAAAATTTTTGCTGCGGTTTAATTTTCACCATTTTTGTCTTTACACGAGAGGGTGAATTTCAAATGAAGAGAAATTTTTAAGCTTAACAACTGCAGCATGGACATACCATTTAAGTAGAAAATTTAGCAAGAGGCAAATTTAGCATTTTATCCTAAAAATATTGTATATAATTTTAGCGAGAAGTAATTTTAGCAAGAAGTAATTTTAGCAATTTTATGATTTGAAAAGATAACTCATTACCTACAATGAGGAATGAATTGTTAGGGATATTCAATTTTAGTGATCTCGGCAACCTTGCGCTAATAATGCCAAAATTGAATCCTCACTAAAATTTCAGTATATGCCATCCATAAGTCTATGGTGATTTGGGGCAAATACAAGATGGGATGAATATGTTTTCTGTCGTAAAAGGGTGAAAATAACCAGAGGGTGAAAACTTGCAGATATACAGTACGTATACATTATTTACTTGACCTCTTTGTCCTTACCTTTCTGTTCTACACCAGTATAATTGAGTGAAAGATATATGGGATTTATTTCACTTGCTAGAGGTAATGTTGATGCAACATTTGTACTGAATAGCAGCTATGGAAGTTTGCATGTATTTTTGTGGAATTAGTTGATATTTTTCATTTGAAAATGTGTAATAGGTGTTTTAACAGAAAATGAACCAAAGATGACTGTCACTTTTCTTGATATTTTTTTTCAGCCATAAAATTTCATAAAAGCTTTCATACACCAAAAAGTTAAAAACAACATTTTTCATCAGCAGTAATATATAAATTATTTACAGTGTACAAACTCACTATTACGACCACCAGTAACTGACTCAACAACTCATCTACTTATTAAATATTTATGAAGAGACTGAACACTTGTGGTCTGAAATGTGAGGTGGTGTCTTCAGTGAGGTGGTCTTTTAGGCAATTTTCCACTGAATAATTAACAGATGGACAAACAGATAAATAGATGACCAAACAGGTGCAAAAAGAAAACACCTGTAGTTTAACCTATCTAGTGACTAGTTCATTTAACATACCTGTTCTAAGAACAACAGCCTTTACTCTCTGGCTCCCGTAGTACCTGGTCTGTAAGATGTGGGTCCCGCAGAATAAAACATGCCTGGAATGTTCCTTTATGTTAAAATAAATGTCTTCCTGTGTCCGAGACAACTTTGGATTCGGCAGTGGAGTTTTTGTAACTGGCACACTTTCTCCTGTTACAAAAGGTAAAAGAATTAGCAATGCTCAAATCTTCTCCGAAAAATGTGTCTTGTAACAAGAGGTTAAATCAAAGGCCACAATGGCGATGAGCACTTGGAAAAAATCCTATGGGCCTATACAATAAGAGAAAAATGTATACTGTATACACATACCTAGAAATTTTTGCCCCTGGTTATCTGCCCTTTTTCGACAGAATATGTATTCACCCGCTTTAAATTAACCCCAAATCACAAAAGTCTCATGGAGGGCATGTACATCTATGTATGTGCTTCAATTAATTAGAATGAAAATTTCACTTTCATTTTCAATTCCCCCTTTCATCTAAGGGCGAAAATGGTGAAAATTGAATGGTGTGTGAAAATATCTAGGTATACAGTATGTGTGCCTGCATTTCTATGATTTCTATAAATGCAAGAAACATTAATGGATCAATGTTATCATACATCAGATTTTTTTGCCGACTGTATTGGTGTGCACACCCGATTCTGCACACCAGTCTGAATCTACAACCCTCCTCCTGTAAATAATAAAAATTGATTTTACCTATTATAATATTCACACAGTGAATGCCGTTAAATTTGTAAATCAAAATCTGAAGTATGCTGAAGTTTATTATAATTGAGTTTTAGAATACAGTTCTCCCCTGTTATGCTGCCATCTTTTGTTTTCATTAATTTTGGTGATATAACAGTTTTGGTGATATATATTGAGGTTTACTTTTGGTGTAATATAACAGTTTTAGTGGCTCTACAAATTACATCATATTGGGTCATCCTAGCAAATAAAGTTAATTTTATGTATTCAAGGGTCAGAAAGAGTAAATCCTTTGGAAATCAGACGAAAGTATGTATTGTTTATGCTAAAATCAATAACATTATGCCAAGGCCCCCAAATTCCCATAATATATATTATCACTCGATGCCAGCAGAGGCACACGTTGAACTCTACCCAATGTTGATCACAATAAATGAAATCTCCCAAATTTAATGACTGAGCCCTTTGTATTGAGCACATATACAAGCATAATGAAAAATAGAGGAGAGGAAAGACTGTAGCTGAGCTTGTGCACAATTACTACAAGATAGTAAACACTCACCTAACACAGGGGTAAGTCTATTTTCAATCTTGCTACAGTTTATTGATTACTGAATCAAAGTACTGAAAGTACTGATACAAGTTGATGGCAATCGTAAGTTTTAGTTTTTAGTAAAATTATATTTTACAAAAAAAAAAGTACGGTAACTAAAAATCGGGTCAGACATCTGGCCTAACGTGAGTACTGATGGCTTATATATTATGCAACAAACTACATATATCAGCAATATGATTATAAAATCTTGTGCTTATAAACAACGTTTCATTGATATTAGATTTCTATGCGACAGGCAGTATTATACCCTTATGCTACACTTCCTACCATTAGCCTTAAATCTTTAGGTCAGTACTGTACATGTAAAATGTTTTCCCAACTTCAAAGACTGCCCAGAGTTTCTCATCAGTTAAGATCATGTGAATGAGGAATGATGCAACTTCACAGACAGATCTTGCCAATACACAGTAAGGGAAACTTGACCGACCAAAACTTATTTGCATATTAATCATGTGCAAGAATTGTTAACAGTCCAGTCAATTGCTTTGAATGTCAATTCTATTACAAGAATATAATGGTAAAAAACAACTGAAAAGTAACATTCTAAAGCAATTTTTAATATCTTAAAATTCATAAAGGACGTCGAACTGACCTTTAATAGCATACATGTATATTTTAACAAGTCTTGCAGACCTATATTTTTCAGTGAATTGTTACTATATTTTCGTCATTTTAAAAAGCAAAAATATACGAATAAAAGTGTGACTTGGAAATTTCAATCTTGAAGTTTGAAGTTGAGTTTATGTTGCTGAAATGCACAAACAGGTGTAACTTTGAGTCAATATAATGTGTTATTAACCCCATACTGCAATTCACAGTACTTAACACAGGACATATAAATCTAATTACCTTGGCTTTGAGATAATGATTTTCATACATCAATTTCCTACCTCTACTGAACAGTGTTTATTTACACATGGTTATTCACCTGGTCTGGTGATATGGTCAAGAGATTTCACATGCATAAATGACCTTTTGCACAGAAGAGTCAGCGGCAGAATGTGGTATGCTGGTTTTGCATTATAACAGGGGACTTGTAGAGGAGGAAATCTGTTATATAATAAATGGTGGCAATATGTGAGTTTGGCAGTATAGTGGGGGTGTAACAGGGCTGGGGAGAACTACATTTACTTTACCTGTAAGCATACTCTCGTTCACGATACAGTTTCCTGTTATCAGGACGGCATCACATTGCATTACACAACCGTTCTTTGGAATTTCGATGATGTCCCCGGGAACTAGATCATCCGAACACACCTCTCCATACACTGAAATGTAACAAGATGAAATAAACCAAAAAATTACGACATGTAGAAAAAGGTGTGGCCAAAGTCAAGAAAAGTGAGTTTTATATTTGCTGCTACACCATGAGGAGAAAAAAAACAGGCTTAAAGCACAGAAGATTTCCAGATTTTCTCCTAGGAAGGTATCAAATAATGTTTGTGAAAAAAGAAAAAGGGATAATTTGATACTTACTGTTCCCGCCAAAACAACGAGATACGATTGTTGATGACTGAATTGTATTACGTAACGCTCTCTGCATCTGTAAAATAAATCAATTTATATCTTGTTATACCGGTAAGTGAAATGCTTTAGAGTACATGATTTGCAATGCTTTACTTGTGAATAAACTTGGCTCGTGTTTATGTTAACTTATTCACCCCTAAAGACACATTTTGGTCTGACCTATATCACTGATTTTAAGTACAGTCCATTATTTTTTCAGGGTAAGATGAGTGAATGGGGGTAAACATACACCATTTGTTACTGTATAAACTGAGAAGTAAATGCTTGGCGAGAACACTGGAGATTCAAGACTTGAATTTGTGAATGCACAGAAATTGTGATAACATAAATATGTGTGAATATATAAACATGTGAATATATAAGCATGTGTGAAAATATAAGAATTTATGAATATACATGTACAAACATGTGTAAATATATGAACATGTTTGAATCTATAAACACATGTGAATATATAAACATATTGTGAATATATAAACATGTGTGAATATATAAACATGTGTGAATATATAAACACATCTGAATATATAATACATGTGAATATATAAGCATGTGTGAAAATATAAGAATTTATGAATATACATGTACAAACATGTGTAAATATATGAACATGTTTGAATCTATAAACACATGTGAATATATACACATATTGTGAATATATAAATACATGTGTGAATATATAAACATGTGTGAATATATAAACACATCTGAATATATAATACATGTGAATATATAAACATGTGTGAAAATATAAACATGTGTGACTATATATACACATGTGAATATACAATACATGTGAATATATAAACATTGTGAAAATATAAATATGTGTGAATATATAAACAGATGTGAATATATAAACATGTGTGAATATGCAAACACATCTGAATATATTATACATGTGAATATATCAACATGCGTGAAAATATAAACATGTGTGAATATATAAACACATGTGAATGAATAAACACATAAGAATATACTATGCATGGTTTTGTTTGTTTGAATGATGATTTAAGCCACATTCAACAATTGTTCAGTTTTATGGTGGTGGCTAGTTTTTAATAGTGAAGGGGAGAACCCCGCTATAATGTACTGGGGAAGAGACCGCCAGGCTTCCACCAGTAAACTGGCAAGCATTCTCACAAAAATAAGCTTAGATTCCAGCAGGGCTTAAAATCTGCACTGACCAGAAGTCACTTCATGGTTCAAAGTGCAATGCTCTAACCTTCTCGGCCACGGAGGCCCATCTAAATAGATGAAATAATGCACAATAGTTTCTGAAAATAAAAATATTGTGATACAATGTAATCCACAACACATATGACCTGCAAACAAGCGGAACAAACTACAGTCAACTCCACTTATAATGAAATGAAAGGGAGAAAGATTTATATCTCTTTATAACCGGAATTCTTTATACGGAATGAGGTTAGATTACAGGTTATATAACCATTTGTGCAAGGTAACTTAATTATGCAACGTTGAATCATGTATCACAGAATGACATCCAAGACAAGAGTTTATAATACAGTCAATTTAATCTTATTAAAAGTTAAGTTTATCTGAAAAGAAAACATACAGCTTGAAAAGAGCAATAGATAGATATCATAAGTCTTGTTTGTAAAACACCACGTTATACAGCACTAAAACTACATGATGAAACCGTCATCAGGACAAATTTATAAGCTCGTTACATGTGATATCTCGTTATATTTATCACGTTATAGGTGTTCAGATTTATACAGAATTGAATAGTAAATGCAAGGGGAATAGAGATATTCTTGTTATAAACGGAATCTCGTTATAAGCTATCTCGTTATAAGCTATCTCGTTATAAGCTATCTCGTTATAAATAAGTGGAGTTGACTGTATATATAAAGATGTCACTAGCTTTAGGTGAAGAATCACAAATTTTGACATGTGCTATCACTGATATTAATAGCACTTTACCTAAAGGTGGTAACATCTTCATATACATGAATAATTCTTGACGGGATGTAAACAAAGAAAAAAACAAGAGATCCCAGAGTGATCTAGGCGCCCACCATGGAATGTTCTATGACAGACTGTTCTTTTCTCTTATTTTGCATCTCAACATTGAATTTGAACTTATATCCATATTTCTGTGAAATACTAAGTTTCACAAGATTACAGCAAAACTGAACTTGAACTGAACATATTACAAGATGAGAGAATGGAATTCAACATGGCCGACAGGTGTCCTTCTTGGATTTTGATCTCTCTGAAAATGTAATATGCACATCTAGACTCATGGGGAACCTCCATAATCAATTTCAAAAAGATTCCTTCAGAACATTCTGAGAAATACATACTTCCATTGTCAAAATCCAAGATGGCCACCTGTCGGCTATGTTGGATTCCAATCTCTCTGAATATGTAATATGCGTAACTAGACCTTAAGGGGAACTTTCATGTCCAATTTCAAGGAAATCCCTTCAGTCCTTTCTGAGAAATAGTGGTAACAAACTTCCTATGGTCAAAATCCAAGATGACCGCCTGTCGGCCATGTTGAATTCCGATCTCTCTGAAAATTCAACATGCACAACTAGACCTCAAGGGGAACCTTTATGTCAAATTTCAAAGAGATCCCTTCAGTCCTTTCTGAGAAGTAGAGGTAACAAACTTCTTTTGGTCAAAATCCAAGATGACAGCCTGTCAGCCATGTTGGATTCTGATCTCTCTGAAAATGTAATATGCACAACAATATTTCAAGGGGAACCTTCATGTCCAATTTCAAGGAGATCCCTTCAGTCCTTTCTGAGAAGTAGTGGTAACAATCTTCCTTTGGTCAAAATCCAAGATGGCCGTCTGTCGGCCATGTTGGATTCCAATCTCTTTGAAAATGTAATCAGCACAACTACACCTCTAGGGGAACCTTCATGTCCAATTTCAAGGAGATGCCTTCAGTCCTTTCAGAGAAATAGCGGTAAAAGTATTGTTCAGGATGGAAGGACGGACGACAAAATTATGACAGACTGACCACGGACAAACCACGGATGCAGGGCCATACGAATAGCCCACTATCTGTTGATGGTGGGCGAAAAACCAAATAAAAAGCAAAAGGATATTACCAAGCCTGAAGGCCTGTCAATCAGACACACATACACCCACCAACAGCCACACCCACACAAAACACAGACAAATACACACCCACACAAAACAGATACCCACACAGACAAAACATATCTCGTCTGGAGATTGTGTGGTCATGAAAACAAATTAAAGATGAAAAAAAGAAACAAAGAGATAAGCAAAAAACTATATATCCATTTCATTTGATGAGAAATTTGATGATTCTAATAGAAAAAATTATTTGGAAAACAGGTAAAAATAATGGCCATGGAAATGAAATATATTAATAGTAAAGTGAGTTAATTCATGTAATTACCTTCCTCGTTTGATATATTGTAACTGTGATAGAGACAAGGGAGATAACAACGATACAAGATGCGTAGTAAACATACTCGTCTGCAAACCAGACAGAACAGCTGAAAATCTGGAAAATATAGAATGGCGACAGAACCTGGAAACAAAAAAAATATAATATTAATAATCTTAATATCTGAAGAATAAGAAACATTTTATTTTCATTCATTTTCAAGACGATAATGATATGGTTTGTTCTACATATATATTTTACGACCCTATGAAATGCTACACTGTATATATACCTTAAAATTTTTATTCACTATTAATTTTTGAAATTTTCATTCTTTGATGAAAGGGCAATTTTAAAATGGATGCAAAAATTTCAAGCAAAATTAGTGAAGCATGGATATACACACCATCCATGGAACTATATGGTGACTTAGGCCGAATTTATGATAAAGTGAATAGGTTTTCTGTCATTAAAAGGCGAAAATTAACGAGGGGCAAAAATTTGGGGGTATTCAGTAAATATAATATTCTGAGTGTTGACCTGAAGGAATTATAGATGTGAGCTAAGGTTAGGCCACTTAGGGTGACAATTTTCAGGACCACCTTCTTCTATCATATCATACTGATTCACTGTATTAAAAAAAGATTATAAATCTTCATTTAATAAATACAGTGCAATAAAAATCTTTACAAATTTCAGTTCCTTGATGATAATATTATTTAAGGATTGTTTTTCATTTTTTGAACATCATCGGGGTATAAAAGCAATTGCTCATGGAAAAAATTCTTTGCAGCTGTGCCAGCACGAAATAAACAATGATGAGCAAAATTCAATACCCACGGATAAGTTCCGAGTGAAAAAATGTGAAATCTGCTATCCATGAAATTAAACATTTACACAGTATAAGTGCATCACTTGCTAGCTTCTTGGATTTTGATTGATTAAATAGATTCTGTCCAATCAGTGCAGCATCTATTATGGCCCTTTCCTAAATTGAGAACCATTTTTTGATGTTGGGATGATACTTCTTCAGACCACAGTTTAGGAGAATGGTTGACTACAGAAAGTGCAAAAGTAAATTGTCAAAAGTTTTAATAGTTATTTTCACCTACCCATAATTATCGCTGCCAAGATATATACCATAGTTAATAACACCCCCCCCCCCAAAGGAAAAATAACAAAAGGTAACTACACTTACTTCTTTAAACAAAAGTACAATAATTGGTGTAACATGTATCCTAATGGAGTTGCTGCCAAACATTACCATCCTGTTAGATAAACAAGAACCTCATCTGACTTAAATGTTAAATACAATAAGAAAATTTCATTGCAGAGTTAATTTCATTTATTTTGTTTTCATTTATCACGTAATTAAAACCGCGACCAAATTTTCCTAAATTGCACCTACTGTACCAATAGGTTCCTTTACAAACATCTTTTTTATTTCAACAGAATTAATGACAACAAAATTGTGTTATTTTTACAAAAACGAAATTAACCCCACAAAATTGTCTAATTCTACAGTATTTATGTTCTATTTATAGTAACAGTAGCCATGTTTGTTGATCTGTGATGATGAGAATCACAAACATGATTTCACATATACCTTATTGATCAGTCATGCAATTATGGTCAAAAATGAATCTTCAGGAAGAAGATATTTGAAAATGTGTAACAAGTACGGAAGGATGACAGATGAAAAATTATACAAATACCTCACACTGATCTTTTAGGATCAGGTGAGCTAAAAATGTCACAAATACTTATCATCAAATGTAGTATTACATAGTTTTGTTTACCAGTATTTATTTTGATATTTAACACATGTCTACTCCAAAGTCTATCTCTCTCTCTTTCTCTCTCTCTCTCACACACACACTTTAACTATATGATTCTGTGAAAAATAATTGTGTACGATACAATACATATTGATTTAACATGTGGTGTGACTACTCAAAGCCCTTTTTCATATGCTGGAGCTACCCCTGTAGCTCCATAATGGTTCCTTGTGTTTAACGTGCAACCATGATGGAGCTTGTTACATGTGCTTTACCCTACAGAGTTAAGGATTGAGTAGTAACCAACAATATACTGTAAAACTTGTTAGAATAATAAGTCGTTGTAAACAGAACTAAATGGCGCAATACCTCTTTTGTTGTTCATTTTGGTTCAATCCTTCAGCTTGGTGAAAGTAAGAACATCTGGTAGCATATTCTAATCCTCTACAATAGAAAAACAAAATTTGTAAACTAAAAAACTTCAAAATATGTATAGGTTGAGTTGAAACACTTACAAAAAGGGACACCAGAATTGAAATTCTAGTGAAAAAAGTTCAAATGTAACATAGCAATGGTAATATCAATATTTTGGGGTAAAAGAAGTTGTATTTTAGATTTCGTACTTAAATAAAATTGTCATGGTGGTCTGGTGGCAGAGCTATTGACTAAAAAGCAAAGGGTCCTGGGTTTGATTTTTAGTACCTGTGAAACAACCAACTGCCCCCACCCACTCTGCTGAGACTTTCCCCCGGAAAAAAAATGGCTAGCCAAAAGTTGACTGGCATAATATTTTTTCTTTTTATATGTCAGGCAGTGTCATTGCTAAAAAAAAAAGTACGGTAGTTCAAACACCAGAATACATCCAGATCAGCATGTGCAGCTTGTCACTGGGTCTAGACAGTGAACTCCCGACCTGGCATAATTGTAGATACATCTGGCCAATGTGGGAGAAGCTACATATCAAAATTAACCCATCAACCCCTGTTGTTACAATTGGACTAGCTCAAATGAATAAATTGTATGGTCCACTATCATAATTAAGGAGTGAACAAGTTAAAATTGCATTTAAAATTTATGTAAAAACTTGAATTCTATATCATACTCCCCCAAGGTCTGACAGTGGACTTAACCATTCATTGAAATGGATGAGTCTAAATGTGGCTATAGGTGTCACTCAGTTAAAGATATTCATTTTGTTAATTTTGACAAGAAGATGTTAAAAAATTGAACACATAAAACACATCTGCATGATGTAAAAATCCAGGTGACCTGAAGAATTTGAATACATGTACATGTATATTGAAATGAGTGACTTGAGAATACTTACTTTAATTTTTCATATTTTTTGCTATCTTCATCCCAAATATACTTGACCTTTTTTGTGATGAAGTAACGAATGAGATTACTGTTCCTCTAAAAAGAAAGTAAAAAATGAAAATTAAGACTTTTTGATAAAAATTGACATCTGATATAATTGCCAGAGGTTGTCAAAAAATAAGAAACATAAAAAACCAAAAACAAAGCTAATCAAATAAGCAAAAAAACACATTAAACTCAGCTGCAACGATAAAAAATTAAAATTTAAAAAAAATTTAATTGAATTAACAAATATATGAAAAATATGGCTAAAGATTCTGACAAAAAAGGGAATCGTCTATTGATAGTAAATATCTTCCCAAGTCAAGGTTTTCTAATCCACATCATATTTCATATTTGGTGGTCAATGGTGGAGACATCTAGTGCTGATCTAAAATTTCACTTAGATTGACCTGACATTGACCCCTGACTTTAGCCAATGAAGACTTGTGGTATAGCCATTATTCTGTGCTTACGAATTTTCCCCTTTATCATGTGGTCAATGCTTGTTCGATTGTTAAACGAGTTCTGATTGGCTCATGAAACGGTATCTGCAGCCAATGGAAATTGACACCACAAAGTCACAATATACAGGCCAAATCTGTCAAGGTGTGTGAATAACGGAGTTGATCAGAAAATCTTGACTTGGGAAGATAAATAAATTACTAGATATGAGATTAACCATTCCATAATTACAAAGAAAAAATGTCCTTAAACTTAATGGAAAAATGATCAAGATTAAACTGCTTGCATAAGTGATAAGTAGAAAATGATTGTTTGGTGATTGACAGATTAAAAATTCACAAGCTGTAATACACTGTAATAAAGGGAGGTAATAAAAGTTAATACATATACAGTGAAGCAAGTTCTATTGCTACCTCTGTATAATGGCATACTGGAACTAAACAACCATTTAAAAAGTTTTGCAAATGATAGCAGATACACAGCTACATGTATGATAGGCCGATTGGATAACAAATGAAACAAACGCGGTGACCACTTGCACGATAAAACATACTAATTACATGCAAAAAGTTACTATTAACATGATATTTCAACGCGTTAGTCTTAAATTTCAAGTTTTTGCACGAAAATTACGAGAATATACAATATAAACTTACATGATGAAATTGACCAATCAGAGGCTTAGTTTCATTTAATTAATAATGAAACAGTGCCCAAGATCATGACATATTTTCATCAGCACAAATTTTTTTGCACTAAATACAGATATAATTTCTTAATTTCCACATTTTTACTATTCTAAATATGTATCTTTACCCCTTCATCTCTAACTGTAATTATTCAATTTAAATAAATGTTGCTTCATTTGGTGAAATACTATAAATATCAGTGACTGGATTGAACATGACATTTTTTCAGTTAAGAAAATGACATCTCAAATATTGAAACAATCATTTGGTCATGTTTTCAGGTACTAAATACTGTTGATATTTTATATTTTTACACGTCCAGATATTTGCAGCATGTATATCTAGATTTTCAGATAAAATCAAAAGAAATTAATATTTCGTTTCGTAAATATCGTTAATACAAATTCAACTTCTCATCCCTTTCAGGATGTTTCCAATTAATTTTTTTAGGATGTAAGAAGAGTTCTGATTGGCTGTTTCTTCTCAGCCACAATACAAACTTGCATGCAAGTGTTTGATAATGTCTCGCATGCAAGTATTTATGAGATGAAATGAGTTGTGCATGCAAAAAAATCTTTTTATACATGCAACTGTATATTTTTGCATGCAAGTGGTCATCATGTAAGTTCATCAAATTTGTGACCCAAATGGCCTTTCATACACAACTTTCAAACAAAGTCTTAAGCAATCTACAAGCAGGATTTAAACAACAAGTCTATTGTTTCTGTTGCCATTAGCAACAACTTAGATTTGCAGACCTTTTGTTTACAAAATCTAATAAGCACTGCAAAATAATGTCAATAGTTAGCAGAGTAGGGTAAGGTACAGCTTAATTAGATTTTTGACAAAATCTGAAATGAGTTTCACCCCTGAGTATTTGAGTGGTACGCTTTTTTCTGTTGTCTGAGACCAGTCTATTATGGTTTGTAGGGTGGTCTGCTCTTTTTTGTTGTGTAAGACCAGTCTATTATGGTTTGTAGGGTGGTCTGCTCTTTTTTGTTGTGTAAGACCAGTCTATTATGGTTTGTAGGATGGTCTGCGCTTTTTTGTTGTGTAAGACCATGCTTTTTCTGTTGTGTAGTGTCTATTATGGTTTGAAGTGTACTATGCTTTTTCTGTTGTGTACGACCAGTCTATTATGGTTTGTAGGGTGGTCTGCTCTTTTTTGTTGTGTAAGACCAGTCTATTATGGTTTGTAGGGTGGTCTGCTCTTTTTAGTTGTGTAAGACCAGTCTATTATGGTTTGTAGGATGGTCTGCACTTTTTTGTTGTGTAAGACCAGTCTATTATGGTTTGTAAGGTGGTCTGCTCTTTTCTATTGTTGAAGACCATTCTATTATGGTTTGTAATGCTGAAAGGGCTAAAAATGCCCTTTCATAGATCATCGAGTAGAAAGGTCAAAATCTTATTTTTGTGAAAAAAAATATGTTTATAGTACATGTAAGAACTTAATGAAAATGGGACGAGGTAAAAAAAATAATTGTACTTTACCGAGGCATATGTTGCTAAAATCATACATAAATTGACAACATCACTCCCATCAACCCAAGATGAATACCTGTATTAAATATGGTGAGCCTGGGTAAAGAAATGAAATAGATATGGCCTGGGAAAATAAAATGGACAAGGCTACTAGTCTAAGTTTGACAACTTGTGCCCAACCCTATTGCACCATAAAACTACATGTTTCTGCAATAAAAATATGTTAAATCAAATCAAATAAAACCACAAAAGGGAAATAACTCTAGAAATAAGGGAGAAAGGTATGCATATTGTGTTATATAAAACCGATTACCTACAAAATGTAGAATGTATATCAAATATGGTGAGCCTCATGGTAAAAATGACTTGTAGATATGTCTCACACATATAAAATGAACTCACCAGTCTCTGTGGTCAAATTTAGACTCGCCCAAATTAATAAAAAGTATATGGTCTACTGTCAAAAATCAGATGTGAACGAGTCAATATTGCATGTAAAATTATAGTAAAACTTGGATTTTATTAAATCATACACTCTTCGATTCTCACGGTGGACTTTACCAATCCTAGAAATGGCAGAGTCCAAATGCTGCCACCAGGGGTAGAGGAGTAAACAAAGTAGAAGGGTAGTAGGATACAACTCTCCGTCTAGTTAAGATGTATAGGCATACCTGTCTATAAAGGCCACTCAAGGGAACATGCAAAGGTAGCCTTTATAGACAGGTGGCCTTTATAAAGAGGTTTATTCATTATAAAATTTAACAAAAGTTATGTCTGAATGGCTTTTATAGGCAGGTGCCCTTTATACAGAGGTGGCTTCTAATACAAGTTTGACAGCACCATATATGGGGAGCGTAGTTGATAAAATGAGAAGATATGGCCAGGACAAGACAGAACACAAAACTATAGTCTCCCAAACCAAGACAGACAAACAGGCTAGGCAATCTTCCTCGCTAAATCAAAATGTCTGCTTTTATCCAGTTGTGTACGGGTAGTCATTTTAAAATGTTGCCCCTGAAGGATGTACTTATACAGTAATAAATCTAAGTATGAGAGACTAAAAAGTTTACTCTATATAACTGAATTCCATCAACATAAAAGAGTAATAAAAATGATCTATATTTAGATGTTACTAACCAAGATGGTTGATCTTTGTAATATAAAAAGTAATAAAAAGGTTCTATATTTAGATGTTTCTACTATCTACCAAGATGGTAGATCTTTGTAATGATTGCTGCCTCTTTTATCACAACATTTATATGAAATATCCATAACAAAGTCAAAATGACAAACTTGTGATTTGTGTATAATTAAATAATCTTAATTTATCTTTGGATATGAATTTTAAGTTATTTAGAAGTTCACAATACAATGTACATAAATTTAAAGGTAACCGAGTATGTAACCATATGTGAGTATGAGGGAGATAAAGAAGATGTAAGTGTGTGTGGGTGAGAGAGTTGATGTAAGTGTGTGTGTAGGTCAGATAGCGGATGTAAGTGTGTGTGTGGGTGAGATAGTGGATGCGAGTCTGTGGGTGAAAGTGGATACGAGTGTGTGGGTGAAAGTGGATGCGAGTGTGTGGGTGAGAGCCTATGGCTCAGGTGAGCTTAATATGGCTTTTCCATACTTTTCAGTGGATGCAAGCACTCTGCTGAAAACAATTTTTCAAACTTTCAACCCCTATACAATAATGGACTGGTTCAACACATAGGAAATAGCATACCATTAAAATACTCAGGGTGAAAAGACTAACAATGTTGTTGTCATAGCTTCAGTTCTTATGAGAGCACATATTCAAATAAAAATAACAATCACTAAACTAAACCATCTACACACACTATGATAAAAATTTCTGTGTGGTTAAAATTTTGTTGTTTTAAAAACAAAACAAATTTGTCATGTTTGTCGACATAAAATTTCCTTGAAATGAAAATATTTTTCAGGAAAATTAATGCAATACAAACTAATGAAAATGAAATTATTTCTATTGCTACGTGTATTATATGTAAATTTCACCATGATTTTAATTTTGTTGATAAATAAAAACGAAATAAACAAAAATCAAAACCCCATGAAAATTTTCTTGATTCTACACTGTTTATAGTAAAGACACAATCTAGTGAGCTGTACATTGTAATTAATGTTAAAAAAAAGTTGGTCCCGAAGGCAGACCATATAGCTTCCCTAATTTTTGCTTGTTGTATGACATTGATTTTGAGAAAATGTATCTCATATCGTAAATGACTCAAGGAAGCTGGAAATTTGGGTCAAAATTAGGCCACAGCAACCAGCATCCCCCTGCATTGTTGGGTAATGACCCTAGACAATGTGCATGTGAAGTTTCATCGCTGTAGCTGCAGTAATTTGCCCACAATGGACTGACAAAAAAAACCTTAACATTTAAAAAGGTTAACGTCGTTGCCGACGGCAAAGCAGTGACATCAATAGCTCTTCTGTTCTTCGAACAGCCAAGCTAAAACGGACAAAAAGGGCAACCAAAGAATATATGCATTTCAATACAAGACCGACTAGGCTTTTCAGAGTGTAAAGTGCATTAATTCATCAATCCCTGAATAACAATAGACTCTTCTGTAAATCAATGATTTAGGCCAGTCCAAATGTGTCTTTAGGGGCGAGTCAATTAAAGTAATATGAGCTTTTAGTGACGGCTATTTTTTCAAGTTGTGTAATACACACTCACTGAACACGAAACCAAACAACATCTATCATGATTAAAACCTTTTAGAATTTCTGATGATGGATTCCAGTTAACAGTTAAATCAAGTTACTTTTGGCAAGATTATCCTAATAATATGCTTGCATTTGTTCTTTTTATCACCAGGAAGTATATTTTGGAGGTATACATTATAAAATAGTGCATACAATTTTCATGTAAAATTTCTGCTGAAGACAGCTCATTTGACTTTTAAGTTTTTAGCACATTTTGAAATTACATCACGAAGCTATGGTTGTATCTGGGCAGACTTTGTCCATTGCAGTTACATATTTTGTCAAATTAAACTCAAAATTACGGATTTTGGAAAATACAAGAGATGTTTTAAAACAAGTGAAACATATATATACCTTATTTTAAATACTGCGAGCCTTGTTACCATAGAAACTGACTGATGTCATATATCTACACATTTATATTTATATATACATTATAGCTAAAATATAACATACCGGTAGTCCTCTTTCATTAGTAAAGCTAAAATGTTAGCATAGTCGTTTCAAAGAAAATTTGAAAAAAAATAACATATACCTTTACATCTAACTTCATGCGTTTAGTTTTCCATATAAACCTGATATTTATGATGATAATTAATACATAATAAAATGTACATTCCTTATACAAGTAATGACCTCGACCACATCACAGAAAAACAACCATCCCATTTATATATAAAGGGAAGGAAGAATCAATCTTTTCTCAAAACTCAACACATACATATATATTTATCATATACTTAGTGCTTTGCATGGTATGATATTGCCAAAATCATCTAACCAATATCAGACTGGCCATGCAAAAATCTGTATCAATATCAGACCAGCCATGCAAAAATCCGTACCACGCACTTCAGAATTTATAAAACAGGACATCTTGGGACTTATCGACTTCAAACGGAGCGTTGCATCAGACAACATATTGTTTGTTTACAATGTCAAAAGAAGGCAAAAGGTATTGCAGGATTTGGCAGCCAGGATAATGGAACTGGACAAACTAATTGATAAAGAAAATAAATTCAACAATGCGGTTAATAAATTAAAATTTATTGAAGCAAACATTCCTTGCTTAATTCATTTAATTCAATTCAGAAATATAAAACTGATACTTTCAGTGAAATCAATCAACATAATTTGCAAGTTGTACTGTTTGTATATGATAAACAGATTATAACATGGTAAAATTCATATCACATATCATATCAGCACTCGGGCAATATCAGACCGAGGGCTAAAGTCCTGGGTCTGATATTGAGCCCTTGGGCTGATATGATATGTGATATGAATTTTACCATGTAATAATCTATAAATATATATATACACACACATATATATATATATATATATATATATATATATATATATATATATATATACCTCTACAAACATGATAAGCAGTACCAGAAACCTTAAAAGTCAGTTATGTATTCTACCCAATAACCACCCCCCCCCCCCTTTAGGGACAGGGGTCAGGGGTGCATATTAGGTTGAATACCGTAATACAACACAAAAAGTATTTTAGGGAAAAAGGGAGAAGGAAATGGGTTATTTTAAAGCCCAGAAATTTTATGAATCTTTCGATAAAATGAAATACAATGTACAAATAAAATGAATACTTCTAAATTTGGTTGATTTCTGATAAAGCCTCTACACAGGTTGTTTGAGTACAGAAGTTTTTGAAGCAAGACAAAAGTACTGTTTTTGGCAATCTGGTTCTACAAATTTCTTTAAATTCCATATCACAAAACACTGTATACCTAAAAATTTTCGCCCCTGATTATTTTTGGCCTTTTACAACAAAATGCATATTCTCCTCATCTGAAAATCGCCATATAGTGTCATGGATGTCTGTGGCTTTAGCTTGAAAATTTTGCTTTCATTTTAAATTTCCCTTCTCATCAAAGGATGAAAATGACAAAAATCAAATGGCAGCGAAAATTCTGTGTATACAGTATTAAATTTACAGTATAGATCTATGAATAAACTGCTCATTTCTTAAAGACTTAAAACTGTTAAACATTCACGCAAACACAGTTGCTTATAAACGCAAGCAGAAAAGTGTAGGAAACTGAATAATATGAGCTTATATGTTTATGCGTTCATACTCTTAATATTCCATCAACAGGACTTTCAGGGATACTCTCTTCACCCGCCGGATTCTAAAGGAAACAAAAACAAGAGGCCCATGTGCCACATTGCTCACCTGAAGTGTATTGGTATCTTACAAATATGAGGATCTCAATTTACATATAAATATACCACTCCTTGGGAGGAGGAGACTTAAACTGAATGAAAACGACGAAGTCGGGAAAGATGTCAAAAATTTATTTTCCATTCTATTCCAAAAATGGGAAATTGAATCATGCATCCATGTAAAATACTCAGATGCAATTAGTTTTTCAATCAAAGAGGGGTACCCCCTGAGGCCTCTTTTGCCCCACCTGGATCCACCCCTTTGAATCTGGCCAAAATGAACAAACTTGATAGAGGACCTTGAGTGGCTGCTTCCTATAAAGTTTCATCAAAATCCCTTCAGCAGTTTTGAAGAAGAAACTGACAGTGTGAAATATCACCCTCCCCTCTTCATTTTCGAAGTCTTAAAAAATTCATAAAAAATTCAAAAAATTAAATTTCAGCAAAATTCTTTCAGAAAAGCATTTATTTACCTAATCACAGGTAAAACACATAAAATGAATGCATCATAATGAATAAAAGGGAAGAAAATCATAGAAATCACACAATAATAAATGAAAATTACAAAATCTAAAAAGACATCAAAAAGATGTCAAAAATTTATCTTCCAATTTCTACGAGATTAAGAAATTTGAATCATACATCTATGTAGATCACTCAGATGCAATTAGTTTTTCAATCCATGCAGCAGTTCTGGAGGAGAAGATTTTTAAAGAGGGGTACCAACGGAAGCTTCTTTAGCTCCTCAATAGATTCACCCCTGGGTCAATCTGGCCGAAATGAACAAACTTAGTAGAGGACATTGACTACTTGCTTCCTATAAAGTTTCATCAAAATCCCTTCACTGGTTTTGGAAAAGAAATGGAAAATGTGAAAAGTTAATGGACAGATGGACGGACGAATGGTACAGCAGACGACAGACAAAAGGTGATCAGAAATGTTCACTTGAACTAAAAAAATGACCACAAATACAAAATAGATTACATCTTGTGCATAGAAGCCGGCCCACATTCTTTTCATTTTTGGTTGTACGTGCATATGAATATAAAATTACATACAACAAAATATAATTAAGAATTAAGTTATGTGAAATAAGGCAGCTTGTGATATGGAGCAACTGTGGCTATAAGGGGCAATTCTATCATTGTAACACATGCAAAGGACAATTTTGGAATTTTTTTGTTCTGTCATGCTTAGTCATTGTAGTTATATAATATATGCAACTTCAAAGAAAAAGGTACGGCAGAATCAATTCAAGTAAAGCTGTTTATCATATATATCATTTCTGGAATATGGACATCATGCAGTGATGCGTATCAGATCTGAAAAGCAGCCAACATCAAACGATGATCAAACCTTCACAAATATTCGGTCTTTTCGTTAGTCAGTTTTTGTTTATTTGTTTATTGTTGTTTAATGTCCCACTCAAAATCTTTAACTCATATGGAGATGTCTCGTTAGTCAGAGTTAACTCCCATGTCAGCAGGTATCGAATGTGACGTCCTGTCTTTATGTGAGAAAACAACATCATTTTCACACAAACAAATGACATCACAATTGATAACTTTTTTCATTTTACGCACAAACAAATCACAACACAATCGATACCTGCTACGAGGGGTGGTAACTCTGGATAATGAAAATACCTAATAAGCTAGAACATTCATCTAAACTTTGTTCTTCGCAGATGAACTGAAACAAAGTATCACTGAATGTTGTCAGTGTAATACAAAACTGGAAGTGACCTTGTCCTACTTCCTGTTGAAGTCACATAATCTGTTAGGAGAAACTATTATGACAAAACTGATTAATAGAATGGAAACACACAAAAAAGGTCTATCTATAGAGTTGCTGTGACTCATGCAAAAATGTAAAATTTAAATATAATTGTGATGTGAGATGAGATTCAGGCATAATCATGATAATTTAGAATGTTTTGTGCATGATTTATTTGTAAGGTACTCAGAGATCAGCCTCTGTGGACAAGTGGTTAGAGGAACAGGCAATTATATAACCATGGAGTCTCTCACTTCTGGTCAACACAGATTTGAACCTATTAGAACCTAAGCAGATTTTGAGATAAAGTTTTTAAATTTATTTGCAGAAGGCTGGTGGTTTTTGCTAGGGTATATTATGTAACCTGCAATTCTCTTGCTTCAGCCATATAACTGACAAAATGAATAATAAACAAACAACCAACCATCCCCCCCATCCCCCACACACAAACACACACACAAACAAACATACACATACACACACACAAACACACACACAAAAACACACACACACAAACACATCCCCCTCACACAAACACACACACACCCACATCCACAAACACCCACATACCCAAACACACACGCACAAACACAAACACACCCACACACAAATACCCACACAAAAAGAAACACAAACATCCCCCTCACACACAAACACACACACGAACACAAATAAACACATAAACACACACAAACACAGACACAAACAAACACACACACACACACACAAAAACAAACATGCACAAACAAACATACACACACACACACACACACAAACATACTCAAACACAAAAACACAAACACACACAAACACACAAACACACACAAACAAACACACACAAACATGCACAAACACACACACAAACACAAACATGCACAAACACACACACACACACACAAACATACCCAAACACAAAAACACACACACACACAAACACACACACATACCCAAACACACACACAAACACACCCCATACACACACACACACAAACACAAATATACCCAAACACAAAAGCACAAACACACACAAACACACCCCCATACACACACACAAACACACACATACCAAAACACACACACACACAATCACACACACAAAAACACACACACACCCACATACACACACAGCAACACGCACACAAATAATCCTTTGAAGCCACTCCCTTTGTTATTTTTTGTCGCCAGTTGATATGATCACAAAAATCACATTTTCCAACATTGGCAAAGCCCAGCGTGACCCCTAAGAGATATTGTCAGGATCTGTCTAAAAGGGTTCAGATTTGCTCGCAACATACTTTGTCTGTATGTCAAGTGTAAGAAAAATGAGTACCCTCATCGTCGGCCGAGAGTTTTCTCATCTCCACATCTTCCATAAGAATGGAATGGACTATTTCCTGTGATAATATTTCTGTAATTCTTCCATCAT
Organism: Atrina japonica; assembly: GCA_030159075.1. Taxonomy (NCBI): domain Eukaryota; kingdom Metazoa; phylum Mollusca; class Bivalvia; order Pterioida; family Pinnidae; genus Atrina; species Atrina japonica. The sequence continues at coordinate 1,485,283 of BROG01000026.1, read as the reverse complement.
GAATAATCATGATATGCGCTTTAGTAACTATTTAAAGAGTTGCCATAGTGACAAGTATTCTTGAAAGGGGTCATCCTAAAACCTCCCCCTGCCCTTGAATTATACGATCTTTTAACTGTAGCATATGAAGAGGCATTTTTCCCTAGAGTTGCTACCATATCAGTATCTGCATTACTACAGAGTCCACTTTGACATAAGTGTACCAAAATGACAACAACATGGCTGGTATATCAGTATCTGTATTACTACAGAGTCCACTTTGACATAAGTGTACCAAAATGACAACAACATGGCTGGTATATCAGTATCTGCATTACTACAGAGTCCACTTTGACATAAGTGTACCAAAATGACAACAACATGGCTGGTATATCAGTATCTGCATTACTACAGAGTCCACTTTGACATAAGTGTACCAAAATGACAACAACATGGCTGGCATTTGGATATATTAATTTTAAATAGTCAAGGAATAATAGGTCTGAAAATATGCAGCCCTGCTTTACAGTCTCTCAATATATGACTCAAATCTTATCAATCAGCCATTGACTATATCATAATCATTCTGACCTCCATTTTGATGCACTTCATTTTCTAAAATAATGTTTGATTTTGATTTTTTCAGAAAGTGCTACACAAGACCAAAATACAACTTATTTGTGGAAGATAACAATTTTCATTAGAAGTGAATGAGGTATGTTTGATTTGTGTACAATTATTGGGTGCATCTTATTACTGGATGTTTCTAAATACCAGACATGGAGACTACAAAAAGATACATCCTGAAATATACCTGAGTTGTTCCCATTTTTAAAGGTGTTGAGCTGTTGTATTCTGTTTTCTTGAAGGACACAGCAGTCACAGCACTGTCTACTTGATAACCTTTCCTATGAAAAAAAACAAAACAACATTTATAACTAAATAACTCTCATATGTATTCTTTTGTCTTTTTATTGTCAAATTTTAATTTTTTAATTACTTGTAGCCCAGACATTAGAAATCATTCATCCATGTAGATCACTCAGATTTAAGATGTTTTCTGGAGGAAAAAATGTTCAAAGAGGGGTACCCTCTGGGACTTTTGTGCCCAACCCTAAGCCCATCTGGCTAAAAAAAAACCACACAAACTTGGAAGCCGACCATGATCATTTGCTTCCAGTTAAGTTTCATCAAAGTTCTTTGTGTGGTTTTGAAAATCAAGCTGATAATATGAAAAAGCACTGTCCGTGTCCTTTTTGTAGTCTTTTTAAGACTTTAAATTCATTAAAACTTAAATAAATCACATTTATGGTTAAACCCTTGCACAAAATCATTTCTTTACCTAATAACAGGTAAAACAGATTAAATGAATGCAACCAAATGAATATAAAAGGAGATAATCAAAGAAATATAAAAATGAATGAAAAAATTTGAAAGGAATTCAAAAATGTGTCAAAAAATTTATTATCTGATCTTAAACAAATGGTTCACCATTTTGACAAGTTTTGTTTAAAATAATTATTATGATTCAGAATATTTCTGAAATTTTTATGTTTTTTCTGACAAAAAAAACCTGAGATACAGGTTTTATAATGATAAAATTACAGCTATAGGATGGGGCCATGTTGTTTTTCAAACACTCAAAAAACACAGCGCCCTCTGTTGTTCGTGATGTAGACTACCCATCTCTCTCTCTCTCTCTCTCTCTCTCTCATACACTGATAGTAAATACTCCAGGTAAATACAGAGGTATTTAAATTCACAGGTTTCAGAATTATCAGGGACATCCCTGGTTTTATACCCAGGCATGTTTACCATGGGTTTTCATACGGCTAAAACTAAGGTATACATGTCCCGAATGCCGATGATACTGAATAGACCGTGTAATCACAATTAGAAATTATATAGGGCCTATGTAATTCAGAAATTTTAATTCACAGAAATAAAATTAAATTTCTTCATTTGTCAGCTGGATATAATATGTTGTTAGTTTGAGCATCGATTGGTGTTTTTAGTGCATGTCTCTGACCAAATTGACTCTCAAATGTACAATTTTCAGCGAAATTTAGTTATTTATTTTTTCAAATATCATATCGAAGAAATAAATAAACCTGTCAATTGATCTGTCGACGTCTATACCAAATCCTGGAACATTTAGCTGTCTTAAGGCAGTTAATATTTTCTGGCATAAATGATTATCCAACATAATGTCAAAACAATGGATGAAGTTGGTGTACATGCAAGTAGGCCAAATTCTGATTGTTTCTATACCAAGTCTGTTGTATTTTCTCACATGACTGAATAGACAAATAGCCCACAGAGGAAACGAACTCAAGCTAAATGAGCCGACAGAGTGAGTTACCTGTACAGGTAGTGGACGGTCCTTAAAACTTCGTAGGGGAATACATCTATATTTAAACAATTAATACATCATTTACAATAGGTGATATGCATGCGCGCGCGGGAGAGAGAGAGAGATGACTACATGTATAAAGTTTGTTTTGAAATTAAATTAAAATCTAATTAGAATTTTCAGTAATAATATATAAAGCTTCATTTATGTGTTATTTATTGGAATTAGTAATTAATGTTCAATACACATTTGTAAAAATAATGATACATTTCTGCAGTGCTTATTAGATAATTGTCTCATACTTACTTTAACATACGGCTAAGGTTGGGAGATCATAATATGTTTATTTAATAATGTCGACTATTCTAAAATTAATCTTATATTTCATCCTTGACATTTACCCAGCACACTCGACTGAATAGCCATGTGTCATTTCATTATAAGTAAAATGATTTCCCAACATCAAGGGGATTAAAAGATGTAGATAACTGACATCGTGACTTCTGAATGTCACGTTTATGGGGTATTGTACACAACAGCTGAGTAGACCTAGCTGGGGACATAGGATGCTGGTATTTCCATAAAGTGGTGATAAAAAAAGAAGTGAAAACAAAGAATTACAGAGCGTGTTTTCCTGGCTTGTTGGCTATTCAGAAACGGTGTAACCTACGTCACAAAAACAGCGCCCTCTATCACAAAGTGGAATTTCCCCATAGTAGCTTAATTTTGAACTTTAAAAGTTGATTTCTTGCAAATGCGTGGTCCAATTGAAAATATTTTTTTGGTTTTGGAATCAGGAAGATTATCTCTTTCAAATAATCCCAACTTGTGTTTAGGGTAAACCATCCCTTTAATAGAAACACAAACTTGAATCAAACATCCATGTAGATTACACAGATACAAATCATTTGTCAATATGTACAATGGTACTGGAGGAGAAGATTTTCAAAGAGGAGTACATTTTTTACCTTTTTTGCACCACCCTGGTCCCAACCCTCAGCCAATCCAGCTGAAAAACACAACTTATTAGAGGCCTAACAAGGTAAATGTGCACATATATCTACAAACACAATGAGTCTAAATTAAATCATAACAGGAATGACAGCCTCTTGATGACACATTATTATACATGTAGCTTCTGTAATGCATGGAGTCCATGCAAGGCAATATGTTTTATCTGTACAACCTATTTTTGGAAAATAGACCATATTATTTTGGTTTTGGACAGAAACTGGATTTGCCACTTTACCTTGGTAGACCTGTAGGGGATGCTGAGAACTTGCTACCTGGAAAATTTTGTCAAGTTCTCTTTAGGGGTTTCAGAAAAGAAAAGTCAAATATAAGAAAATTAAGTTAATGATTAACACTGGACAATGAGTGATGACTGTAACTCACCTCAGGTGAACTAAAAATTAAACAAACAAATAAACAAAAAATAAACACACATCAATAAACATGCAGGAAATATTTAAAAGCTTAGTCATGTTATAGACTTTTACGTAGGTCTTTATCAAAATTCTTCAACCTGAGAAAAATTATTTCCCCGAGCCTGAAAGTGAGGTGAATATACATTTTGAGGGTTGATAACTTCTGTTATGATACCTCAGTGTGTGTTTTCTGTATAGAATTACAGATAAATAAATTTACTATTTCTTTACGAAACTGTCTCAAAAAGGACTAGTAATTGGTTAATAGTTTCAAGAATGATTAACTGGTTAATAGTTTCAAGAGATATTAACTGGACGTGAACATTTTTCCATACTCTATGATCTCATTGGATGATTTACAGTAAATGATTTTTACAAGTTAATGGAACATCAAGGCAGTTATGTTATGCTAAGTTGTTTATTGGGAACAAGTCAAACCACATTTTGCAGTATGGGGTTAATAATACATTATATTGGCACAAAATTACACATGTATGTGCATTTCAGCAACATAAACTCAACTTCAAGATTGAAATTTCCAAATTACTTTTATTTGTATATTTTTGCTTTTTAAAATGACGAAAACATAGTATAACAATTCGCTGAAAAATATATGTCTACAAGACTTGTTGAAATATATGCTATTAAAGGTCAGTTCGACGTCCTTTATGAATTTTAAGATATTAAAAATTTGCTTTAGAATGTTTCTTTTCAATTATTTTTTACCATTATAATCTTGTGATAGAATTGACTTTCAAAGCCTTAGACTGGACTGTTAACAATTCTTGTGCACCATTAATATGCTAATGAGTTTTGGTCAAGTTTCCCTTACTGTGTATTGGCAAGATCTGTCTGTGAAGTTGGACATACAAGTTGCATCATTCCTCATTCACATGATCTTAACTGATGAGAAACTTGTGGCAGTCTTTGAACAGTAGGAAAATGTTTTACATGTACACTATTGACCTAGATATTTAAGGCTACTGATAGGAAGTCTAGTGTTAGGGTATAATTCTGCCCTGTCGCATAGAAATTTAATATCCATGAAACAATGTTTATAAACACAAGATTTTATAATCATATCGCTGATCTATGTAGTTTGTTGCATAATAAATAAGCCACCAGTATTCACGTTAGGCCAAATGTCTGACCCAATTTTTAGTTACTTTTTTTGTAAAACCTAATTTTACCAAATTAAAGAGTATTCAGTATACTGAGTGTATTATACCTCATTAAAACTTACGATTGCCATCAACTCGTATCAGTACTTTCAGTACTTTGATTCAGAATACTATTATTTTACCGTTTCCATTGACTCGTAACCAAGACTTCCGAATGATTGTTTATCATAAGAGAATGACCACATCTGAAGAATGCTTGCATCCCTCTCTGAAATCAATCTATAAAAAAGTATTGGACGATTTAGAATCAGTAATGATTTCTGTATAATAAAACAATTATTTACTGGCTATTTGGACAGTAGCAAGTTTATGGTCCCCTCAACACCAACCACTCCCTCCAATTCGGGGCGGGGAAATAGTCAGTGTCTCGGAGGACAATAAACTTGCTATTGCCCTCATAGCCAGTAAATAAGTGTATAATACTGGCCTACTTTAGTCTTTAATTGTTTTTGTTACATGGCTGCTTATTTAACTTGGTTACTTAGATATAGACAGAAAATGTCTATTTAAGTAAAGTCAAACTTGCATTAAAGCCATTCAAACATATTTTTTGTTAACTTTTTTTTTATAATGAATAAACCTCTTTATAAAGGCCACCTGTCTATAACAGTTACTTTTGCCTGTTCCCTTAAGTGGCCATTATAGTGTGGGTGGATGTACAATGGACAAGGTCAATTAATATGAGCCAATTTTGCTGATTCAGTTCATTATTCTATGACCTTTAAAAGCATTGTGATGTCCCGTTTTATAGATCAATCTACATCAATCCAGGTCTATGTTTAACTACTCTAGTGGTGAATATCAATTTCGCTGAACCTATATGCACTATTTTAAGAACAAAGGACAGCCAATTTAAGTCACATGATAATCATATATAATCAAAGACTGAATAAGTGTGATATTCTCACGTTTCAGAAGGTGTTATATGTTCAGGTTGACTGTTTTACTGCCATCAATACTAGTTCGAGACATTTAAATGTCTGATTTTACAGGGTTGATCAATTTAGTGTTCACTTATGTTAGAACATAAAGCATTTTTCTCATGGTTTATAAATGTGCAAAACTGTGCAAAGGTGCATTGAAGAAGTATTGCACCTCTAGTTAATACAGGTTTCAGGCCCAGCTAGAACCTAAGCAGATATTGTGAGATATTTTGCCAGTTTACTTGTGGAAGGCTGGTGATCTCTTCCCAGGTACATTGTGATTGGGTTTTCTACCTAATCAATGAAAACTGGCCATTTAATTTGGTATGACTTTCTCATATATTTATTCTATTGAAATCAAGGTTTTTTTCCTGATGATTTTATCTTGTTTCCTTCAACAAAGGTGAAAAAATTTAATTTGCCTAACTGCAAAACGGTCAGGTGCTAGACAACCAGACAAGCGTAAAGATCTAGATGTGAAGTTTACCGATGGATATCCTGATATTTGTATACCTTAAATACATTCATACATGTATAGGTGCATTGAATTACACCTGTTCAGACATTTCTTTTTTCATGTATTAAAACAAGCATCTGCTAAAAGTGATGTGACCAGATTGCAGTTCAAGGTCTTGTTTAGGACAATGGGCCTTAATGGTCACCTGGATAAAACATGATACAGTGAGATTAAACTGATCATTGGTTCCTGAAAAGATTTTTTTTAAAGATGTAAAATCTTTAGGCCCTTTTTGGAGACTAATTGGTCCTTATACCTTTTCATTTGCAAATATTAAGCAGTTTTGAAAGCCATTTGATCACTGGTTTATGAGAAAACAATTTTTAAAGATATGCAATGTTTTAGTCCACTTTGGTTAAAACTTTCACATTGTTCTTGAGAAAAGGTGGAAAATGTGTCTATGACTTTGACCTTTGACCCATGACATGAAGTCTTGTCACAATGATCCTTAAATAATTCCTAACAACTTTTTCATACATCTTTGTATACAAATCCTGTCGAATTTGGTTAAAATCAGTCCACTGGTTCTTGAGAAGAAGTGGAAAAATGTCTATAATTTGATGAAAAACATTTTCTGTCTACTTAGGTGCCTGTGACCTTGACCTTTGACCCCAAGATCTTGAAATCTTGTCAAAATTATCCTTAGATAATTTCTAACAATTTTCTCATATACATCTATCTTTGTACACAAAAAGTCTATCAGTTTTTAATTATAAAGCCACTTGTATAAAACTGTACCCTATATATTACTGAAGCATCCTCTAGTGGTTCATTTATGGGTATATTTTGTTTTCCTTTACAAAATTTTTAGATATAGACTTCACAATCATGCAAACAATATTTGAAAGCTAATGATCATTAGTTAAAACACGAGAAGATTTTTAAAGATGTACCAAGTTCGGCCCTTTAAAGGTCCCTATGAGTCCCAGCCCCTTTAATTTGCAAACTTCACCTTCACATGGGTATACTTCCCACGAAGTTTGGTTATAATTGACCAGCTGGTTCTTGAGAAGAAGTTGAAAATATGTTAACAATCCACCCACAGTGGCTACAATGAGTGCATTTACTGATAGAATGACTTTAATGCACTTACTGTGCCCCTTCTTTGTGGTCGATGTTGACTTTAGCCACAAACCATTGTAAATACTGGTCCTACAAATAAACAAGGTCATTGAATTAGTTCAAATAGTTCAGATTTAACTGGTACATGGTTTGCATTAATACCTGTACATGTGTAGCAGTTTATAGACAAACATATCAGTTACTGAATAAGGCACAAGGTTTTAAAATTATAAATATATATATATATGAAACCATCCGGCGGGCAATATAGTACTATATATATAATATATATATATATACACATTTCAAATAAAGATTTTTTTCATGGCACACAGTGTTTACACTTAAAACCTGCATATACATGTATGGCTACCCAAGTGGACTAGAAAATATTGAGCTTTATGTGCAGATGACAGCCCTTATACATAGGTATTAATTTAGGTGAAGTACTCTGAAAATGAGCAGACTTAAATAAAATTATTCAAGTAAAGTAAATAAAAACTGGACCCAAAAAAGGCATAGAGTTCCTGTGAGTAACTCAATGATATTAGTATAGATGCCTTTATAGTCAAAATCTTTGACTTTTGAAAGATCAGTCTTGACCAAGATTGTAATGGAAAAGCTCCCTTATACAGAGGTGAACCTAATACTTCTAATGGCCACTTATAGACAGTCATTTTACTGTATATATAACCAATGGCATTATCAAAATTCAAAACAGACTTTGAGATTTCAATCGTTTGAATCTCTACCACATACAAATTTACATGTACCTGTATATATATATGCAGAAATGTATATATATATATATATCTCAAGTTTAGTATACATATATTGCTTACTTATATATGGACATTACATATAGGAAATATATATAAATTTCCTTTAAATATACCTTTACACACAGTTCACATACATACTCAAACCTGCTTTTGTGACCACCTGGTCATAATAGTACAATTTGTGTACAAATCAACCTCTATATAAAGACCACCTTTCTATAAAGACCAGTTTTCTGGCATCCCTAAGGAAGTTGTTATATGCAAGTTTCACTGTAACAAACTCTGTACATTTGTGCGTGTATGTATGTAGTATATATATATATATATATTTCCAATATATATACTTATATATATATATATATAATCCCGTTATATTTGATAGCTAGCCTTATTTATATATATATCAATATATATATAAATTCTCTCACTCTTTTCATTTCGTATATAAATTACTAAAATGACTAACGACACTTTACTTTTATTTTTTCTTTTAAGTAGACAAAATGAATGTCAAATTTTGGTTACGAGATGCACAAATACCTGTCCATTTTAGTAAAGGTCAGGACAAAATGACCTGGTCATAAAAATAACATGAAAAAACATACAGATACATATATATATATATATATATATATATATATATATATATATATATATAAATTACTACTAACGACACACACACACACACATGAAAAAACATACACATACACCTACTCACACACACACACACAACGTTAACAGTAGAGTGTCAGAAATGCTATATATTACAGGTGTATAAAACTTATGTCCATGTTGAGGTATTACCTGTACAATTGTTTCTTTGTGAAATTACGCAAAAAATAAACAGCTAGATGCACAATTTAGTCAATGCAGATATGTTTAAGTTTTATAACTACTGAATTGATTTCAGCATAAATCAATCCAAAGTGAAATGTTTGGCTAGATTTAAAAAATTATCCTAGTGATAATATCCATGTTTACAACTGTTACTCGATAATAAAGTAATGTATGCCTGGAAATTTTGCCCCCTGATCACTTTCTCCTTTTTACAATGGAAAAGCATTCATATCTGATCTGTTAATATTGTAATTGGAATTAATTTTCATGTTTAAGTTCTTTAGCTTGAAATCTTCATGCAAAATTTGCCCTCAAGTGAAAATAGCATAAATTAAACAGGAACAAACCCAGGTATATCTAAGATACAGTGTACATTGTATAATGTTTCTGTGATTAAAAATTTAACTTCAATATTTAAATCTTGTAGACTTACCTTGAGGAGGACAACTTTGGCTTCAGCCATGGAAACTTTCCGATGAGTAGACTTGATGAATAAATGAGGGAGCCAAAAGAAGAAGAGTCGGAGAAATCCCACAGTGATGATGATGAAGAACCAAATAATGACTTTACGGAAAAGGCTTGGATAGTATCCGTAAATTTCCTGTAAAATGAATTGAGCAGTTAGTCCCATTATTTGATTAAAATCTGAAATAAAGGTGCACAAAATTCAATCATGGAACTCGAGGCATACTGAAAAATCATATATTCTCATACGTTTGAATTTTCCTGCTTTTTCCTTCAATAACAAATTTATTTTGTTGACTTTAATTTTCGTTGACTGTGAGCCATAAGCTTTCCTGAGCAAATAAAATGCATGGTTCCAGCTCAGTGTTTGATGAATGAAATATAATAAGCACATTACATGGATTGTTAACTTGTATAATACAGTTAAACTTGTATATAAAGACCCCTTTAGGGACACCACAAACCTAGTCTTTTTAGGAAGTTGCTCTGAATACAGAGGTTGATTTTTATGCAACTGGTACTATTCTGGGCAGCAAATAATGGTCTTTGTGACCAGGTGTTTTTTATACACAGGTGGTCTCTAAAGCAGGTTTCACTGTACATGTACATTAATACAGAGGTATAGGTGTACCAAGGTAAAGTGGCACATCTTGGTTTAGTCAGAAACCAAAACAATACCGTCTACCTTCCAAAAATAGGTTGTACAGGTAAAACATATTACCTTGCACAGACTCCATGCATTACTGAATCTCTAATACTTCTGTCACGAGAAGTAACTTGTCACCCCTGTTATGATTTGATTTAGACTCGTTGTGTTTGTAAATATGTGCCAATTTACCTTGGTAGACCTATAGGTATATATTGGCCATTACAGCTTGAGGTCTATTCATTATGAAATATCCTATTGTCTGTTCTTCAAGTACAAATTTTTGCCTTGGATTTATTTTCATTCTTTTGGTTACAAAAAAAACCCCCAAAATTAAGTCCTCAACAAAAAATAATAATTTTTAAAAGTATATCAGTTGATAGATAGGCCTTGAAGTTTGATCGACCAAAGTTTGATTAAGAAGGACCAAGAAGCTTTGAAGGGTAGGAAATTAAACATTTTTCTCTAGTTAGGTAATACAATTCATTTGCACTTCCAGTTATTACACCATAGAATCTAATGTAGTCCAAACTACAATTGTCTGGCCTAAATGTCTAAGTAGTCTAAAGTACAAATTCTTAAATTAAATCCAACTATTGTAGTTAGAGGTCTAGTATACTTAGGTCCACCTATTAGAACTGAGATGTCTATTAATCCAAAGTGGTCTGGTTATGTGACCTTGAAGTCTTGTAGACCAACATTTTGTATCAACATCTTACAGCCATGCTGTCCATGGACTGTGTCAAAGACACTGGCGGACCAAAATCTAATTTTGTATTTATATGTTGTTGTCCACAGAATGAAGTCGGACATTCTGCTGAATCAGGTTAATTTGTGTCTCATTAAATTTCACATCCTTCCCTATGTGGTAAGTGTTTTGAGATGATACAGTGGATAACTAACTTGCTTCTCACAAATAAAAAACAAAAATTGGATCCTCTGGGATGGTATGTGGTCTTTTTTCCCAGGTTAACGCAAAAATAACCAATCATAATGACATTGTGTGATGTGCTGTCATGGGAAATGGTCTATTGAAATTAACCCCAAATAATTCCACCCATTAGGATATCTTCATTAAAACCCACAAAGAGAAGGAGAGAATAGGAAAAAGAGAAGGCTTGGCAGGGATTAATCTAGATTTTAAGGAAAAGTACCTTTCAGAACATTAAGTGAAATACTGACTTCAAATATTTTTGAAAATGGATGCAAAATGTTTTATTCTGGGAGGGTTTATGGCATCTTATGATATTCTTTCTTAAATAGGGGACTTTTTAATCAATTGTTATAGAGGTGAAGGTGATCATGGTCATTAAACGGCAGTAAAACAGACCTAGATTGGTCTCTGCTTGGATTATTGAATTACATCAAAATAGGTCAAAATGTATTTGAGTCACATATTGACTAATAAAAAATTCAGGTGAAATAGTTATCACATGGTTGAACTACCGTAAAAACAGGGTCACTCTAATGTCAGTACTATCGTCATCAACAATTAATCTGATACTGTTAAACATATATACACAGTGATAATTCATTAACATGCGGTAATAAAATGTTTTGTCATCGATAAGAAACAGATGAAATCCATTATCAGATACTCAAGGCTAAAACAAACATTGGAGCTTCAGGGAAATATCAAAATGTCAACAAAAGGGTGACTCCTAATGTTTCGGGTATTTAAAATGACCGACTTAATATAGTCATAATGGAGAAAATTGTATGACCAAATTTTGGATTGGAAAGTGGTTGTATGAATGATACAAAAATGTACAGAGATAAACTTGTGAAAGTAGAACAAGATAATGGATATTGTGTAATACCATCTTGTTGTGTATACATGTATGTGGATTATGGATATTCTATTTATATATACATATATCACACAGTGGAACCTGTCTTGAGAAACTACTTTTACATTATTACAAAAGAGCACCTGGCTGTCTTATGATATCCCATTCTGAAAACCACTATAAATTATCATTTAACTAAAGCAAAACCTGATCTTTTGATGGACCATGTATTCAGTCTGAGTTTCAGTGGCAAATAGGGTGGTCTCTTAAAACAGGTTTCACTGAATTTTACAGTCAAACTTGTCTGTAGAGGCCACTCAAGGGAACAGGCAAAAGTAGCTGCTATAGGCAGGTGACCTTTATAAAGAGGTTTATTCATTATAAAAAAGTTAAAAAAAGGTTATGTTTGAATGACCTCCATATGCAGATGCCCTTTATTCAGAGTTGGTCTTTAAAGCAAGTTTGACTGTATGTATATATAAGAATGTGTGTGTATGTGTGTGACTGCATGTGTGTGCCTTAAAAGGTAATTATTTTTTTTTCATTTTTGCTTTCAAGTAATTCTGGCAACTTCCATCCCCTCTTTAAAAACCCTGAATCCATCCCTAATACTGCATCAATGTACATTTAGTAACGTTTCTTTATTTTATTCAATGTTAAAATATTCATCAGAAATGGTCATGTCCATAATCATCTATATAAAGAAATATTGTCCATTTCCCCAGAAAACTATATATAGATTTTCAAATAAAATAAAGTGAATTGACCTAAATGATTTCGCCAGAAAATGATTCTCTTTTGAGGGTTTTCTAATTAATTATTAAAATAAAGTGGAACTTCACTAATAAGACCACCTAAATGATTCGCTAAAAGAGGTCTGATTAATGAGGTGGTCTCTTAGGTGAGGGTCTGTCTAATTAAATATTTATCAGGAAATTTTCAAGAGACTACATATTTATGGTCTTGAATACGAGGTGGTCTCCTAAGTGAGGCGGTCTCCTAAGTGAGGCGGTCTCCTAAGTGAGGCGGTCTTCTAAGTGAGGCGGTCTCCTAAGTGAGGCAGTCTCCTAGGTGTGGTGTTGTTTAAGTGAGGTTCCACTGTATTGTTTTTCACTATGCTTTTCAATATTTGATCAAGATTTTGACAATACAGTCAAACTTGTCTATATAGGCCACTCAAGGATACAAGCAAATGTGGCTATTATAGACAGGTGATCTTTATAAAGAGATTTTTTATTATAATAATGTAACACAACAAAAGGTCGATGGTCAGTTCAATCATTTATCGTATTACAGTTTATTGGTCATAAGTTTGGCACAATGTGATGTATTCAACATGGGGTATAAACGGTATACGAAGTATGAAGTACGAAATATGAAGTACGAAGTACAATATAAGATGGTGGTCCTAAGTAAGGAGCATCATGACATACAATTTCTGTCACACATTTTTGGAATACTTGTATCGTCTAATGGAATAGATGCTTTCGTTCATCAACCTCCTTTATAAGAATTTGCAGAGATTGCAGGAGAATCGTATAAATTTGGCAGATGAAAAGCCTTCAACAAAAAAATCACTGTTTCTTCCAAGATTGAGACTATTGCGATTGTTTGATCTAACTTTATAAGCCAATAGAATTGTAGATATTAATTAAACTAATTAACTTCCAATTTCATTTGATAATATTATGTGATATGTAAAATAAATAAGTAACATGAATTTATCAACTTCAATAAATTCAATTTCAATTTAGGAAAATTTAATCATTTATTGTTGAATTTCACTCATCGGACATAGTCTTATATGCATTAAACCACTAATCGTAATGAACATTCCAGGTGGCTCAATGGTCAAGACAACTGACCACCAATGCAAAGGACGCGAGTTCGCTACCCGATGTTGGTTGTTAGGAACATTTTAAACAAATATTTTATTTCAGCATACTGCAATATCTTGCATAAATTTCAATTTCTTACAATAAGTTAACAAAGGTTATGGTTGAGTGGCCTTTATATACAGGTGCCCTTTATACAGAGGTGACCATTAATGCAAGTTTGACTGTACTGACTGACATAGGCTTATTTGTGTATGTTATGGCATTTATACATTATCTATTTAGAGCTTCATTACATTACAGTAAAACCTGTATAAAGGGGCCACCCAAGGGACCAGAAAATATTGGCCTTTATATGCAGGTGACCCTTATACACAGGTTTAATTTACTTAAAGTATGCAGGCATGGTACTTTTCAAAACTGGCCTTTATAGACAGGCAATCCTTATACAGAGGTGGCACTATAGCAGGTTTTACTGTATTTGTTTTTTAACTCATTCCTTAAAAATTGTTTGAATAAAAGAATCAGTTAATAAAAACTGACTGAAAAGAAATTTAAAAAGATTTTGAACACACAAATAATGTCCTACATTTTAATTCAATGGATGACCCCATAAACTTTAAATTTGAGGTTAGACAGAACTGTATTGTACAAAAAAAGTATTAATTCAATTCACTATAATTCTACCCACATCAAACAGGCATATGTCTATAAATAGACACACATAAAAAAAAGACGGCAGTCAATGCTGTTTCAGAAAATTTTATGAAATCCTACTAATTATTTCTCATAAAATATATCTATTAACTGCACCAACCTTTCCATACAACCATTAGGGTACAATTTGACTTGTGGATTATTCCATTATAGTGGTACTTTTTAACTTGTGGACTAGATTATCATTAGAGTACAATTTGACTTGTGGATTATTCCATTATTGTGGTACTTTTTCACTTGTGGACTAGATTATCATTAGAGTACAATTTGACTTCTGGACCATACCTTAATAGAGTGCAATTTGATTTGTAGATCACACCTTGATAAAGGCAAATTTGACAGCTCTGTGATAGGTCAAGTAAACAGTTAAATGAAACCAATCATAAATTACAATGATTATAGAAATACACAAGGTAAAAAAACTTTGAAACATTGGACATACCATAGTTTTCCCACAAGTTTAAAAGTGAGAATTTATTAATTTTCTAGGAGGTTTCATATGATCCATTTATAAATCACTTTTAATGTCATGGATCAATTACCTGGCTGTATGATTAGATTGCTTACTTTGGCTTGATTTAACAAGCGGCATGACTACTTTTAAACCCCTTGCCACTTGTCCCTGTGAGACGGAAAGAGACAGTGTGGTCCTTATTTCCATCAGCATTTTAAATGCTACTACACTTGTACACTCTTGACAAAAGTAATCAAACTGCACATCCTAGACCATTTACCCTGTATCTAGATATAGAGTTGTGCGGACAGGAAATGAAATCTCACCTCTGAAAATCAGGCATGATCATTGATCGAACCAGGGACATTCATATCAAAGATTTGGCCTTCTACCAACTGAGCTACTCTGTCCGATTTTGTAGTTAATTAGAATAATGTCTTAAGATATATAGACATTGTTACTCTAAACTTCTGATGTTCCTCATAAACCAGATAATAACATGAAGATGTAGTGTAAAGCCATTGGTAAGGGGAGGTAACTCATTAGTGGTTATGATAATTTTCCTAATTTTCAACATACCATTTGATCTTCAAGGCCTGGGTTGACATACTCAACATCAGCTTTCATGGGAGGCGGACCAGACCTCCCAGTCTTGATCTTTCTCTCCTCTGCAAGTATACAAAAATGCTTTTTAATGATATGTTTATAAAATTATTTCTTTCCCAAGTTCTCCCTTATTTCTCTAAGGTTTTCCATTTTCTTTCTCTCTATTAAATCCCTTTATCTCTGTTTACAAATTGTCAAAAAGATAACTCATTGATAGAAAGATAGACAGACAGACAGTTAGGCAGACTGACCTTTTACTAAAGTTTCAAGAGGGACGATATTCTATCCCATTCTCAATGCAAAAGATATCCAGTTTTCCCTGATTTGATGAAAATATTTCTAAATTTGGTTTAGCAACCACAACTGTAACATAGTGTAAATGGAAAATGAATTAATGCAGAGGGGGATGCATTTAAAAGATTCCATTACATTAAAAGGTTTAGATTTACAAGCGTTCCCTACGGACACAAATTCACATTGAATTTCCCATTAGTGTTGTCAATGGCATTTCCCCAAATTTGGCAGAAAAATGCCTAATAGATAGATAGATAGATGGATGGATGAATGGATAGATAAGTAGACAGACAGAAACCTACAGACAGATAGATGCTAATTTGCTAATTTTTCGTCAATCTTGGTGGGATGCTTCAGGCGAGTTCATAAATCGTGAAATTTGCTAATTCCACAGAATAAAAGATCCTTCAATCTTATGTTTGACTCCGACATTAGATTCTAGGAACAAATGAACAAAACTCAGTGTAAGTAAACTCTTTACAACAACGTAACATAGAAGCCACCAGCTCATCTGGCTATTGTTATCATTCTTGATTTACTTCACGGTTGCAGTCATATATATATAAAAAAAATTCCAATAAAACAATTACACCGTCAATTGTTTTCTAATCTCCACTGATAGGTGATGGTCTAGGTGTCAACAATTAGCGCTTGAATCACCCTTACCTGTACGTCTGGATGTGAAGTACAAGCTGGGTACAAAGTGAAAAAATAAGACTGATAAATAAAGAATAAAAAATACACATAGTTGACAAGTTCCGTTAGGCTACATGTTCTTTCCGATGTGGTTACAATGGCGGATCTTTAAATTATTTCAGTACTTGCGATAGCAGTTGACATTTTACTAAAACTTTATTTATGAAACGCATTTTTCAGAGAATTGTATCAGCAATCTTTGCATTTTTTTAATTTTAGCAATATAGTGTCTAAATCAGAACCTGGAGATTAAGCAGGTTTTACCGTTATAGATAAATAGTCAAATACAATTGATAAAAGAAGTGTGAATTTGTGAAATGTTCACAATCTAAAGGGACCAGATTCAATGACTTATGGTCAACTTAAAAGAATCAAAACCCTCCAAAGACTGAACAAAATTATTGGTTCGTGTAATGTTCGGTTTTTTATAAAGTTTTATTGGAGACACAACCAAGTACAGTTGAGCATGTCCTGAGAGACCAACCCATCTGGCATTAAAATGTGCTCTCCCAATACAGGTGGTCTCTCAAAAGAAGTGTTTTATTGAAAGGTTTTTTCTAATACATGTAGTCTTTGAGCCACTGATAACCCCCACCCCACCCACCCTCTACAAAAAGAGATATGTTAGCACTTTGGCATTGAGGCATTTAGGAGTTTGGGGGTAAAAACCATAGAAAATTAACAAAAATCACTGAAAATTGGAAAACCTTAATTAATCCTTCTTTCATTTATGGTTTTTTTGCAATGAAAGTAATGGTTGTATGACAGATATCTTACATGACAAGTACCGATCCATTTTATAACCATTATTCATCAAATTTGGTGTTTTGGGGTAAAATAATTTTTTTAACAGAAATCTATGAAAAAAGTATTAAACTTTAAGCCACTTATAACCCATGTTTTTCCAAGGAGATTTTGGAGGGTATGTTTTTTAGAAAGCCTATCAAAAATGCTACAAACTGAGCTTTGTTAGCACTCTGGCCACTTTGGGGATTTACAGAAATCGCTGAAAAAAGTAAATATAAAATTAATCCATCATCTAAGGTCTTTTTTTAGACAGAATAAAATGATAAGTATAAACACAATAAACAATGATTTGTTTTATTACAGTTGATGTTTTGAGGTAAAAACTATGAAAATTAACAAAAAATTGCTGGAAACTGGAATACCTCAATTAATTCTTATGTTATGACCCGGTTTTATTAAGTAAAGTAAAGACAGATGGTCTTTCATGAGAGTAGGCTTTCAAGACAGATACAACCATACATATAGTTACCAACAGCAACTACAGAGAGCTTCGCTAAATTCCCGTCAGATTTTTCAATACTTCCCCCCTTGACTCCTATACGACATTTTAAAATTCGTAAACAAGGAAAAATAACTACAAAAAATTCCAAAAATCTTGAACAACTTATTTAAGGTAAGAAGCTAAATTTTCCAAAAATAACAAACTTACGTTTTTGGCAGATCATTCTGTTGTGCTAATTATAACATTGATTCTGTGCATTTACGACAACTGCAATTTTTCTTTTAGAAGTACTTCAACTTGTACAAAACAGGTATTTATAGACTTCATTACAATACACAGCTCGCTTGAATTACAACACCAATCTAGTGAACCATCACATTTAAAAAGCACAAAGACGTTGGTCGTACTGGACGATAATATTTCTCTTCCAAAGATGACATTAATGAAAGTTCAGAGCTAGTCACTGATGTATATCCATTTACTAGTGAAATATAGAGCTTGTTTCCCTGCTCTTAAGGTCTGCACTGTTAATTTTGGGGGAGTATAAACATTAGTTTTAATATAAAACATGCATGTTCATGGTTGAATGAGTATCTGTTCTTTAGTGTAGATATATCTATATAGAAAGTATGAAAATAAAGGTAGATGAGTTTAATAACATACTGTGTTTTCATCAAGGTCATGGGCGATTGGTGATGCGTAACTACATATAGAAACACGGAGAAGCTTGACAGTGTAGGACTACCAATTAAAATATCTGTATACTTGTGGCTAAATAACATACTTGTATACTTGCAAGTTGTGGGTAATTAACATACTTGTATACTTGTGGGTGATTTACAGTAAAACCTGCCATAACAACCACCTCTATATAAGGATTACCTGTTTATAGAGGCCAGTTTTTTCAAGTCCTTCACTGCATACTTCAACTAAATTGAACCTGTGTATAAGGGTCACCTGCACATAAAAGTAAATATTTTCTGGTCCCTTGGGTGGCCCCTATATACAGGTTTCACTGTACTTGTATACTTGCAAGTTGTGAATAAATAACATACTTGTACATGTATACTTGTGGGTAATTAACATACTTGTAGGTAATTAACATATTTGTATACTTGTGGGTAATTAACATACTTGTAGGTAATTAACATACTTGTAGGTAATTTACATTTGTATACTTGTGGATAATTAACATACTTGTTTACTTGCAGGTAATTAACATACTTGTATTGCAGGTAATTAACATACTTGTATTGCAGGTAATTAACATACTTGTATACTTGTGGGTAATGAACATACTTGTATTGTTGGTAATTAACATTCTTGTATACTTGTAGGTAATTAACATATTTGTAAACTTGTTGGTAATTAACAAATTTGTATACTTGTGAGTAATTAACATATTTTTATACTTGTGGGTAATAAACATACATGTATACTTGTTGGTAATTAACATATGTGTATTCTTGTGGGTAATTAACATATTTGTATACTTGTGGGTAATTAACATATTTGTATACTTGTGGGTAATTAACATACTTGTTTACTTGTGGGTAATTAATATACTTGTATACTTGTGGATAATTAACATATTTGTTTACTTGTGGGTAATTAACATACTTGTATACTTGTGGGTAAATAACATACTTGTTTACTTGTGGGTAATTAATATACTTGTATATTTTGGGGTAATTAACATACTTGTGAGTAATTAATATATTTATATACTTGTGGGTAATTAACATACTTGTTTACTTGCAGGTAATTTGGCTCTTCAAGGATATTCAATTGTAGCTTTAAATTTTTTTATAGGCCTGTCGATGATGTCATATTATGGTATGGCGCTGTCTGTCCATGCATCTGTCCGGTTGTTTTAGGCGATAACTCAAGCAATTATGGTCTGATTTTCATCAATCTTAGTAGGATGCTTCATTGCATGAACCTTTCAGACGAGTTTGTAAATCGTGAAATTTCAACAATGTATGACGGAGTTATGCCCCTTTTATTGCTAGATATGGGCATTATGTTCAAAATGCAAGAACTTTTTGTATTTCCTTCAATTCCTTTCAAATTTGTTATGGTATCACAATAAACAACAATGTTTAACATATTATAGAGGTTTTGTTGTTGTGCTTCAACTTTCCACAGAATTGGAGTTATGGCCCTACGTGACCAAGTTTTTTCTGGTTTCTTGTGTTCTTTTTTCTTGTGGACGCGACTAGTCCCACAGTATTCATCCTGATTGTACCATAGGCTGCCACTTTTTCTCATTATAAAGTGTGTAGTGTATCTCTACATACACCATAGCATTCGGACCGGTGCACATATTAGGGGTGTAAGGTATGTTGGTATGCTATGGTGTATCTAGCTTCCCATGGTGTATGCATATACTATAAATAAACATGATGTATCAAATTCCTTTATTTAATAAACAAAGCTAAGGAAATACTGAAGATAAAGCAAACCGGTTTATGTAGTTATTTGATATATGAACAGAAATAAATTGAATATATAAATAACAAAAATTTAAAGTTTGACATTGTAAGATCAGTTTGAAACGATGCACATATTTCCACATCGTCCTAAAATCACGGAAAAAGCATAGTGATTCGGGACTGTGGTTTTACGACGATGATATTTCCAGTACTGGAAGCAGGCCTGATACCTTGATAGGTCTGTATTAGGCCACTATTCTAGGGTGGATTCAGGAATTTTCAAAGGGGGGGGCGTAAAGTTTGTTTTTCTTTTATTGGAGGGGGAGTGACAAGACATCATACATGTGAAAATTATGTTCATTCATTCTGTGTAAAAAGTTGAATGTCATCGGTGATTTGCCACACACAACAATATTTCAGGAATACGGTGACAGAAAGTTTTTCAAGGTAGAGGAGAGAGCCAGGATACAACTTGTACATACTCTGGTTGTTGTTGTTGTTGTATTGTTGTTTAACATCCTACTCAAGAATCTTTCACTCATATGGAGACATCACTAAATGCCAATGAAGGGCTTCAAATTTTGGCCTATGCTCTACACTTATGGCCACTGAACAGTGAGGGTTCTTTAACATGCCGACACCTACTCTGGCACGGGACCTCAGTTTTTATTGTCTCATCCGAATGACAGGAAAAGCCAGCCACCTCCACTGAGGCTCAAACCCGCGACTCTCCGGTTGCAAATCGAGCACTTTACCACAGAACCAAGACAGCTCTCCATACTCTGGTAGCTTTAATTGTTTGTACGTATCTATTGCCCTTTAACTCATTTACCCCTAAAGACACATTTGGACTGGTCTAGGTAATTGATTTACAGAAGAGTCCATTATTTTCCAGGGGTTGATGAGTTAATACTAATTGTTTTGCTATTTTTGGCTACTGTAAATGTGGAAATTTATGTGTGGTGGTAATTTACACTAAATACGTGTTTAAGAGTTTTTCATGTAAATAACAACCAGCCCCCTCCAGTCCCACATTGTTTAATACAGGACTGCTGACAGTAGCGATTGTGATATCGCGTAAAATAAACCCACACATATGGTTTGTATAAGAAAATCGAATATTTAACATGTGGAATTATCCATGTTTACTGTATTACCTTGAAAACTATCAGAAATGTACAAAAAGTGTAAATGATGATCATATGAAGATTTACGGAGACTTTCCACTTACGAGTCAACTGCTCTACCATTAGACCACTGCAAGCGGTCGCCCCCCCCTTCTCTCTCTCTGTATGTAAGGTGGCAAGTGTGTGCATGTGTGTGTCTGTTTGTCTGCCTCTGTGTGTGTTTGTGTATGTGTGTCTGTGCGTATGTGTGAGTACCTGTCTGCCTGTCTGTGTGTCTATCTGTGCATGTGTGTCTGCCTGCATCTGTCAGTGTGTGTGTGTGTGTGTGTCTGTCTGTCTGCCTGTCTGTGTGTGTGTCTGCCTGTTTTTGTGTGTATGTGTGTGTCTGTGTGCATGTGTCTGCCTGTCTGTATGTGTCAGTGTGTGTGTGTGTGTGTGAGTTTATCTGCCTGTCTGTGTTTGCCTGTCTGTGTGTGTGTGTGTGTCTGTCTGTGTGTGTGTCTCTGTGTGTGTATCATACTGTATGTGTCAGTATGTCTGTGTGTTAGTGTCTGTCTATGTGTGGGTGTCTGTCTGTGTGTGAGTGCCTGTCTGTCTGTGTGTCTCTGTCTGAAAGTGAGTGTGTGTGAGTGTTTTTCTGTCTGTCTATCTGTATATGTCTGTGTGTCTGTCTGTATGTGTAATTGTCAAAGGTTTATATCTGCATAACAAATATAAAAGATAAAGTACAATGGTTGCAGATTTATAAACACTCTTATTAAGACTACATGTCCCAGTTTGCCCTCTTTAACTATAAATCCTCACAAGTAAGTCAAGTGTCTACTGTTATTCTGTGTACCGGTCAATGAACTGTCTACTGGTACAGTAAAACGACATCAGGTAAAATCTTAAACCCACAGATATAAATCACTAAATAGGTTGTCGTTGTTACTTAACGTCCCACTCAAGAATCTTTCACTCATATGGAGATGTCACCAAGTGCTGGTGAAGGGCTTCAAATTTTGGCCTATGCTCGGCACTTACGGCCACTGAGCAGTGAGGGTTCTTTAATGTTTCGACACCTACTATGGCATGGGCCGTCAGTTTTTACTGTCTCATCCGAAGTACAGGAAGAGCCACACTCTACAGGTAACAGTAAGAATAATTTTTACCAATGACTGAAGTAAACAACTTCAAAATTAAGATGTTGGACTGATACATGACAGCTTCACTTTTTTATTTCAATTTTTGTTTTAGGCCAAACTCAACAATTTTTCACCAGACCAGATTTAAGTGGTGGAGGACAATGCATCTGGAAAGAAACCACCAGCCTTCCACAAGTGACCTGACAAACTTTCTCACAAAATCATATTACCAGTAGATTTCAGGGGGGGGGGGCTCGAACCTGCACTGACCAGAAGTGAGAGACTTTATAGTTCAAAGCATGATGCTCTAACAACTCGGTGATGGGGACCACTACAGCTTTACTTCAAGTTAAGATGTAAAATAGATACATGACAGCATGGCTTAAAGTTAAGATGTAAAATAGATACATAACAGCATGGCTTAAAGTTAAGATGTAAAATAGATACATGACAGCATGGCTTAAAGTTAAGATGTAAAATAGATACATAACAGCATGGCTTAAAGTTAAGATGTAAAATAGATACATAACAACATGGCATAAGTTAAGATGTAAAATAGATACATAACAGCATGGCTTAACGTTAAGATGTAAAATAGATACATGTAAGCATGGCTTAAAGTTAAGATGTAAAATAGATACATAACAACATGGCTTAAAGTTAAGATGTTAAATAGATACATGTAAGCATGGCTTAAAGTTAAGATGTAAAATAGATACATAACAGCATGGCTTAAAGTTAAGATGTAAAATAGATACATAACAGCATGGCTTAAAGTTAAGATGTAAAATAGATACATAACAGCTTGGCTTAAAGTTAAGATATTGGACAGGTACATACAACAACTTTTCTTCAAGATATTGGACAGGTGCATTTAACAACTTGTCTTCAAGGACAGGTACATCACAACTTGTCTTCAAGATACTGAACAGGTACATATAGCAATTGTCTTCAAGATATTGGACAGGTACATAACAACTTGTCTTCAAGATATTGGACAGGTACATATAGCAATTGTCTTCAAGATATTGGACAGGTACATATAGCAATTGTCTTCAAGATATTGGACAGGTATATATAGCAATTGTCTTCAAGATATTGGACAGGTACATATAGCAATTGTCTTCAAGATATTGGACAGGTACATATAGCAATTTTCTTCAAGATATTATACAGGTACATGTACATATAGCAACTTTTCTTCAAGATATTGGACAGGTACATAACAACTTGTCTTCAAGATTTTGGACAGGTACATAACAACTTGACTTCAAGATATTGGATAGGTACATATCAACTTGACTTCAAAGTACTGAACAGGTACAAATATAGCAACTTGATGTCAAGATGTTGGATAGGTACATAACAACTGGAGAGTTACGATTTAAAGCGAGTACACAGCAACTTTACTTTAAATCAAAACATATTATAGGTGTATACCCTAAATTGATTTCAACTTAAAGGGGCATTAGCTGCGTTTACGGTACCAACAAAAATTATTTCAATTTTTTTCTACTTTAAAAGTCTTTCACAATTTCTTTTTGATGTACAATAACAAATAAGAGCTTTACACGGGCATAAAAAATCTTAAATTCCTGTAAATTTTGTGAAAATAAGGTCAGGTCCAGTGTGGTATACATATACAAAGATTGAGGTTGAATTAATCAATTGCATGTGAAAAAGTACCAAAACTGGGTTTCTCAAGCAATTTTCACAAAATATATTGGAATTTAAGAATGTTTATGCCTGTGTATATCTCTTTTTGTTATTGTATATCAATCTAAACATTAAAAAATAAAATTTTGGAAAAAAACATGGCTAATGCCCCTTTAAAAACAGTTACACAGGGTGTTACACAGCAGCTTGACCTCAAGTTGCATCATAATCTTAAAGTGATATAAGCTGTCACAATGATGATTTTTGTCCCATGACATTTAGACGGTAATATGATAAAACGTGTATTCAAGCACATTATCAAACACGTGAAACGTTGTAAAAGATCTTCTTTTCCGAGTTATTTGTTTTATTAAAAATTATTTATTAAAAAATCTGATTGTATTTCTGTATGCAATGACCTTTCAGATAAACTCTTTTGCCATATCAAATGTGTTTTGTAATTTGGTCAGGAGGATCTCGGTCCTTTACACATTCGGTCTATCAGCAACCTTGGCTCTTGACACAATTAGGTGTGTTAAAGTCAGCGGATTTTTATGTTTTATATTTGTTTTTAAAATACAGGACGTGATTCTTATTGGAAAGTACATGTATTATGTAAAAAATGTGTTTTTCAACGCTATTTTAAATACATGAAACAAATCGAATTAATATATGAATAAAAATATCAAGTAGCTAAAAGAATTTTTTCCAGTCTTTAATGTTACCCTGAAATGAATGCCGACATTGCCAAAATCTAAACAATATAACTGTGAAAATTATGCATACCTCATATTTTACAATCGTGCCGCCATGTTCGGTGGAGTTGGGCAGTTCATAATTTTGGCAAGAATGATAAAGCCGAGTGTGTGATGGGACAAGTTAAAAAATACCTGGCACATGGACAATTTCAGAAACGAGAGTTTTGAAACGATGAAAAAGACCAACTTTGCATGATTTAGGTATGAAATGATGATGTACGAGAAAAAAGGCAAAGGGTAATAAGAATAGAATACATGTATATATTAACTGCAAATAGCACGTTGTTATTGGACACTCGGTAATCTTCATAAGAATTACTGAAAGTTAAGGTGTAATGGCCAGAATGATATCAAACTAATATTACAGGTTACGTTTGGCAAGTTTGGGCAATTATATGCGTGCATTTGTTATTCTAACCACCAGATGGTCTCTTTGGGATATATATGAGATAAAATATTACATAAAATGAGCATGTAAAATTTTTCATCTACGACAGCTCATATTGTTTTAAAATCTGACAATGTTAGTGGAACTTGAGTAATAACTCATCAACCCCTGAAAAACCATGGACTCTTCTGTAAATCAATGAACTAGACCAGTCTAATTGTGTCTTTAGGGGTGGACAAGTTAACAGGGCATTAGCTATGTTTATCAAAACAGATTTTCTTGATTTTTTCTACTTTTACCATTTGTACTTGATGTACAATATAAAATACGAGCTAAACATAGGCGTAGAAATATCATATTCCTATATATTTTGTGAAAATATGGTCAGGTCCAGTGTGGTATTTATATACATGTACAAAGAATAAGGTTGAGTTTATCAATTGCAAGTGAAAAAGTGACAAACCTGGGTTCTTCAAGCAATTTTCACAAAATATATAGGAATTTAAGAATTTTGATTCCTGTGTAGGCCTATATCTCTTTTTGTTATTGTATATCAATCTCGGTAGTATTAATGAAGGAGAAGAAAAATTTTGAAAAAAAAACACAGCTTATGGCCCTTTAAGTAAATGTAGTGACTTTGAACTTGAGGATTTTTTTTACATCAAATTTCAATTCTAATTTATGTCCGAGACTACTGGGTGATCATATGACCAGATCAGTTAGAAATGGAGATGAGTGGAGAGAAGAGTGACATGTCCACATGACGCTATTTGACTCGACATACATGACAACAAATCAGTCTTGATCACCGTTAAAGATCTAGGCAACATTTAACAATCAACTGAAAATCGGTCATCACAAAATCTGGTATAACAATGATATTTTATTCAATAATTTATAACCCCTTTTGTACACTGCATGCCTCAGATGCGGTATTATAAATTTTTTGTCATCTGACACCTTTGCAACCTAAACATACTAAATCTCTTTTATGCAAATATGCAGTTTAGTCAGTTACTATGATTGGTTTTTGTTTTATTGTTTTTTTACGAGAAAGAAGGACATCTAATTGTCACATGACCAGAACTGATGTTGGCAATGTAAAAAAACGTGACAGATGACACAAATTTTCCCCAGAAGACATAAAAATAATTGGTAAATTCACATCAGTGAGTAAATAAAGTTGTTTTTGTGAAAAGAATGATTTTACAGTCATGTTTTTGTATAGTCTATGAAGCACAGCTTCGCATTGTCTGGCATCTTTTGTCATTCTGTCTATTTCTCTGGGTGCAGTCACATTTTGACATCAATTATCTTTACTTTCTTATTCGATATGATACTTTTGTGAAACTTACAGGAAAAGTTCATTTTGATTAGGTGCATCACCCAGTCAAGGTCATGTTCAAGGTCACACTGAAGGTCAAATGGTGGCACAGTCTTCTCTAAAAGGATTTTTTTGTTAAAAAAAATACTCAATTTCGGCATACTTCAAGGTATTATTTCTTCACTATATGCACACAGCTTGACCAAGTTCTAATGTTCAGAATTCTACTCACCGCTACCAAAACATTCATTTTTGTGAATGAGGAGTCAGCCTGGTTCAGTCCGTAGTGCACTCAGCTCTTGATAGTGAGTTTGAGTCCAACAAAGCAGGTTGGTTTCCTGTCTTTTAGACAACAGTAAAAACCGAGGTCCCGTGTCACAGTAGGTGTCAGCATGTTTAAGAACCCTCACTGCTCAATGGCTGAGCATAGGCCAAAATTTGAAGCCTATGCAAATTGTGAATGAGTAGATGGCCAAGTGGTTAGGACATTGTGCATGAGAGCCAGGTGACTGGTGCCGTAGGTCGAGGGTTTAAACCCCAGCCAGGGCATGGTGAGTTTATAGGTATATATACATATATATATATATATATATATATATACATACACAATGGTATCTCGTTATCTTGAAATACATAGGACACCCCATTTACTTCGAGATATCTGAAATTCGAGATAACCAAAATTTTCAATTCACATATTTTCAATTCTAATTGGACAAGAATACCTCTACATATGGTAGTGCTTAATTCAAATCGGTTTTAAGCAATTGTTAATTATACTTTCACATTGCCTCGTTCACAGGAGTTAATCGTCCTGTGTTTTGCATTTACACGTAAACAATTAATTTTATACAATGGTTTTTGCATACAAAATGTAAGCCTTCAATCACAGAGGGTAATTTTGAGATAACCAGAAACAATACTATAGTATATTGATCTTTCAGACTAGAAAAATACTATGATATTAGCAAAATTTCCAGGTGAAAATTTTGAGGTATCCAGAATAAAAGTAGTATAAATATATAGTTAAATAATCGGGGCCAGCTGTTCCACTTTGACATAACCAGATACAATGATTTCTATGTGTGTTTTATGTTGTTTTTTGTTTTTTTTACATTAATCTATATATACTGCATAAAAAAGATGAGTGCACAATTTCAGAATTTTTAAAAATGTATAAAAATAAAAATATTAGAAAAATCAATTTCATACCTGTCATGATGTGTCAATTTACATAAATCTGTCCAGGTGAAATGAACAAATTGAAAGGTAGATATCTTCCATTAACTTTGTCAATAAATCTGAATGAAGTTCGCATTAAAGTAAGTTCTGAACCACTGATAAGTAAATAAGGGTAAGAAAAGTACATGTAAATGTTCCAGACTTAGAAATATATGGCAATATAAATTCTGAACACTGATTTATTGATCCAAGCCTGATTTCTGATCCTGTACTCTGACAATGTTTATCGTAACAGTGATACTTTGTACCTATCTATCACCCTTAAAAATCAGGATGCAAGGTATGTGTGTGTAAACATATAGATGAGATTGTGACATAGATATAAGCTATATATAGGTAAGCTATTTAATACCTGGACACCAAACTGTCCAGAGAAGTGCTGCGAGTTACACCTGTGCTACTGTTTGAAAATATTCTGGTGAAATTTCTGTCAACATTGATCACCATAGAAACCAAATAAAAATGCTAAAACATGTATTAATCAAATTGGTGGTATCAAGAATTTTTATAATTTTGTTATGCAACTTCAGAAAATTTATATATATTTATATACAAGTTTGATTATATGATTTTACATTTTCTCAGAAGTTTGAAAATAATCATTTTTTTAGTTATAAAATGTAATTAATACACAGTGTTACATATATATATATCCATGATAATGATTGTCCACAAAAATTTCAACCATATACATGTACAATACCTCAGTTGCTAGTGTGATAAATATTTCTCGGCTAAAGGAAAATGGCCTCATTTATAGGTACAATGGAATTTTGCTGTTACGACCACCTAACTGACTGACTCAGAGTGGTCTAATAAGTGAGGTGGTCTCTCTGCCAAGACTTGAACCCATGGCCTTCCGGTTGCGAATCGAGCACTCTATCACAAAGCCATGATGGCTATTAATATTTATATGTACAATGGAATTTTGCTGTTACAACCACCTAACTGACTGACTCAGAGTGGTCTGATAAGTGAGGTGGTCTCTCCGCCAAGGCTCGAACCCACAACCCTCAGGTTGCGAATTGAGCACTCTACGGCAAAGTCATGACAGCTCTCAATATCTATTGAGACTAAAAATTCAGGTTCCACCTCATATTTCGTTGTCTTGCAGTGATGAATGAATTAGAAGGGCAGAATTTGTTTAAATTTCCTCAACAAATTCCAATTCTTACAGTGATCTTTCACAAATTATTGACAGTTTCGGATGATATATGTAGATAAAGGGTTTCTATAGCAGGTTTAGCTTTGATGCTGGCCAAAATGTTGTCTCTCAAAACAGGTGGTTTTCAAAAGATGATTTATTAGAGGGATTACTTAACCACTTAGTTTTCTGAGTGTGGTCTCAAAAGACAGGTTGCCTTTCATGATAGCGGTTTTTCAGGACAGGTTCTTCTGTACAGTGAAACCTGTTTTGAGAGACCACTAGCATAACAGACAACCTGTCTTTTGAGACCACATTTTGAAAACCTCAAGGTTACATAATCCTTTAGATATAAACTTGTTTTGAAAGACCACCTGTCTTGTAATACCACATTTCAGTGGCAGATGGGGCGGTCTCTCACATTAGGTTTTACTGTTCTGAGTGAACCTCTCGTAAGCACAGTATTTATAAAAGTTACTACTAGATAACAGTTGTGAACATGTGAGTTAAGTTTGTTATCAACACACGAATGCCATTGATACTGTTTAACCTAATATCATTTATTTATAGCTCAACCATTTTAACTTCCCATTGTCCTAAATAAGCAGACCAATTGAAGTTTGTATGTCTGAGTGCTACAAAACTTCCATTATCAATTCCAAATCAGTCACACATGAAAAAGTAGGCCTTGGTGCATTGCATGTACAACTCAAGACAATTTTTTTTACTGGTGTAACAGTTTGGCATGTAATACATTTAAGGGATTTTTGTTATGATGAACATTAACATGAATCTAAACAAGAATTCCTTTAAAGTTTTACATGTTACCTGCATGAGTCCAACATAAATTAATTGTTCATGTCAATATTAATTGCCATTTTGTTAAAACCTATGTGGGAGAAAAACCTAAAGTTCATAGATTCAAGTATAAATAAACATACAAAACTTTGTTGTAATATGCTAGAAAAAAATGGTGAAATTTGCTATTTTGACATCAATCGACAAAGTGATCCCTAAGTGACATCCAGCTTGGGAGGGGGGGGGGGGGCAACACAAAGTCTGACGGTGACATTGACAAGACAAAAGTTTATGTCGACAGAGGCAATTTAAAAAAATTATGTTGACAGAGACCACACAAACATTTATGTTGACAGAGGAAACAGCAAAATTGATGCTGAGAGAAACATAAAAAATTTATGTTGACAAATGCAACACAAAAGTTTATGTTGACAGAGGCAACATGAAAATTGATGTTAGCAGAGGCAAATCAAAAACTGATGTTGACAGAGGTGGCACAAAAATTTACGATTTGTAGACAGAGGCAACACAAAAATTGATATTAGCAGAGGCAACATAAAAACTGATGTTGACAGAGGTAACAAAATAATTGATGTTGACAGAGGCAACAAAAACTTCATGTTGACAAAGGCTACACAAAAATTGATGTTGACACAAATGACACAAAAAATGATGTTGATGGAGGCAACAAAAATTTATATTGACAGAGCAACACAAAAATTTATGCTGACAAAGGCAAAAGCAACAATTAATGTTGACAGAGTCAATAAGAACATGCTGCAAAGAACAATTGTATGAAGTTTTATCAAAATTCATTCATTAAATTACTCAGAAAGTGTCAGATAAGCTAAGTTACATAATATTTCAAAAAATAAAATTGGTGACCTACATTAACAAACCACAATGACCTTGCATAAACCTTGAATTTGTCATCAGAACTTGTAGCAAGAGATAACTGTAAAAAAGTTTCAAACAATCTGTAGTACTTTGCTTAAAAATGACAAACTAAATAAGAAACGAACACGGACGGAAAATTGCCAAATACATTGATGGAGGCAACAAAAATTGATGTTGACAGAGGCAACAAAAAAAATGATTTACAGGCAACACAAAAGAGATGATAGAGGACACAAAAACTGATGACATAGAGGACACAAAGAGGCTGTTTAAAGATGTACAAAAATAAACATTATCACAAATGATTGCAAGTAGGGATCAAAAAATTTTATTTGAAAGAGATGATCAAAAACTTACATTTTTGATTAAAGATGTTCTAAATCTGCAAGTTTCAGAATTTTATTTGTATCTAAACTTACATTTTTGAAGATGGAAATCTAAGGTTTCACCATTTTGTGCTTTCTGTTTATTATCTTTTTTGGGAGAGGGGGGGGGGGGGATTTATTTGTTAGAAGCCTGGGCATGTACCATTTTACCGTAAGAAATGCTGCTGTGTTCCAACATAATATTAAAAGAGGATATTAAAGATTTCAGATTTTCCTATTGTGTTTTCAGGCTGATTTTGTTTTATCATTTTGTGGAACTTTTTGGAAAGGGAGTTTTATTTGTGTTTATTTCTTTTGGAGTCAGAGTAGTTCTTATTTGGGGGGGATAAGGGGCAGGAAAGAGAAAATTTTCAATCCTAATGTCACTATCCACCAAGAATATTCACCCAAATAGAATGTTATCTGCTACAGGAAAAGTGTCAGAAAATTTTGACTTATGATATACTGTGGACTTGTAAATTCTAACGAGTGTTCTTAAGTGTGTCAACTACCTACTGAGACACAGTACCTCAGTTAAAAACTCATCTAGAATATGTATGACCTCTCATTCTGAGTTCATGTTGAAGACTAAGTCATTATGTGTTGTAATTTTAATTTTGAATGGTGTTTTAAGCCACACTTATTAATTTTTCAGTTATGTGTCGCGATTTTTATGGATTGATCAATATGTTAACTAATATTTCAGTTATCTCAAATTTTGGATATCTTGAAATACGGTGGTCCCTTGAATTTTGAGACATTTAATGATACATTCTACTGTATATTATGCTAGACATTTACGCCATTGCAGTTGATGTAATCACTCATGTAGCCACTCAGTGAAACCTGTCTTGAGGGACTGTCATCTGCCACTTAAAGAGAAGTTAATGTATAGTCTTTCAAGACAGGTGGTCTCTCAAAGGAGGTTTTATTCAATTAGCCAAGTGTTTTCAGAAGTTGTTCTCAGAAGACAGGTGGTCTTTCAAGACAGGCTTCACTGTACATGTAAGTTATAAACAGGGATTCTCCACACACTTTTGGGAATGGGGCCTGGGCCTTTTGAATTGGAAATTTTAACATAATTTTTTTTATAGAAATTGAGAAATCTAGAAACACCAAAAACTGTTTGAAAATACAAAAATCTTTTCAAATTTATTGACATAAATTGACTTCAATTGGAAAATTACAACTGCAAATTGGGGGAAAATACATTGATTTTAATGGTAATGAGGCCTTATTTCGGCCATGTATAATGGGGTGGAAAATCTCCGATGAAATATATCTATTTCCATACGTACCATTACCATATCTAGCTACATGCTCAATTCAGAGTGTGGAGAACATCACAGAAGAATCTTGAGGTTGAGGTTTGAACCTAGACATCATGCTTGTGCTGTGGATGCTCCTGTATGTGCAGGGTCCGACATATCCATTATAATGTTACAAGTCACAAGTATAGTCTGCAGTGGTTAAAGTACGACCTCCCCCTATAATGTCCCTCCTTCTAGCTTCCATGTCCTGTTTTGTACATTTTCAAAACTTTTGTGTACTTAGTACTGGCTTTTGATTCATGTATTCTATTTATTGTTATAAACAAATGAAGTTATAGGGGGTTATACTGGGTTTACAAAGTTTGTCCATCAGTCGGTAGACAAACATGTTTCTGTTTCCTGATTTATCTTTTGACCTACAATGGCAATAATTCACTCAAATATGACCATGACCTGTAGAGAATCCCTACTGATTTGGTGGTGATAAGTTCAAAGGTCAAGGACATAAGGCAAAATTACTTTTGATCTAAGATGATGTTACTTCACACCAATCCAATCAATTGTGCAATTTAATAAACTTATGAGATCACATAAATATTTACAACACAAAGGATCTACAAAAATAAATATATGTAAATAAAGAAGGACCAAGGAAAATAGAAAATGGATCAAATCCAAGCAGCAACTTCTGCTACAGACTTTATA
Organism: Atrina japonica; assembly: GCA_030159075.1. Taxonomy (NCBI): domain Eukaryota; kingdom Metazoa; phylum Mollusca; class Bivalvia; order Pterioida; family Pinnidae; genus Atrina; species Atrina japonica. The sequence goes on along the minus strand of BROG01000026.1, from coordinate 1,452,236 downwards.
TGCACTAAAGGCATACAAGCTATCAAAATGAATTTGTTTATGATTTGAATTAAAAGTTTCAAATATTCAATGTCTTATACAAATATGATATTCTTAAAAAAACCTGGGTTGAAAGAAAAGTATAAAAATGTCATAATTTGTAAAAAGAAACTGAATGTGAATAACGGGTGATAAACATTGGAATTTTCTCATGAATTGAAGGAATATAAATCGGTGGCATATTCCGTTCATTCTAAGCAATATATCATTATGTGTGTGATAGGTTAACAATTTCTGATTAAAATAAATTTTTTAAATTTTAGTTTTGATCACAGTTTAGGTCTAATTGCAGGATATTTTTTTTATTAATATGACAGCTTGATGCCTATAACTGCCATTAAGTCCATTACTATTTTTATTAATATGACAGCCTGTATGCCTATAACTGCCATTAGGTCCATTACTATTTTTATTAGTATGACAGCCTGTATGCCTATAACTACCATTACTATTTTTATTAATATGACAGCCTGTATGCCTATAACTACCATCAGCGTCGGAAGCAAATTGAAAGTGGGGGGCTAAACCAACTTAAAACACATACACACGCCAGAAACGTCTATGTCCTATGTCTATATTTGCAAAAAAGTGGGGGGGCTAAGCCTCCCCTAGCCCCCCCGGTTCCGACGCCTATGACTACCATTACTATTTTTATTAATATGACAGCCTGTATGCCTATAACTACCATTACTATTTTTATTAATATGACAGCCTGTATGCCTATAACTACCATTACCACTTTTATTAATATGATAGCCTGTATGCCTATAACTGCCAGTATGCCTATAACTGCCATTAAATCCATTACTATTTCCATTAATATGACAGCCTGTACACCTATAACTGCCATTAACCCTTTCATCCCTACAGATCATAAAAGACTGCTCTGAACAATAGAAAAGAACATACCATTAGATATTTAGGGAGAAAAAGGTTTTAAAGTCCATTACTAGAGGCCTAAAAAATGCATGCACAACAAACATGAACTGTGAAAAGTGTGGAGGGGGTGGAAAATTGGTTTTACCTAGCCCAAACCGTTACACAGATTTGAAATGGGTGCATGTGTCCCAGATGCCCATTCTCCTACACCCTTGTCATCAGAGAATTTGAATTAAAAACTTGTCTTATGAGCAGAATGACTGACTGACTGACTTAGATTAAAAGGGAAAAGCTGACTGTAGGGTGAAGGTGGGGTAGGTATATGTCATTCAAAGTTACACAGGTGCGACAGATGACTAGAGTGGGCATCACCTCCTCCCTGGCCTTGGGCTAGGGGGGGTCATAGGTGTGGGATCGCCGAAGTCTCACGAGTCACTCTACTGGTTTATACACCCTTCTCCATTTCTTTAATCCTGAAACAACTAGTGTAGACAAAAATGACAAATATTTGCAAATTTTCATCATGGATCAGCCCATGATCACGATGCTCATGTAAAAAAAAGTCTCCTCGTTGCAAGTCTCTGTACAGTGTACGTCTGCCCCATCGGACAACTCGGGCGTCTCGTTGTCACCGTCCTGAAGTATTATCTAGTAGAGAAAGCTGGTTCGGTCTAAGAACTACGGAAATTCATCAATTCATAGAACTTTTGGTGTTTTGTTTTACATTGATAAGTAAATCTTTATTTTAAAAAGATTCTGTGCAAACTGATAGCCAAAATGGTTTTAGCACAACTGAACAAAGCATATTAAGACTGGGACATTAGGAGTGAAGGGATTCATAATATACGATGGTTACTTTAGTTTAGATTCTGCTACCTTGAATTTTAAGTTATTTTCTGAAAAATTCATAATAGTTTCTTGAATTTTCAAATTATTATCTTGAAATTTGAAGGTTCGTACTTAATTTAAGCTATCTTGAAATTTTAATATAACTCAAAATTCCAGATAGTTTCCTGACATTGAAATCGGAACAAGGTGATAAGTTGGAATATCAAGATAAATGAATATTGAAAACAACGATAAAGTTTCCGCTTTAGGACACTGTATATGTGATATAAAATAAACAAATTAAAAGAGCGAAATAGATAACATTTTATTATATATCCGTCATGTTTTTATTACAATAATTAGCGATATAAAATATAACTAATCTTTCCATTTATTGATTTATTTATCTATATATTTTCTTAACAGTTTATTCTGTTATCTATTTCCTTATTTATCTGCTTTCTCCTTTATTTTGATGTCTATTTTTTTATCAACTGTTTTATTTATTTATTCATTCTTATTTTCCATTTGTGTTTACTATATGTATGGTAAAAAGCAGACAATGATATTTATATTCTTTTGAGAGAGAGAGAGAGAGAGAGAGAGAGAGAGAGAGAGAGAGAGAGAGAGAGAGAGAGAGAGAGAGAGAGAGAGAGAGAGAGAGAGATATTCCTGAATGCATTGATGAACAAATATTTTGACTTAATCATTACCCTCAGACAATGATAATCATTGGCAATACATGGAAATAGAGTCACTGCCACCCAAAAATTTTAGTCTAAAATAATCAAATTATATACACTCCTGAATTCATATTTGTAAGGATATATTAATGTTCCTGAACTAGCTATATATTTATCAATTGTGACACATTTTTTTTTAAGAAATATAATTAAGATTTAATTATTTTCTAGATCTATCAGACAGAAAACGAATTTTGGTGCCCTTGAGAGAAAATTTGAAAAATTCTAAACCTGTCATTTCATAATCCATTGTTCTTACAGATTAGGCATGACAAATGAAACGTTAAATACTCATAGAAACCAACAGCTATAATAGAATATTTCAAATATCTTATCAACTCCATCAATAATCACTTCCCAGATTTTTATCAATCACAGCAATAATTAAATTATTTCTACCTTTGGACAGGTAGAAATTATACGTAACAAGTGAAAGCGATTACCATCTCAATGGTCTCTAATCACCTCTTAATTACTTACCTGTGCGGTTATCACTCTTAAAAACAACCAGGTAATAAAACACGCTGAAAGATAATTATTTGTTTTTTCAATCATTTACTCTAGAATTGAAACCACGCAACAGGAGGTGGTGGGGAAGTATAGAAAACAAAATCTGAGGCAATTACATGCGATTACGGGCACTTAGACCTACATCAAATGAAGGCACACGTTTGAAGTGAAAATTAAATTATGTTTGGACTAAGCTAAAATGTGTACATGGCTTTGATATATACAGCTGTTTTTTGTATATTCTAAACATTTAATTTGTAATATAATATAAACAACGTAATTGATTGGATGTGTAGTAACGATAATTGGGAGAACCGAAATACTAGAACTTAGTCCAAGTTTTAATCATTATTTGAAATTCGTTGCAAAAAGACCAAGGTTGTGAAATATATCTGACACGAAATTGATTATCCTGAGAGTGAAATGGATCCTCTTTCTTCCGATACCTACGCCACAGCCAGAAAACTCAGAGAACTTATGATCTGTCACGACAAAGCCGTCCAACAAATGCTTCTGTTAGGTAAGTCAGTTTTTAAGACCACTTTTTTTTTCAACGGGCAAGTCTATGGGGGTTTGATAAATGAAAGGGACCGGAAGAAAGCTGGGACTATCTAGATCGATAGTTTTATAACATTGAAATGTGTGACTCGGTAAAAATCGCGACTGAGAAACTGAATCTTTCAATATCTGTATGACTGATCTTATCTTTTAAAGAGGTACTGTATGGTAAGAGCAGAGACCTACGTATGTGTTATATATGTCTCTGGTAAGAGTACAAAAAGGTTTAGTACGTCACATTGTCAGATAATGTCGAAAAAGACTATCAACCGGTATGCACGATGCAATGTGAAATTCTATTTACATGTACGCATAAATGTATACCATATATTTTGTACCCTTGTATTAGATAGATAGATAAATAGATAAGTAGATAGATAAGTAGGTAGAGAGACAGACAAGATAGATAAATAAATAGATTGATAATAAATGTTCCTGCATGAATAGCTCCCACAAAATGCTGAATGTAGTTGTTCTGGTTAAATTGTCAGAGACTTATGAAACACACTTACAGGTATTGTCTGATATGTGTCTGAAATTATGAAATGAAAACAACTTACATGTACATGTACAAACACTTCTACAATTATGAAACCCACTTACATGTACCTGTATTTAATTCTGAAACAAATGCTTTATACTTGTGAAGCTAGAACATACACACATACACCATATATATATATATATATACAGTAGAACTACAATGAGTCAAATTTCTGGATGTTTTGAACTATTCCAGGTGGTCCCTTGAACTTCGACTCATTGAAGTTCTACTGTATATACATACTTCTGAAATATGAAATGATTCTACAATGTATTTTGCTGCTATTCAGATTAGGTGTATACTAATGAAATTTGTTTATATGATTTTTTTATTGAAATAAGATTAAGATGTATATGTGTGTGTTAAAAATTCATGAATCAAATTCTATTTTTTTTTATTTTAGTCAAAAATGAAATGCTCACAGTACAAAACAGGTTGTTTTTGTAAAAATAAAATGGTGCTACAGTACAAACTATCCCAACTCACCCTCCCTCCTGCAAGCATACATGTTTTTACTGAAGGAAATTTGTAACATTATTAGACTTTAAATTCAGCTGAGTAAATTCAAATTTAATTGAAAAAAGCTTTAATTTGTGTGATTATCGATAGTCTTTTTATGATTTTTGTATCATGTTTTATTAAATTTTACATGTACTCTAGAATGTAAGTTTAGCAATATAGCAGAAATGAGCTTATTTCTAATGGGGAGATGACACATTCATAAAAAAGAATGAATAATAAACAAGATTAAAACTGAATCTACCTGTGTATAACAGTATATATGAAAATTGTTAGTTCCCCAGGTAGAAAATGTGATAAGTATAAACTACATCGACACAGGTTGGTACAATGTACATATGTACAATGCAAGTAAATATAAATTGCACAAAATACATGCTGGTCTAAGTATACTAAATATAAGTTGGTCTAAGTTTTAACTGCAAGAGATACAAGTTGGTCTAAGTATTAACGACAAGAGATACAAGTTGGTCTAAGTTTTAACTGCAAGAGATACAAGTTGGTCTAAGTATTAACTGAAAGAGATACAAGTTGGTCTAAGTATTAACGACAAGAGATACAAGTTGATCTAAGTTTTAACTGTAAGAGATACAAGTTGGTTTAAGTATTAACTATGTATATCGGACATTGAAAGTAGATAAAAGTTGGTCTAATTATAAACTATGTTAGATACAAGTTAATCTAATCATCAACTATGCCAGATACAAATTGATCTAAGTATAAACTATGTCAACTACAAGTTGGTCTGAATTTAAACAATGCATTATACAGGTTGGTCTCAATTTATGCTATGCAAGATAGAAGCTGGTGTAAGTATAAACTTTGCCAGATACAAACTGCCATATACAAGTTGGTGTATGTATAAGCTATGCCAAATACAAGTTGGTGTAAGTGTAAACTATGTCAAATACAAGTTGGTGTATGTATACTATGCCAGATAAAAGTTGGTATAAGTATACACTATGCCAGACTCAAGTTGGTCTAAGTATACACCATGCCAGATACAAGTTGGTCTAAGTATACACTATGCCAGAAAAAGTTGGTCTAAGTATAAACTATGCCATACACCATGCCAGATACAAGTTGATGTAAATATACACTATGCCAGATACAAGTTGGTCTAAGTATACACTATGCCAGATACAAGTTGGTCTAAATATACACTATGCCAGATATAAGTTGGTCTAAATATACACTATGCCAGATACAAGTTGGTATAATTATACACTATGCCAGATACAAGTTGGTATAATTATACACTATTCCATACACAAGTTGGTCTAAGTATACACCATGTCAGATACAAGTTGGTCTAAATATACACTATGCCAGATATAAGTTGGTCTAAATATACAGTATGCCAGATACAAGTTGGTCTAAGTATACACCATGTCAGATACAAGTTGGTCCAAGTATACACTATGCCAAATACAAGTTGGTCTTAGTATACACTATGCCAGATATAAATTGGTCTAAGTATACACTATGCCAGATACAAGTTGGTCTAAGTATACACTTTGCCAGATACAAGTTGGTTTATGTATAAATTATTTCATATACAAGCTGGTCTTAGTATAAACTATGTTAAATACAAGTTGGTCTAAGTATACACTATGCTAGATACAAGTTGGTCTAAGTATACACTATGCCAGATACAAGTTGGTCCAAGTATACACGATGCCAGATACAATTTGGTCTAAGTATAGACTATGCCAGATACAAATTGGTCTAAGTATACACTATGCCAGATACAAGTTGGTCTAAGTATACACTATGCCAGATACAAGTTGGTTTATGTATAAACTATTTCAGATACAAGCTGGTCTTAATATAAACTATGTCAAATACAAGTTGGTCTAAGTATACACTATGCCAGATACAAGTTAGTCCATGTATAAACTATATCAAATACAAGTTGGTCTAAGTAAATATTCTGAATCAAGTTAACCTCCAGACTTGGAAGTAGTGTCAGATGTATGCACTTGTCATCATGTTGCCTAAGATTGAAAAACATGTTTGGTATCAATAATCATTGACTTGGCTAAAAAAGTCTGGTAGACTTATTCTGGCTCGTGGCTTTCTGATTCCAGGGTGAGCCCCCACTTTTTTTGCAAAGATAGACATAGGTGCTGAAAATTGGGGCTTAGCCCCCCAGACGTTTCTGGCGTGTGTGTGTTTTTTAAGTTGGTTTAGACCCCCACTTTCAATTTGCTTCCGACGCCTATGACATGTACTATATGTGTACTTATTTTAACAGTATTCTAATATTAATGCCTTTCGCGCTCAAGTTATTGCGCTAATTCAAATGCAGTGCTAAAATTTCTCCATACTGTCATTTTGCATACATGATAAAACTAATGGTATTTATTCCACAAAATAAACTCTATTGTGTGCATAGTTCAGTGTGTGCCATTATGATTACATTATGGTCTGTCGTAATTGCACGAATTTAAGATTGTGTTAATAAGTCAACACCACCCCAGAGCACTAAAATATGAGTGCACTAATTTAAATGCACATAGGCCTACAGTAGAATAGATATCAAATATATTTTATTTCAATCAGTGGGGCCCACAAGGGATAACAACAAAATACAAAAGAACAATACCAAGGGAAAGAATTAGGCTGTACTTGATTGGTAGAATACAAATGAGAAAGATTTTTAATCATGTGTTATTTGTATATCAATGATTATGATTAATTTGCGTTGCACACATCCTAAAGGACAATGCAGTCCACAGTAGGGAGTATAGTACAAAATCTTAAAGGGGTATTAGCTGTGTTTTTGTTTTCTTTAAATTCTTTATTTCTTGCGACTTATTTAGATAAACAGCAACAAAAAAGAGATAGAGACAGGCATAAAATTTCTTAAATTCTGATATATTTTGGGAAATTTTTCTCAAATTCACAACTGTTTTTTCACTAAAGGTGGTACCCGAAAATTTAAATATCTAGTGATTGTCTATCAGGATACTTATTTTGTCCAACACCACTCTGATTCTACACATAATACACTGAAGTTGATATAAAAAACATGCTGGAATTTCTAATAGACAGTATATTTGTAATGTTTGGAGATGTGGTATTTCAACAAACTGTCGGCATTCCTATGGGAACCAATTGTGCCCCTTTATTGGCCGACCTGTTCCTTTATTCATATGATGCAGACTTCATTCAGAAACTGCTGAATCAAAAGAAGAAAAAGTTAGCAGTGTCCTTTAATTTGACATTTAGATATATCGACGACGTTTTGTCAATTAATAATGACAATTTTCATACATATGTCAATGCGATATCTCCCAGCGAACTAGAAATTAAAGATACAACAGAATCAAGCACACACGTTTCATACTTAGACATTTTACTTAATATAAACATAGATGGGAAATTAGCAACTAAGCTATATGACAAACGCGATCTTCGTGTACAACATATGACGATTTTGGCTTTTCCATCATAAATTTCCATATTTAAGTAGTAATATCCCTCAGTCACCCACATATGGAGTTTATATTTCACAAATCATCCGATATGCCAGGGCGTGTATAACATATGAAGATTTCATATACAGAGGTAAACTACTCACTGACAAATTATTGACACAGGGATACCGAAAACCGTGTTTAATGTCAACGTTCTGCAAATTTTACTGTCGGTATAATAGTCTTGTTTGCGATTACTGTTTCACGAAGTGAAATGTTGAGTTTCCTTTCCGTTGGCGGTTGTTGAGACGACCGTACCAATTGTGATGAGGATTCACTCCTCACGTATTTCATTGGACTGGACTGTGGACTCACGGCGGGTGTGACCGGTCGACAGGGGATGCTTACTCCTCCATTGTACCTGATCCCACCTCTTGGTTTCCAGAGGTCCCTGTTTATCAATTTTTACCGGATTTGTATCTATGTCCTTGACATTCTATTGATTTATACTTTGGTATCTGAGATTTTTTATATTGAGAAACTTTTTCAATTTCAATTGATAAACTCAACCTTACTATTTGTATATGAATACCACACTAGACCTGACTTTATTGTCACAAAATATATACAATGTAGGAATACATGTATAAGATTTTTTATGACTATGGTAGTGAAAGTAGAAAAAGTTGAAATAATTTTTTTCGTAAATACAGTTAATTCTTCAATCTTTAAGGTATGAATTTAGATAAAGTATGCGTGTGAATAAAGTTTGACACAAATATTGAAGCATGTAATAAAACTTGTGAAATTGTATTCACTGAATACATACAAATGTATTAACCTTAGGCAATATCTTTATTTAACCTCGCTTTATGATATGGTGCTATGACAACTTTCAACTGCTGAGATATTGTTTGTTTGTTTGAAATGATGTTTAACGACACACTCGAGAATTTTACAGCTAAACAGTGGTGGCCAGAATTTATTGATTGAGGGAGAAAACAAGGCCACAATGTATCTTCGGTCTGTGACATGTAAACTGGTAAAACTATCTAATATAATAAGCAATTCTTTTTCTACTGTAAAACCTTAGAGCTCAATGACTGTAAAAAAGTGATTGAGACCAGTCCAGATAGATTGACCTGTCTGACAGGGAGTTGTCTGTCAAGACAGGTTGTTTTAAAGAATGAAATTCTTTAAAGAACAATACAACTGAAATGTGGTCATGATATATTATGTTTCATTATATCTTCTTATCAAAGAAGGGGAAGAGGGACACATTGGTTTGTCTTTTTTATAACTGTGTTTTGTTTTTTGTGAAATTTTAATCAAAATTATTTTGCTGGCTTTTTATCAAAGAGTTCAATAGTAGACAACATTCAGCAGTATTTGCAAGAGTTATGGGACTTGAAAATCTTTATGAATGACTGTCAGTAGCTCTTGAAACAAAATATTTCTCAGACACCTGTATTTTTGTTTGGATGATTTTGTTTTAGCAAAAAGGGTCAATCAAGACAGGTTTTAGAATAGTGACCCCTCATTTCAGTTGATTTGTTATTCTTATGATCACTTTCTCAACAATATGGATACATGTACATTGAAATCTCGTTAAATCTCAAAATTCAGGGGACCCTGTACCCCTTTTTACTTTGAAATATACATAATTCGAGATAACCAAAAATTTTTATTAATATATTTATCTTTCCATAATAATCAGTCATGGTCATTTAAATGTGACATATTCTGGACTTCAAATCATCAGTGTTTATTTCACTAACTTCAAGTACAGTGTTAAAAATATATATCTGGTCTATGGAGTTGGACCAATATCAAGATAATGAGGCTTCTTAAGTGTTTTTGCCTACTGTGACAAATTAGTAATTGGTCATGAAACCTTCCAACCCCACATACCATAATAGACTGATCTAATACAACAGAAAATCATACCATTAAGATACATGGGGATAAAAGGTTTAATGGGTCTCTACTTGTGTTTTAAGAATGTGTAAGATGAATACTTCTTCTCCGTCACACAGGACAGGAAGAGGCCAGGGCCACAATAAGAAAATATTAAAATGGTCACATAAATTTAGACATGATTGCTTAATACAGATGGCCACCTAAAAACAAATAGCAATTTACATTTAAGGGGCCTCCATAACTGAGTGGTTAACACATCATGCCTCAAACCACAAAGTCTCTCAACTCTAATCAGTGCTGGTTCAAGCCCTGCTGGAATCTATGCTGATTTTGTGAGGAAGTTTGTCAGTTTAATTACCTTTAAGGTTGATGGTTTTAATCAGGTTAATTCTCTGCTTCACCATTAAAAACTGGCAGCCACCACATTACATGAGCATTGAGCATATTGTAAAACATCTCTTAAACAAATACAGTGGAACCTGTCTTAATGAAAGAGCACCTGTCTTTTAAGACCACATTCTGAAAACCACTTGGTTTAATAATTCTTTTGATAAAACCTTTTTTGTGAGACCACCTATCATAAGAGACCACATTTCAGTGGCAGATTCTGGTTTCTCAAGATATGTTTCACTGTAGAACTACGAGATGTAATCTTACATACCTAATTATCAACTTCTGTGTTGTAGATTCTGGTTTCTCAAGATATGTTTCACTGTAGAACTACGAGATGTAATCTTACATACCTAATTATCAACTTCTGTGTTGTAGATTCTGGTTTCTCAAGATATGTTTCACTGTAGAACTACGAGATGTAATCTTACATACCTAATTATCAACTTCTGTGTTGTAGATTCTGGTTTCTCAAGATATGTTTCACTGTAGAACTACGAGATGTAATCTTACATACCTAATTATCAACTTCTGTGTTGTAGATTCTCGGATGGAAGAGATAGATCAAAGATTTGCGAAACAGGATGACTATTCCTTCCCACAACTCAAATCTCACTGGTTTCAGCGAAGATCGATGATTGAATGGATACGAGATGCATATGATGAATATCGATTAAGGAAGTGGGTGGAGATCCAAATGTTAATAAACTACATATTTGCGGGATATCTCCCTGAAACCATCATGAATGTTCTGGTTTTAGCCAATCTTAATTCTCGTAGTATCAGTGTTCTTGCCAGTGAGGATGATGATGATTTTGATGATGATTATGAAAATGTTGATGATGATGATGATAATGAAGAATTCCATGTAATTGGATGGGGACCACCTGCACCTGGTTCAAGCAACTTGGAAATGATGGAGAGGCAATTCAATTTAACATATCTAGAAAACTCGAACAGTTCAGATGACCGCCAAGAGTTAGTTATGGACATTGATGAAAGGACAGAACTGGACATGGATGGTCAACAAACAACTCTGTGAATAAATCAGAAATGATAATCACCAAGACTGTTTTGAATCTGTTGCTAAATATTATCATGTTTTGAATAATGAAAGATGAAATTCAAAATCTAAATAAAAAGTTAAAACTAAAAAGAAAAAAATGTTAATCTTCATAAGTTTGTTGCCAAGCTTTAGTCAGCTGTTTTTGAAAACAACTAATGTTTTAATGGTATGATCATTTGTTTTAAGGATAATTGTTTTTGTCTTTTTATTTAAGTTAATCAAGTTATAGGAATTTTATCTATTTTGGTCCAGAACAGTACGTGTTAATTTGAATAGATTATTTTACAAAATGAACATATATTGCTCAATTATGACAGTTATTCAGTTTACACTTCTGTTTATAAACCTAGGACCCAAAGCCACCAAATTACTCAGTACTAAAGGCTCAACTCTTCAATACTTCATTTTGACTGTACAGTGAAACTTTTATATAATGACCTCCTTAGGGACACAAGAAAACCATTCTTTATAGGGAGGTGGTCTTTATATACAGGGTGATTTGTACACAAATGGTACTACTGGGGACAGCAAAAATGGTTTTGTGACCAGGTGGTCTTTATACACAGGTGGTTACTAATTCAGGTTTTACTGTACATATATATTGTTTGTTTATTATTATTATTATTTTAAATATAACTTCTAAATGTGACTGAATAGGAAAGACATTACATGTATGATTTTGTTCATTCCATGAAAATATTTCAAATTTATGATTTCACCATAAAAATGAAAAATACCAGTATGAACCATGAGTATGGAAGACCTAGTCAAACTTGAGTATGTACTCAAATGCTTTTTTGTATCTTCTACAATTTAGCAATTATTTTCAACATTTATCTTTATTCATGATTTTATGTCATAAATATACAAGAAATGTCAGTTGCAGCCTAAATAATGTGTTAATAAATAGGTTAATAAAGCACTGAGTATTTGTTTACCTTGGATCCAGGTTTTACAGAGTAACACTTATTGTTACACGGATAGTACAGATAATTGCTCAGTTTACATGGTACAGAATAAGTTATGTCAAATTTAGATTTTGCAAAGAAAATAAAATACAGAAGAAATGAACTGTGAAGACAAAATTAAGTTTTAACAGATAAATTGAAATCATTATTTTAGTTGGTAATTTCATGTGACCATCAAAGATTTAGCCCTTACAGTGAAACAAAATGTTTTTGTTTATAAGTTTCAAATTATTAGTTAAACAGGTATCATTGCCAAAGAATAATTAATTTAATTTAATTTTTTGATAAACTGAAAATCTTTTTATGTTTTTGTTTTACTGCTAATAAGACAATATCAATGGTGCTTTACACATTAATATGTTTGTCTTAATAACATTTATGTATGTATGATGTCAACAAATATAATGTCAACATGTTTGTGGTTTTGTCTGGTTATTGTGATGTCAATGTAAGTATTAAGTTAAGTTATGTGGTGTCAGTGTACAAAGAAATCAGTCAGTATTGACATTATAAAATTGATCATTATGATGTCGGTTACACTGTTTATTGTTATGCTATTTCAATGCTAAGTTCATCAATTTCAATGTCAGTTTAGTCACATGATTATCATCATGATGTCAATACTGTTTATAAAAAATTCAGTATTATGTATAGTGTTATATATTTTTTTAAATTAAGTAATATTATGATGACAACATGCAAAACAGTCAAGTTTATATGTTTGCCTTTTTATGTTAGAGATGGGTATTATAATGTCAGTTTTGTGTCTGTCTGTCTACATTACATCCAGTCAATTATTATTTGATCTGATGACTGAAAATTGTGATAATGATAGTACGATTTTGTTTGAAAGTGACTATAACGTCATTGTCTGTCAGTGTAATGACATTCAGTCAATTATCAGCATTATGATGTCAGATATCTGACTCTAAGTTGATGATGTCATATAATGTATATAAAGTTGATGATGTCACATAATGGACATCAAGTTGATGTCATATAATGTATATAAAGTTGATGATGTCACATAATGGACATCAAGTTGATGATGTCATATAATGTATATAAAATTGATGATGTCACATAATGGACATCAAGTTGATGATGTCTCATAATGTATATCAAGTTGATGATGTCACATAATGGACATTAAGTTGATGATGCCATAACTACATGCTCAAACATCATATGTTTCTATAATTGTAGTGCTAAGGAAATTATTTAATAAAATATATGATTAAAATCAGTAAAGTTACTACTTGTTGATCTTTTTACTTGTAAGGACATCATTATTGTATGGGATAATCAAAGTCATGAAAGACATGTAACTTTCACTTCTTATGCTATGGCTTAGTATTTGAATTTTGATTTTTATTTTACACCACACTCAACAAATTTTCAGTTATATGGTGGTGGAGGGAAGCTGGTTACAGTGTACCTGGGAAGAGACCACTGGCCTTCTGCAAGTGAACTGGAAAAATTTTTCTCACAAAAGTTAGCTTAAGTTTCAGTGAGGCTCGAAACTGCACAGACCAGAAATGAGTCTTCATGGTTCAAAATGTGCCGTCAAAAAAGAAAGTCGAAGTCTTTTGGATAAGACTTGAAAACACAATGATGTAAGCATGACAAGTGTCAAAATGTCAACTTCTTCAAGTCATCAATCTGGTTGACGAGTTGACAAACAATTTTTTTCCTTAAACTTTATTTTTGTGTTCCAGGACTTTTAATTTCAAAGTCACAAGTCCCTCCTAGCGACCACGTTAATTCATTGATCTGATTGATAAGTTGATGAACATTTTGAATACGGAGGAACCTGTCTTGAAAGACCACCTTATTCGACACTAAAATACAGTCTCAAAAGACAAGTGGTCCCTTAAAAGAGGGTTTTAATTAAAGGATAATTCAACTGAGTGGTTCCCAGAAAGTGGTCTCAAAAGGCAGGTGGTCTCTGAAGATAGGTTTCACCGTACAAATTACATCTTCAGTTAGGTCCATCATAGTTTCTTTGTCAATTCATTAAATCATCAATTCATCAGTCTGGTTGATGAATACATGTATATAATTTTTCTGAAAAATTTATTTCTCGCTTCAAGACAATGTCTCTGGACAAAAAATGTAATTTTTTCCAAATATGATGTCATACATGCCTTACAGTGACTGTGTAAATAAATATATCTTTCTTTTTTCCAAACATTATCTTTTGGAGATTGTGAATATAAACAACGTTTATTTTCAAAATATGATGTCATACGGCCCTCATAGCGACTTCTTCAATTCATCAGTGTGGGCACCGAACCTCAGGCCTTCCAATTGTGGATTGACATTTTGTCCACGGCAAGCCGTTTCTTTAAATGTATGTACAATGTATAAGTATCACCTGACAGTACACAAATCCTGTCAATTTTTGAAGTGTTTAACGCCACTTATATGGTGACGGTAAGTTTTTAAAGATGGAGGAAAGCAGTGGCCTTCAGCAAGTACATAAAACCTTTACCGACAAATGAAATGCAAATGACTAAAGCATGTAAACAAATGAAATCATGGATTTCGTTGGCAATTAAAATAATCAGTGAAAGCCATTCCTATAGTAAATAATTTATTATCTGCATGGCAAGCAATTTACGTTGTACATAATATTATCAATATATATATATAGCACAAGACATTTAAAAAAAACTAAATAAAATAAATTTCACATAAGTTATTAATTTTACAAGGTAATTATAATTATGATAATAATAATTATAAGTCAATACTACAATTGACTATTATATTTTAATTATATCTCTCACAACAACTTAAGATAATCATATACAATAATAAAAAAGAGTTGCTAAAAATTTGCCATGTGCTTTAAGTATATAATAACAAAGTCCAATATGGTCACATGATTTACTTGTATATGTTAATGTGGTCACATGACATACACTGAGATGATACTACTGCCATATATGGTAATGGTATTGATGATGCATGTATATAAAAATACTGACATACATGTAGTACAAAATAATGTAAATGCCTTGGTTGATTTGAAAGTAGAGTGGAACTTGTCTAAACAGATCATCCCTTCTACCCATGGGATGTGAACTTACCAGACAGTTCTATTTAAAGTATCACTCAATATGTTATATTTCCATTAGAGGAACTCTTTAAATTAAAATCGCTTTTATAGGTGCCTCTGGGACAACTTGGCAAGGCGGCAAATTTAAACAAATTACAAGATTTTTAAAATGTACTTCTTAAGCTTAAATGTTGAAGTCCAAGCAGATTCTACATTCCAACAAGAAAAAACGAAGGCAGGGGATTATCAAAAAGTTGGCCACTACCTACAAAAACACACTAAAGAGTGATGAGTGTCTGACATACCATATCTTAAAGCCTTCTCGTATCACTAAATCTAGCCAGGTTTTTGCGATCAATGCCAATCTTTGGCAACTGGTAAAAGCCAATATTTTTAGCTTTTCAGCAATCTGAACTTTTCTACAATGCAGTGTCTCAAGGGCATATATTTGGGCTACTTTATTTTTAATTAAACATGTTGCCTAGTTGTATCTGTAATTTTACTAGATATGTGGTATTTTGTTCTTCACATCACAAGAGTGATTAAAGAGCTGATAGAGTGTTAAAAAGATGTATTAAGCAGTTTTCAGAATTCAGTTTCACAAGACAGGTAGCCTTCTATGACAGTGGTTCCACATCAATGGTTCCATTTTATCACACTGCAAACATAATGACAACTTCATCTTGGCTGAATTTGAAGCCATACACATTGAAAAGTCAAATTAAAGCGATATGAGCTGTCGTATGTGAAAAATTTTACATGCTCATTTTATGTAATATTTTATCTCATATATATCCCAAAGAGACCACCTGGTGGTTAGGATAACAAATGCATACATATAACTGCAACAATCTCGCCAAATGTAACCACTTATATCAGTCTTTTTTTGTTCGCCATTATTCTGAGCATTGCAAATTAACTTTCAGTATGTTATAGGAAGATAAATATATATTCTATACTTATTACCTTTTGTGTTTATTTTAGTATATCATCATTTCATACCTAAATCAGGCAAAGTTGATTTTTTCCATCTTTTCAAAATGTTTGTTTCTGAAATTGTACACGTGCCAGGTATATCGGGTGATCTTGACCCAGTTTTAACTCGTCCCATTGCATTCAGAGTTTTATCATTCTTGACACATGTGACATTGTAAAACATGAGATACGCATAGTTTTCACATTTATATTGTTTGGATTTTGGCAATGTCAGCATTCATTTCAGGGTAACATTAAAAATTGGAAAAAATTTTTTTCAGTAACCTGATATTTTTATTTGCTTTAGGTATTAAAAATAGAGTTGAAAAACACATATTTTATATAATACATGTACTTTCCAATAAAAAATAACATCTTGTATTTTTAAAAGTAGATATAAAACACAAAAAAATAGGCCGACTTTAACATACGCCGATTTTGTCAGAGCCGAGATTGCTGATAGGCCAAGCATGTTAAGGACCGAGATCCCTCTGATCGAATTACGAAGCACATTTGATATGGTGACAGAGTTTATCTGAAAGTTCATTGCATACCGAAATACAACCAGATTTTTTAAAGTATGGGAAAACTTAACTTCTAATAAAATTAAAAACTTCAAAAAGAAGATATTTTACAATGTTTCACATGTTTTATAATGTATTTGAACACAATTTTTATCATATTCTCGTCTATATGTTTAGGGACAAAAATCACCACTATGACAGCTTATATTGCTTCAATACAAGAAGCTAAGAAAATATTGTATACATTAGTTTTACTAAACCTGAAGAATTAACACCCTACTATTATTATTATTAATTTTAAAGTTGGTTGATAAAAATTTAAAAATCATGGACTCTATGGCAAATAGAACACTAAAATGTGAAATGCATTATGAATTACATGTAAATAAAAAGGTTTTATTCATATAGAAATATTGAATACTGTATCTAAATGTTGGTTTTATTGGGTAAAAACTTGAATCATCATTTTTATATCTGAAAACTAAAATCATGATTTCTAATATCTCAATCTAACATAATGATTCTAATATCTCAAACTAACACCATGATTTCTGAAATCTTAATCTAATATAATGATTCCAATTTCTTGAATTAACACCATGATTTCTGAAAATTAACACCATAATGATTCCGATTTCTGAAATCTTAATCTAATATATAATGATTCCAATTTCTTGAATTAACACCATGATTTCTGAAATCTTAATCTAACATAATGATTCCAATTTCTTGAATTAACACCATGATTTCTGAAATCTTAATCTAACATAATGACCATGATTTCTGAAATCTTAATCTAACATAATGATTCCAATTTCTTGAATTAACACCATGATTTCTGATATCATAAACGAACAAGATTCTTATATCTAAACTTATCATTATGATTTCTGAAATCTTAAAGTAACAATGATTCTTAAACCTTAATCTAACAATGATTTTTTATATCCTTAACTAACATCTTAAGTTTGTGACATTTTCCCTGTAAAAACAACACACAGAAATTCTAGCATTTTGATTTTAACTCTTCCACCCCAGACACCATGATAGACTTGTCTAATACAAGAGAAAAGAACATACCATTAAGATACTTAGGGTGAAATGGTAAAAATTATGATATCAATATTAATGCAGTGTGACACATATCTGAGGAAAAGAAAAGTACAACAATGTTATTCATGTAATAGTGACATGCTAGATGCAGGGATGTTTTTTATACAAATATTCTATATTCCAGACATCTCAATCTGAAACAGAAGTATACATGTATGTTGTATATAGAATCATGCGACAATTACAGCTCACACACACACACACACACACACGCACACAAAATAAATGTTCTATATTTTGGACATTAGATTCTGATATGGAGGGATATGGAGGGATACCAATATTCTACTCATGTGACAATGAATTTCTGAACATAAAGACATTTAGATACCGTAAGATAAAAAAATGTTAATACTGAAATTAGGGATCTGTGACAATAACAATAAGAGAGATGGACAATAAAAAGTTACTGTAACTTCAACATACTAGACATATGATAAAAATAGACTATAAATAGTAACATTACAAACATGTAGACACAAATTATCTAGATTTTAGAAAAGTGATATCAATCAACTGGCAGTATAAACAATTTAATTCAGGATATAAGATATCACCATTTTGGACCGATGATATCAAGGGGCTGATACTACAGATAATGGATATAAGATATCACCATTTTGGACCGATGATATCAAGGGGCTGATACTACAGATAATGGATATAAGATATTACCATTTTGGACCCGTGATATCAAGGGGCTGATACCACAGATTATGGATATAAGATATCACCATTCTGGACATGTGATATCAAGGGGCTGATACCACAGATTATGGATATAAGATATCACCATTCTGGACATGTGATATCAAGGTGCTGATACCACAGATTATGGATATAAGATATCACCATTTTGGACCCGTGATATCAAGGGGCTGATACCACAGATTATGGATATAAGATATCACCATTTTGGACCCGTGATATCAAGGGGCTGATACCACAGATTATGGATATAAAATTTCACCATTCTGGACATGTGATATCAATATACTGATGCTACATACAATCTGGATATAAGATATCACCATTCTGGACGTGATATCTATGGTCTGGTGATTCAGAACTGTGAACGAGATATCCAAGTTCTAAACTTTGATATCAAATGATCGATAATGCAGACATTTTGTATACAAGATATCACATTTTAGATATCTATCCTCATTTCTCATAAAATCGTAAAACAGATGGATGCAAATATAAGTTGAATATATAAATTAGAGAGAAAGTCAAAGAGATTCAATAAAAATGTTATATAAAAATTGGTATCAAACATTAGAAATTTCATCACATAATTCTTACACAGTAATACCATGATGCAGAATTTTATTTGAACTTTATGCTTAGTTCAGATCATGCTTCCATACTGACACATAAATCCTGTCAACCCCACAGATCATAATAGGTTGACCTTATACAACTGAGAAGAGCATACATTTACTATCAAAAGACTTGGGGTAAAGGGGGTTAAAATTTGATCAAAATGGCACAAATCACACAATCATTTTCTGCTTCCTGATAAACATTACTGCCAAGATTATGTTTTACTTTGTAACCGTAGTTAATGACAAGAAGAAAAGGATAAACTCAGCTTCGTTGTATATAAACCATTAAGTCAACCCCTGAAAACCAATAGACTCTGCTGTAAATCAGACAAGTCCAAATGTGTCTCTAGGGGTTAACAAGTTATTTCAACAATCCAGACACAAAAAAATAAATCATATGCCTAATACATGTTTTAATCAACTTGTGTTTGATCTTGTTTTCATTTTACAAATTCAGGGGCTTGTTTTATAAAAGTCTTAAGCCGTTTCTTTTTAATAGCTGATCATGACTTTTTCAATTTTACCTTACCTTAAATCTCATCGCCATGTGTCACATAAAACTGTACACTTTCAACATTACCCAGTAGTTTTCTTCCTTATACAAATTCTAATACTGAAATGTGACATTGTTTAACAGTTTTTTATTAGAACTCAGTTTTCTCCTTGATAAGAAATTCTGTTAAACTCTAGATCTTTCCATTCTAGTGCAAAGCAGAAACAAATATAATGATAAGGAAAACAAGCAAGTTGTTGTCAAATGAATAAAAACATTAAATGTAATGCTGACAAAAAAATACAGTGATAAAGATACGGAAAAGGGGAATAATTATCTAAAGACTATAAATCTATAAAAAAAAGAATTAGCCTTTAAATACAGTTTTGCTTAGATACAACATTTCATTTACACATAAGCTTTATCACTAGAAACCCTAAAGACAGGAATTTGACTTTTTTAATCAACTCAAGGGATACTTGATACAAAATTTGAGGAGCATTGGCTATGTTCAAACAGTAACAGTAATAAATGGTGTATATCATGGTGTGCACATACAGTACTGTATCACAAATGAAATATATTCTTAACAAGAAATAGACATGATCTGCCATACATATAACTACTCAGTTACAAACTTGTATGGGGATGGAGTCAATGTCAGATTCTTTTAAAAATTTAAGTAAATTTAAGGAAACTTTTTTTGACAGCATGAGTTACTGGGTGATGACTTAATAAAGGGAGACAACTATGTATACTTACTAAGGGGAGGTAACTACGTAGATGACATCATTATCAAATTCTTTAAAAACTTTCTCTATTTTGACAGCTACTGAATGACAACTCAACAAAGGGAAGCTACTATGTAGATGCTATCAATGTCAGATTCTTCAGGTGCTATATTCAGCATTTCAAATGTAAATATTCATTATTTACATAAAACATACAGTGAAAGCATGTGTTTGTATATTTACAATATGTTTATAATTTACATTTATTCTATATGATCACATTTACAATCTGACACCCCCTACCCCTGCAAAAAAAGGAAAAGAAAACAGCAGATGAACTAGTTCATGACCATGCAAAAGAGTTTATGACCCTAAAACACTTGATATTGCACTGATATTTGAATGTGGCAATTAATCAACATATAACAAAAGAAAACAAGAGGCCCAAGACGGCCTCAATCGCTCACCTGACAACCATCTACAAATGTGGAAAGAAGACCAAGAAGAAAATGTACATGTAGGCTGATCTGGCCAAGAAACATAAATATTGTTGTTTTAAGAAATTCATCAAAAATTATAGAAATCAAATTTCTGCAAAATTCTTGCACAAAAACATTTCTTCAACTATATTCAAGTAAAACACTTTAATGCATCACTGTGAATGCAAGGGGAGATAATTGAGGAAATCATGCAAAAATGAATGAAAATGACAAAGTCTGTGAAGACCTCAAAAACATGTCAATAATTAATATTCCAATTTCTATGAAAAATACAATTTTAATCAGACATCCATGTAGATCACTCAGAAACAATCCGTTTTTCAATTTATGTAGTGGTTCTGAAGAAGATTTTTAAAGAGGGTACGTTTTGGAACTTATTTTACCCCGCCCTGGATCCACCCCTGGGCCAATCTGGCTGAAAACTACAAAATTGGTAAAGTACCCTGAACACTTGCTTCCTGTAAAGTTAGGTCAAAATTCCTTCAGTAGTTTTGAAACACAAGCTGATAGTGTGAAAAATGCACCCTCCCCCCTCTTTTTTTGCAGTCTTAAAAATTTCATAAAAATTCAATAAATTAAATTTCTGCAAAATTATTGCAAAATAACATTTTTTCACCTAATTACAAGTAAAACACATCAAATGAATGCATCTTAGTGAATGCAAGGGGAAATAGTTGAGTAAATCATGCAAAAATGAATGAAAATGACAAAGGCTGAAAAGACCACAAAAACGTGTAAAAAATTAATATTCTGATTTCTATGAAAAATACAAACTTGAATCATACATCCATGTAGATCAGAATCAATCCTTTTTTCAATTTATGCAGTAGTTCTGGAGAAGATTTTTAAAGAGGGTACCGTTTGGGACCTATTCTGCCCTGCCCTGGTTCCAATTCTGGGTCAATTTGGCTGAAAACTACAAACTTGGTAAAGGACTCTTCAGTGGTTTCAGAGAAGAAGTCCAAAATATGTAAAGTTTACGGACGGACGCCGGACGGGGAGTGATCACAATAGTTCACTTGAGCCTTCAGCTCAGGTGATCTAAAAATAAACAGCATACATCTGATTGGTCAATAATTGGAGTGGTGCCCTTTACCATTTGGAAGTATTAGACCTGTCAACTATTGTATTGCTAGAATATCATTCAGTGCCGTATGATTTGAAAAGTAACTATGAGCATAGTAAAGTTTTCAGAATTTTTAGACACATACATACAGTAGAACTTTGATGAATTGAAGTCATGGGACAACCTAAAAAGTCTGAAACATTGTGACTAAGACTCATGGATGGTGAATATGTTTTATACTTTCATAGGTTCTATAAGGTATATATGACTGCTTTGAAACCATTGAAGACCTATACTAGCATTATAAATAATAATTAGAGCTAAATTTAATTTAATTTTTATGAAATTAAAACAGAGTGTATATATGAGGAGGAGAAGAATTATCATGGGGCTATATTGTACACATGTAAATTTTGACTTCGAATTCTATGTGGAATTTTTGTTGTTTTAATAGAAATGGGCTAAAACATTTATTCAAAACATCAAGTAATTTGACTCATTGAAGTTAACTCATCAAAGTTTTACTGTACTTTGGATAAGATTTTAAAACAGAGACTGAACAAAATGTTTGAATTATAAAATGTTTACAAGTAGCATTAAATAACAAAATTATTTGTGACTTTGTCAAAAGTTTGAAACTTGGAGAAATACAACTCACTGGAGTTTGATTCAACAAAGTTCTACTGTATTTGGAGTAGATTTTAAAATGGAGACTGAACAAAATGTGACAAAGCTGTATATCATGTTTAAAGCAACGTGTGTGATTGATTGATCACCAAAAGTGAGATCCACACCATTAAAAATCAATTTCATCTCAGGTTGTAGGTTTCACATGACCTTTCACTTTTTAAAAAGAAAATATGATTGGCTGTCATTACCTACAACACAGTTTGTCACTTGGTTGTACCAAGTGTACATGTCATCTTAAAAACTTCATACTGTAAAATGAGAAATTTTAGCACACATTCAATTTATGTGACTTTCGTTCCATTGCTTAGATTTTAATTTGCGCTAAAACTTGCAGTGAATACTAATACACATTCAAGTACTCAATACTTGGTCACTTTTGCTCAAGGCGCTAAATTTAAACCATGTTAAACATTTTTGGTGTCAAATTACATCATTTTACAGAAATAAAACCCAGTCATCAAAGCAAAAAAAAATAAATTACCTATTCATGCTCTGTCAGTTATCAAAAAACAAAAGCTGCAAATGTATGCAACACATGTAATACAATTTTTAAAAAAGCATTGCAGTTTATACATAACAGAGACCAACACATGGTATATAATACAAAGTAATCACATGTATAAATAAAAATTGTCTTTGCCTCGGCCCGTAGTGTAGCACATGCAAAGTCGTCGTTATTCGTTGACCTCTCATAATTCAGTGGCCATCTTGGAAGACATTGCTTGGATTCGTTTAGCGTTGCAGTTTTTGCACAAGATATGGTCATCCAATGGGTAACATCCACGTCCCTCTGCCTCCGAGGATAACAGCAACCCGCAATCCTACAATTGAATACCAGATATAAGTAGAAGAATTAATACTGTAAATGGCATTTATTTTGTAAAGAGATTCAGTGACTCTGGTGCCCCGAAAAAGGGAACTAAAAATGTGAACTTTGTAAGAAGCCAAAAGGGAAGCTTAACTTTTCTATAAGTAAATACAACACATATTTCTATACTGTTGAACATTTTTGCCCTTTTACGACAGAAAACATATCCACCCCATCTTAACTCATATACCCCTAAAGACGCATTTGGGCTGATCTAAATCATTGATTTACAGAAGAGTCCATTGCTTTCAGGGGTTGATGAGTTAAATTTGCCCTAAGTCACCACAGTCTCATGGATGTTCGAGTTTCAAATACAAGTACTTAGCTTGAAAATTTTGCTTTTAAATTCACCATCTCATCTTAGGGCAAAAATTAAACGAGTGAAAATTTCCAGTTTTACATTACCTCAGAGAGTAGAGCTATTTCATAACTCTAGCAAACCACCAAATGTTCACCATAATCAAACTGATATTATGTTTTACTAAATGTTCCTTTAATGGGAAGCATAAATACAGTGAAACTTGTATATAACGACCTCCTTATGGACACATGAAAATCGGTCTTTATAGGGAGGAGGTCTTTATATAGAGGTTGACTTGTACACAAATGGTACAATTGGGGGTAGCAAAAAAATGGTCTTTGTGACCGGGTGGTCTTTATACATATACACAGGTGGCTGCTAAAGCAGGTTTTATTGTATTCAAATTTGAAATATTGAATTGTCATTTTAGAATATGAAAAAAAAAACATTTATTTTTGGATAATCTTTCTCTTTTTTTGACATTTTGCTTATCATACAATTTATGACCTGTTATTAATGTTGACCTTGGTTCTGACTTTTGATCTTCAATTTGATAAATCTAGTCAAACACTCACCTCACATCGGTAGCACTGAACGTGAAAACTTTTATCCATGGCAACGACACGAACAGTTTCTTCTTGACCACGCTCGGGCATTATGGGCATCTGACACACACAGCACCGTGGGGCGAATTTCCTTTGAAAAACAAAAATCACAGATAAATAAATTTCATTTGATTCCACCGAGTAATTTTTGAATTTTAGACATGTTTTTGGGACAAACAGTGTTACGCTACAGATTCCAAAGTATTAATTGAAAAATGGTTCATAAGACAATACACAAATCAGCTGAAAAATTAACATATGGACCGCTGATTATCTAGAGGTGGAATAAGGTGCCATAAAGGAGTAAGTATCCCTTGTCGACCGGTCAAACCTGCTGCAAATCCACACACTTAAATTCAAATGAAATAATTGAGGAATGAAATCTCGGCATAATTGGTAAAGACAATTCAAAAGTCTCTGTCAGACAATA
This sequence comes from Atrina japonica, assembly GCA_030159075.1. NCBI lineage: Eukaryota > Metazoa > Mollusca > Bivalvia > Pterioida > Pinnidae > Atrina > Atrina japonica. Next base: position 1,427,162 of record BROG01000026.1, on the reverse strand, counting down.
CAACATTTCACTCAGAGAAACACTGTAATAGCACACAATGTCATTATACTGGCCTTATTTTCCTTTCCTTGCAAAATTTTAAATATAACGTCATGTCACAGAAAATCCAGTGCATAAGGGTCCAAGCCATGTTTTCCGACATTCCATACCCGTAAAACCCTTCATATATCTAGTCTGCCAATAACACAGGTAAAATGTATGTAAAAATCAACAGCTAACTCATTTTTTTCCCCAGACTGATTTGGGTACATTAACACCCCCCCCCCCCCCCCCCCCCCCCCCCCCCCCCCCCCCCCCCCCCCCCCCCCCCCCCCCCCCCCCCCCCCCCCCCCCCACCCCCCCCCCCCCCCCCCCCCACCCCCCCCCCCCCCCCCCCCCCCCCCCCCCCCCCCCCCCCCCCCCCCCCCCCCCCCCCCCCCCCCCCCCCCCCCCCCCCCCCGGGATCCAAACAAAAGGAAAATTATATCTCCCCCCCCCCCCAGAATTTGGCTGAAAATTCCAACTTAAACCTATTCATAAATTTTCCCTAAATGTCCATAGAAGTTGAATAAATAATGTTAAAACTCCAGAAAAATAACACTTACTTGTGAAAATCTTCAATACAGTGGATTTGATTGGTGGCATCCACAGTGAAAGGTATTCCATCCAGGCTTATACCACAAACCACACAGGTAAAACAGGCCGGATGGTAAGGCTTACCTGTGGCCCTTAGCAACTGTAACATAAACAAATTATCACTGTTTATATAAGAGTACAGAAAAGTTCAAAAACCAAAACTTTCCTATGAATTTAAAATTTTTTGGACATGACATGACATGGTTTTTTAGTCATCTGTTCTAGACTTACATCAATGAGAAATATACTTTGCTGGGTCAATACAATGGAACATCTCTAGAACAACCACATTCAGAACATTATATATTATATATGAATGGGCAGACTGAAAGAATAAACGCAGACAATATACAATTATTGACCTTGGTTGAAGGTGACATAAACATTTTTTGGTCCAAAGAAAGATGATACTGACCGAGGCAAAGCCAAGGTCAATATCATGTTTCTTAGGACTGATAAATCCTTTTATTATACCTCTAATATATATATATTTACTTCTGATTAGTCAAAATCGTATCACGTGATTCAAAACATTTCTTCATGTCACCCTGAAACATTTATGTCACCCTCTATGGTGGTTTATGTCACCCTCTTGTGTGCATAAATCTATGAGTTATGAAACAGACATTTACTCGATGCAGACTGGAATGGAAAGAAACAACAGCCGAAATTTAATGATTTGACAGAATTGATACATTGTTTTAAATATATTTGCTGGAGTCAACCTTGATGGAGGCTTAAGATTAAAAAATGACGCAAAGAACGATAAAACATATTGATAGTGTCGAGTATCGAAGGCACTATGTCACATGTGTTACCTTCATTAAGAACTTATGTAGGTCAGTTTGTTAGTTAAGTTTCATTGCCTTTCGGTATAATTAAACATTTATTGCCCACTCTATGGCAGAGTCCGAGGGTGACATAACGCCTCTCGGGTGGACAAATGTTCATGTCAATCCAAAACAAGGGCAATAATTGTATACTGTTGCCTAATATTTCATCGCTAGGGGACAAAATATCATGACAAACATGGCCACTATAGTAAAATCCATATAACCTGGTGGGGCGGAGTCTCTTGAACCCATTCTTACAGGTAATGCAGCATAAAAATATAAAAATTACGCTGACAAAAGTTGTCGTTCTTACTTGTCACCGTTCCTACGAGTTTCCAAGGAACATTGTTCCTGTGAAGCTTGTCAGAACCAAAAAGTGAGTAGAATTATCTGTATGACAATCAAAAGGTTACTCCGCCCCGCCAAGTTATATGAATTGGACAATACAAGTACTTTCGGTCATACATTTATAATACTTACTCTGTCTGTAATAGGCTTTGAACAAACTGAACATTTCTCTAATGTATTCTGAAAAGGAAAATCATATTTTTGAAATCCAGAACAAACAATGAGAAGAAAAAACAAAGAATAATTTTGTCTGAACAAACAAAATACAAGTTAGATACACCAAGCTGGACTAAGCTTTGTTTTCCTGTTTCTACCATCTATTTCTTGAGTGAAGGTTTGACCAATGAGATAGTCAACATCAAAATACTGAAAGTAATTTCATTAATCCTACATAACATGGCATTAGATCTACCTCACATAGGACCACATATCTTCCTCTACTGAATTTAACTCCTACGTCATGAACTTAAAAGCATTTATTAATCCTTATGTAAATGGATATATTGGAGTCAATCAGAATTTAAACCCTGAATCTTCTACTCTACAAATGAAATACTGTTTGCCTAGTAATTCCCCTCTCTCCCAGTTATTTTCGTCATTTTATGACATAAAAACTATTCATCCAATCTTAAATACTAAATCACCATGGTCTCATGGATGACTTGTATATCTGTGCTTCAAATATTTAGTTTAAAAAATCTGCCTCCATTTTGAATTCACCCTTAAAGATCTAAGGGAAAAATGGCGAATGGTTCAGGAATACAGTAGGACATTCATATATGTCATCATCCATTTCACAGCTTTTATTTTGATTCTTCTCTCTTTGTAAAGACAACTTACCACATAACAGTTTTCACAATACGGCTTACTGTCCATGGAATAAAATGACTTCCCCCTTAGTAATGTACCTGTCAATCAGAAAGAAAGTTAAAAATAAGATCTGAATAAACAAATTGGTCAAATATTGATGAAAGGTCAAAGGACAAAGACAATTAAAGTATGTATTAAACAGTCACCCAAGGGAAATCATGAAAGTGTCCTCTTAAAAGAGGTGACCTCTTTATTGAGGGTCTCAAAATTATCAAGTTATAATGTGTGCAAACATGTATATTATAGATTGATATATGACAAGATATTTTAAACATACATGTATAGAATGACCAGGATATTTCTACTAGCATTATCTGTGGGACCAATATATGTTTAGACCAGATGTAATTGCACAATCTTGTCATCTTGAAATCACATGATCAACCCTATTGCGTGAAGATTTCCAGAATTCAAAATAACCAAAAATCTAAGTACATGTAACATATTTTCCCATCCATTAAAATCTAAAATGGCTTAAGCTTTAATATTTCTGGAAATTCGACTCATCCGATTTTTTAAATAATGAGATTCCTTTAATTTTGATGCAGTTAATGGAAATAGATATATTTGGGTCATTATGTAACAACATACCACAGCTGACACACACAAAACAGGCGATGTGATAGACTTGGTCATTGGCCAAACAACCATTGTTTTCCCCTACCACCTTCTTTCCACATTTAACACAGACACCTGTTGAAGAAAAGAAAAACCACAAAATTACATATGTGACCTTGATTCTTGGTGAAAATGTTGTTTTTATCTTGAAATCAAACTGACATATCGACGCTGTGGAAATGAAAGGTCGTAACTATCATTTATGACCTTTTATGTTTTTCTTATTTTTGGATAAAGTTTCCAGTTCTGCATCCTCCTGTGAAAACATCAAGACAAAACTCCCAACAGTTTCCCAACAAATTAGGAAAAAGGTGACTTACGAAAGGTCATAAGTGACAGATACGATCTAAAATAACCAGATAAAGTCAGTCACAAAAGGTGGTAAGTGACAGATACGACCCAAATTACTGTACAATTAATTGGGTATCATGGGTTTGAAAGGTCGCATCTACATCTAATTAAGCTTTTACATGAAATATTTTGAATTTTTCATTGCTATTTATTATCCATTTTGACTTCGGTATTGTATACAATCATATGCTAGTTACTGTTACAATATCTGTTTTAGTTTGAAAATTAGTTTTTTCCTTCCACTGAAAAGTTTGAAAATTGCAGTTACGACCATTTAATTTCACAGTGTCGATATATTAATTTTTTGAGTTCATATACTGTCATACTAACCTGGAAAACTAATACACCATAATACCTATTTGGAAATATGTTGCTTTACCAACTTGGAAAATGATATGCTGTATACCTGGAAAGTTTTGCCCCTTTTCAGCAGAAAATATGTTCATTTTATCTTAAATCAGGGATTTCCCTTTGCTGTTTTGGGGTCCGGTTGCAGAATCTCATTCCCAATGGGAAAATGGCTTGTATTTCCTCACAAAATATGCAATAATTTCCAATTTGAAATTTCAAAATGAAGAATAAAGAATTTTCAAACAAATGTCTCAAATTAAGTTTTTCTGTTTTAATTACAGGTACATGTATAAAAGTTGTATAATTTCCCAATTATAATCCTACGGGAGGTAGGAAAAGCCCTGTAAATTTGCCCTAAATAACCATTGTCTCATAGATAGCATATCTATCCATGCTTCAATTATTAAGCTTAAGAAAAATTTAGCTTTCATTTTAAACTCCTTCTTTTATTCTTAGGGAGAAAATTAAACAGGGGCAAAAATTTTCAAGTATACAGTATTGTGATACTGACCTGGAAAATTATCATATGGACCTACAAGACTGATATTGACCTAAGTGAATTATGTAACCTACTGTGTGAATAACCTACATGACTTTGGAGATGACAAAACATGATAAATGAGTGGTGAGACAAATTTGTTAATACAGGGTGTCAGAAAAAAAAATGCACTCACAGTTTTTCTTTTATTTAGAAACCAAGATTGATGGTTCAGATTTACAAATACATTTACATGTACTGTTTATTAACTATAGTACTTGTAATGCTTAAGTTCATTGAGCTACAGTGAGTCTAAAAGTCAGTACCGATATATTTATTTAAAACACCCTGTACATCAAGATAAACCTATAATGATAAACCTTTTAACTGAAAAAAAGAGTTCTAAAAGTTATGTATGGTTTTAAAATCAAATTCTGTGCTCGTGGTGGGCTAGCAGCAGCTTGTATAACGTGTAAACTATCCTCCCTTGCAAAAGCAAGCCTTTCTTTTCATTCTATTTGGGGCCGTTCAAAGACCCCATTCTCAATTTACAAAGGTTACATTTTTTTCAGTAAAAAATAGGATTATATTCTAATTATGAACATGGAGCTGAATGGAATAAATCACTTGTCCTCTGTAAACAAAATTCAATTGTGATTTTCCTAATAAGCTAATTTCCACAATTTGCTCCAAATAAACATGTGGGAGCCCCAACAAGGGAGAGAGCTCCTATGTGTGTGTACTTCAAAATGATTAGGATGAGAAACCAATGCAGTGATGGTTCTTTTGTGTGCTACGCCTGTTATGACACATGACCTTGATTTAATTCTCATCTGAGAAACCTGTATCTTTCACTTCCTCTACTGAACACATAACAAGGGAGCATTTTTAAAAGTATTTAGTATGGCCCTGTACTAGAATCTAATCTGGTACCTTCTGCTAGTGAGTTGATAGCTCTACCACTAGACCACTGCAAGCAGTTGAAACTACTGATGTAACAAAAATACATGAAAAATGACTAGGTGCACAACAACGATGTAATGGCATAGAAAGATAACAAGGTCAAGGACAATAATTCAATATCATGGTCAGCCTTGGTGACATCCATGAAATATACATTTACATTTATACATGTAGCTTAAGTTCAAGGTCAGATTTTATACTATGATCCAGAAGTGGATAATGTTGAAGGTCATGTTTACCATTAAAATCAAATATAGGTCAATCTCAAGGTCAGACTTGATAACATTAATCAGAAATATAGAACGTTTAGGGTCAGATTTGTTAAAGTCAGATATAGATCATGGTCAGGCATAATTATACAGGTCATATTTTAGATCAACTTATTTTCTAATTTCATGCCCCAAAATTAAAAAAAAAAATACAATCACACACAGTCTGAACCAATGTACAACTTCAAAGTCAGGACAAAGCATTATTAAGATCAGGCATTGATAGATAAGGTTAAAGGTTGTAAGCCAACGTCATATTAAATATCAGACAATTTCTTGGTCAAATTATTCAATACAGGATACCAAATACAGTATCTGACATATCTGAGTGTAAAGACAAACTGATGAAGGAAGAGTCAGTCAGTGGGTTAGCCAAGCGCAACATGATACAAATACAGCCAATATACATGTATAGAGTGAAAAACAGAATCCAGTAAAACGGAAAGAAACAACAACCGATAATTATTTCCTTTAAACTAGCAAAAATTTTCAAAACTATAACAAATACACATGTAGCCGTGACCCATTAAAAGCACACACAATAATATATCAGTAAATCTAAAAGACGTCAAACTGTTAAGAAGTAGAAAAATCTATGAAACATGACAACTACTTTATATAACATGTATGAGTCTAAAAATAAATTCATTGAAATACGCAAGGATCATTATTTAAAATGATTGTGGAAACATTTGACACTAGCGATTGTGATCAATAATGCCCTAACAATTAATCTTTCATTTGTCATTCAAAAAAAAAAAAAAAAAAAAAAAAAAAAAAAATGCAACATGAACCTACATGTAGCTAGTATGTTAAGTGGTATACTTACTCTCATTGCTATTTTGACCTGTACCATCTGTCACAGAGCAAAATGATTATATATATTGTAATGTAGAATTACTATGTGGATGATATAGATACATACATGTACTGTATACCTGGATATTTTTCGCTGTGTTTAATTTTCGCCATTTTCACCCTTACCTTAGAGGGCAAATTTTTAATGAAAGCTAAATAAATAAAGCATGGATATATGTGCATTCCATGGTACTATGGTGATTTAGGGCAAATTTAAGACGAGTGAATATAATTTCTTTCAAAAAAGGGTGAAAATAACCTAGGGCGAAAATTTCCAGTTACACAGTCGTATTTTTCTCACATACCGATTCTGTCTTTTCATTAGTAAGAGTTAACTCCCATGTCAGCAGGTATCGATTGTGACGTCATGTCTTTTTTTGAGATAACAACATTGTTTTTACAAACAAAAAAAGACATCACAAATGATAACTTTTCTCATTTTACGCATAAACAAATGACCTCACAATCGATACCTGCTACAAGGGGTGGTTACTCTGTGTAATGAAAATACCTAATATGTAGTATACATTCACAATCCACTTGTAAATAAGTGGTTTTATTTAAAGGAAAATACATATTTTAACTCATCAACCCCTGAAGAACAATGGACTCATCTGTAAACCAATGATTTAGACCAGTCCAAATGTGTCTTTAGGGGTATATGGGATAATGTATGATTTCTATAAATGTCAATAAAATATTGTAATGTATGGTTTCTTTGTGGGTTATATAATGTATGATTTCTGAGTGGATTATATAATATATGATTTCTATGTGGATTACCATATACAACCTATTCAGCGCCCAGGGCACTGCAAAAATCAGGAAAAGGGGTGGGCACTTAGTTAAACAATTATTTTTTTATAAGGCACAGTGGTAAAGTTATTACCGAGGACACTCATCAACATAATTCTGTAGCTCGGAGGATACAGATAAACTGTTACTTATGCTTTTTTAGGTCCACATCTCCTTGTCAACCAGCTAGAAAAGATTCTCGATCGTATGTAAAAAGGGGAGGTGTGCTTATAGGGAGATGGGCACTAAATGGGTCGAATACGATACATAATGTATGATTTATATGTGGATTATATAATGTATGATTTCAATGTCGATAAAATAATATAATGTACATGTATGATTTCTTTTCCACATAAAATTATATTCAGGGTTAAATAGTTACAGCATTTACAGGTCTTTTTCTATAGTTCCCAAGGGGCCGAATATCGACCCCATTCCCAATGCAAAATACACATTTTTTCCAATGTTAGGGAAAATATTCCCAGTTTGGTGTTCAAACGATGACTGTATTCAATATGAACTGATTCCTTTGCATTTAGATTTACATGTCTGTAAACCCAGATTTGACACTTTTTCAATAGCAATTGAATAACTCAACCTTACGATTGGTATATGAATACCATATGGGACCTGACCTTATTTTCACAAAATATATATGAATATAATACTTTATATGCCCATGTATAGCTCTTATTTCTTATTGTACATCAAGTACAAGTAGAACAAGCAGAAAAAAATCAAAATAATTTTTTCGGTAAACACAGCTAGTGCCCCTTTAAGAGACATCTCGCTAATCAGACCAATTTCGAGTCAATAAGGTGGTCTTAATAGCAAGATTCCATAGTAAATAGTTTCAAAGGCTATAATTTGTGTCTTGATTAGGGATGCAATTTTAAAAACAACACTGAATATTTTTCCTGCAAATGAAAAAATTAATCAAATTCAAGTACCTGTAAATTTTTATAATACAATGAAACCTGTCATGAGAGACCACCCCATCAGCCACTGTAATGTGCTCTCCAAGAGAGGTGGTCTCTCAAAAGAGGTTTTATTTAAAGGATTATGCAAAAAAAAAAAAAAAAAAAAAAAAAACACCAGTAAACACACTCTGAATTCACAAATTTTCGGCCCCTTGGCCTTTATCATGGTATCAATACTGGATAATTAACAGCTTAAGGGGCTGAAAATTTGTGAAGTTAGAGTGTGTTTACATTTTTTGCATAATGATACTTACCTTTGGAGGACATTGGTGTTTATTGGAATTATTTAAAGGATTATTTAACCACTTGGTTTTCAGAATGTGGTCTCAAAAGACAGGTGGTCTTTCATTGAAGAGGTCTTTCAAGATAGGTTCTACTGTATTTGAAAGGATATCAAGGTAAAGATGACACACCCTTGTATCATGTGACGAAAACATTTCCACGGAAAATCGTACCAACACAACAACATAAAGACTAACATTATATAGTTACAACATTTTCAATGTGATTATTACAAAACATTCTGTTATCGATAACTGCGAATATCCATTAAGAGTATTTGTATTCTCACCAAAAAAATCTGGTTCGCTGGCCGACTCCATGTTCTGCAGCAACAAACTGGTCAGTGCGTCAACTTCTGCCTCCTTCTGACTTTTGTCTGGGCTCAACTGTTGTGGTTCCGGCATTCGGCTGAGAGCTTGGGGTACCTGTGGTCCTGGCAATGGCCGATCAGATCTGTCTTCATACTGTAATATACGATCATTTTAAGGAAACATTTTTTTAATTCAGTTTTGTAAGCGTTTTACACTCTTATATGAACTAAGGCGATGCCTTGAAAACGAGAGCAGCTCTTTGTTTTAGAAATACCTGAAAAAGCATCCATCAGTTTATCCAGTATCACAAGGGTAACATCTTATATATAAAATGACATCAAAGTCAAATATTTGGAACATAAGCAATTCTTGTAAATATTTGACCAAGAAAAAGTCTCCAAAATGTTTGATTTGAATAGCTACCGTGTATGTTTTTATGAAGAATGACTGATGAAGCATTAGGCTGAAGTGGTCCAGTCTGGAGAATTTTTTTCGTCTCTATATGTACAGCTTCTGACACAATTTCGCTGTTTTCTATATTGTGTACATGTTATACCTGTATATTAGTTTACTTTACCAACACCTTCAACCATTTGAGCTGCATACATGCACACCTCAAGAGTTCAACAATCCCACTTGCCAGATTGTCCAGTATCAGTCTTATATTTAGGAAAATGAAATTTACATAGGATTGTCTGATAAGACCACCTGGTCACAAAGATCGTTTTTTGCTATCCCCAATAGTATCATTTGTGTACAAACCAGCCTCTATATAAAGACCACCTCCCTATAAAGACTGGTTTTGTTGTGTCCCTAAGGAGATTGTTATATAAAAGTTTCAATGTATTCATTAAATACTGTACTACTGTACAGATGCTTTTATTCCTGAGGGATTTAATTTCACTATATTTGTGGTAAAAAAAAATACCGTGAAATTAAATACCCGTGTATATTATATTTATGAAGTATCAGAAAGACAATACAATAATGATCAAAATTTAAAAAAGTTATTTCCTAAAATGGATTCATGTATAAACAGAAATCATATACACAAGTCACAAGCTTTACTTTAACTCCCATTACACTTCTGTTTTTGGAAACGGTCTTGCGCAAAATTTTATACCCTTGAAATTAATCAACTATACAGTAAATACAAAACATATGTTTTCATCAAAAACTGTACTAAATACGGAAATTATCAAGAATCAAACCAATCTCAAACACTCAACTCGGTACTAATTGCAGATTGTTAACAAAACATAGCCAAAGGAAGTATGGCTGATTTTGTGAAGCATTGCATTTCAAAACATAAACATACATAATGTAATGGAAATCATGGTTCATACAGCCAATGAAACAGAGTTTTCAAGCACTTTCCAAGGATATTTCATAGTGTTGTTCAAGCACTTTTTAAGTACCTTCAGTTGGAATGTTTATAATGAAAGTTATCAAGACCTTGAAAGCCAAACCAAAGCAAACAAGAGGCCTAATGTGCCTTATTGGTCACCTCAGTATAACATGATCTCAGTGAGACAGTGAGAATAGACTGCTGACCCTGGACCCCTGCTCCCTGGATAATAAATTTCATAATTTCGGAAAGGAAAAATGCATTCAGTTTTTCTTTACAATGCATAGAAGTAGAGTGGTTAATTTTCTAAGATAAGTACATAATCACAACATTGCCATGTTGGCCCTGTTCCAATCCCAGAACCCTACATTGTAGCTCCAAGAGTCATAACGGACTATATATGGTAAGTCCCCCTATTTGGCCCCCTTATTTCTTGAAAATTAAAACTGATATTTCAGTGGTCTTATTTATGTAATTATCTTGATGAACACATATGCAAATTCATTATTGAGCCTATCTTATTTATCTTGTTTTTTGTTGTCCAGAAAATCGTATGCAAAAATTGGCTCAGAAATGATGGTTTTGGCCATTTTGATGAGTTGATGGAACATCAACACAGTTATGTTATGCTAAGTTGTTTATTGGGAACAAGTCAATGTACATTTTGCAATATGGGGTTAATAACACATTATATTGATGGGAAATTACACATGTATGTGCATTTCAGCAACATAAACTTAACTTCAAGATGGAAATTTCCAAATCACACTTTTATTCGTAAATTTTTGCTTTTCAAATTGACAAAAATAAAGAAACAATTCGCTGAAAAATATAGGTCTAGAAGACTTGCTGAAATATATGCTATTAAAAGTCAGTTTGACATCCTTTAGGAGTTTGATGATATTATAAATTTGCTTTGGAATGTTAATTTTCAAATTTTTTTTTAACATTATACACTTATGACAGAAATGACGTTAAAAGAGATTGACCGGACTGTTTACATTTATTATAATTATGCAAATGAGTTTTTGGTCGAGTTGCGTATCTTTCCCTTACAGTATATTGGCAAGATCTGGCTGTGAAGCTGGACATTAGAAGTTCTCATTCACGTGACCGCAGCAGTCTTTGAAGTTGGGAAAATGTTTTACATACACAAGTATTGACCAAGAGATTTAAGGCTACTGATGGGAAGTACATTTATGTAAGGGTACAATACTGTCCTGTCGCATGGAAATTTAATATTGATGAAACGATGTTTATAAGCACACGATTTCATAATCATATCGCTGATCTATGTAGTTTGTTGCATAATAAATATGCCATAAGTACTCACGTTATGCTGAATGTCTGCCCAAATTTTACCAAAATAACAAGTAACTTAAAATCGTTGTAGAAATTCGGCCTATACTCATGTGTGATATAAATGGCAAAGAATGTGAAAAAGTTGTGATGTTTCCATAGTCATTATTGTTCTTATTTGAAATAAAATTCATTTGGGTGGTTCACGCAGTGTTTTGCTAATTTGGAAACTCTGGAAATAACATGCTTTTTCTCAGTAAAAAGGCTGATGTCATATTGTGACAGTAAATTCAAAATTTACAACAAGACAGTAGTGCCCTTTATTGAAAATTAACCTGTAGTATATTTCAAACATGTGTACACAATGTATATTTTTTCAGTATACTGAATGTATTATACCTCATTAAAACTGAACAATTACCATCAACACATATCAGTACTTTCAATACTTTGATTCTTTTTGCTAGTCTTTCTTTAGTGATGAATAAACATGCATGAAGTAGACCTCAAGCACTTAGATGAAATTAATTTATCATTTTGCATTAAATTCAAACATTTCAAGAGTATTTTTGTTTTAAGCACTTTTCGAGGTCTAAGCAAAGTGTATGTACCTCAGGAATTTGAATTTCAAGGTTATAGACATGTACATATATATAATGCTTATAATGTACAGCTATATGTGTGCCATGTGGTTATTACCCTTATCAATTTTCCTTTTTTTTCAGGATGACCATACTGCTCATGTATTCCCTCAGAAATGACCATCTACCTGGTCAAAATTATTCAAAATGAAATACATGGTGCCTTTTACATCATAAATAGTTGTAACCTGATTGTATTCACATAATGACCTATAGGTCAAATAATCACTTACATCATACTGTGTCATAAATCCACCAGATCTGGCACTATATGGCGGAGAATGCTGTGATGGTGGTCCTCCACTTCCTGGATGGTTGTAAGAAAAATCTTGGTTGCACTGTTGATCATTCAAGCGATGCTCTTGAATTGTCCTCCGGACGTATCCGACTGGCGGGTCTGTGTTTCCAGGCCTGCCGTAATTTCCTAGTTCCGGGGAGTCTCTATTGACTTTTACAGGCCGGGCATAGATGGTGTTATCAACCTGAGGGACAGGTCCAGAGGATGAGTATGCAGACTGTATGGAGGATAAGTTTGCGTAGTTACTCGGAGGGTTGTATGGAGAAGATCTACCAGCTGGAGAACCTGGCTTTATGTATGGATTCTGACGATCGTCCTGGTGATATGTGTATTGTGTTCCGGAGGAATTATACTGACCCTCGAAGGACCTGCTTAGGAAATAAAGAATTTGTCATGTAATGTATATTAAGACAGCTTTTACTTTTACTGAAAAATCTCATACAGTCAAACTTGCATTAAAGGTCATTTCTGTATAAAGGGCACCTGCCTTTAACGGGCATTTAAACATAACCTTTGTTAACTTTTTTATCATGAATAAACCTCTGTATAAAGGGACCTTGAGAGATCGTTATCAACAAGTATGACTGTAATTTGTTCTGCTTTCATATTGAAAAGTTTAAGTTTTCTATAGAACAAATATGTTAATTCCTTGCCTATTTTTTTCAATGTTTTGAATCTGCTTTTATAAAGAAATGCCTCACAAAGGACACATCTATTTATGGTGACCAAAAATAAAGACTGATGTTATTTGAATCCTTCATAAACTCATAATTACGATACCATTTAAAACAATTCAACTAAAAACATATTTTTCGAATACAAACTACTGATATTTTCAATGGGGTATATTAGTGTTGAATCTCTGGTTTTTACGATTGAGAATACAAGCTTGTTCAGAACTATAACTGATGATCTCAAGAGGCTGTAATTCTGTTATATCGTTCCTAAATTATGTAATAGTTAATCAAGTTAGATATATTCCATTATATTGTTTGCAAATCATTGTAAAATTATTAAAGTTTAAACTGTTGCACAAAGCGTCCTTCATTGTACCAAGCCTTCAATGGCATGTGACTTTGGTTTTAAGTCTCATTCAAATGGCCTTTGTCCCTACATAAAGTTTAATTAGAATTAGAAACAAGGCATTACATGAGATATGAGTCCATTCCCAATAGCTCTGACAAAGAATAGTTAACACACAAAGGGCTATAACTCTATAAATACAGGGGCAGGCAGCAAAATAATGTGAATTCAACAAAGATATTACCAAACTTAACAGTTGTCTTAAGTTTCATAAAATTATGTTGAGAAATGCAGTAACTAAGACTTTGACAAAGATAATTTAATCTAACAAGGGGCAATAACTCCATTAATAAGAGAACAAGCAGTACAAAATGTACTGACAAAGAGAACTAAACTTGTATTTAATTTACCTGCTTGGAGGGGACTCTCCATAGCCTATATTTGAAGAACTGTAACCTGAACTGACATTGCCCCTCTGTCCAGGCTCAGGGGACTGTCTTGTATAGTTGATGGCTATCTCCTGGGGTGGGGGTGGAGGAAAGTCATCCCTTATTTCTTGGTACATATAAGATCTTGACTCTTCTGGCGGTGGAGGTGGGAAAGCTGGATCATCTTGGTAGTTTGTCTGCGGTGGTGGGGGAGGTATATCATCATTTCCTTGATCTCTAAATTGTCTGTATGTGCTGCCACCTGCAAAAAAAAACCACAGACAAACCAAATTTTAAATTTCATAAATTTTCGAATCATTATTTATCTCAAAATATGATACATGTAGTTTCATTTATATCAGCACCCAGTAATTCTATGCCCCCGACAACAGTTTTTCACTTACATAGAACTGCCACCAGCATTTGATGACTTAATTAAGTACATGTGTATGATGTATCATCAATATACGCTAATCTTTATAGCCCTTCCCCAGGGGGAACCATTCTCCTAGAGAGGTATAGTCCCCAAGCTGAAGCTAAGGGCCATAATATTACCATAATATAACACGTGTCAGACTCTAGCTTGCGAGATATATTCCAATCATTTTATGATTCCCACTTATTTCAATACTGACTGTATGCTCAGTCTGTCATATTGTCAGAAACATCTAACAATAAAAACGAAGAGCTAACTGTAAGCACTCCCCCAAAAAAATTATTATTAGAAGATGATTGTGCCAGTTGTCAGTTATAGTAGCCATTGTCAAAAGAAAATGGATGTTACACTGATAAGACAGAAGGTTTTCAACCAATCAAAATCCAAGAAGCTAACATGTGATACATGCATACACTTTTCAATATGTTAAACATGTAGATCACTTTAATAAAGAACATTTCAACACATTTACATGATTAAGATAAAAATATACATGTACCTAGTATAAACTTAAAAAATAGATTTCAATTTTGGGGAAAAATAAAGACTTTTAAAGGCTATAAATTCCACATAAAAACCATAGGTAAGTTACTGGTACACAGACGTAGACAACATTCAGTAAATAAAATACTAACCTGGTCTAAAGGGAGCTGGTGCAGAGCTATGGATCTTTGGTTTAGGGGCTACTGCAGGGGGGATCTTCTTTGAGGTGCTGGATTCCGTTATTGTAAGGCCGACAAAACTCCTCTCTAGACCTTGTTGCGTCATTTTTATCTACTGTATCTGGAAGAGAAATAATTGTGATACTGTAAACGATGACACAAGTGACCATACTTTGATTTAATACAACCGAAAATCCTGCAAGGATAAAACATACATGTAGCCCTCTATAAAAGAGATAAATATTGATCTCTGTAGCCTATTGACATGTATGTGTGGTTCTGTGCAACGTTTTACCATCAGCCTCATATTTTTCTTGTCACACTTACATTTTCTTTTGCTACATGTACTAAATTTCGTTCTATATACATGTATCTGCAATTGATTGTTTAGTTATTGATAAAAATTGTCTGTTATTATTGTTGATATATTGGGCCAGCGGCTGAGAAAAAGGTCCTTAGGACAATTTTGGGGGAAAATGTGATTTTTATGTTTTCAGAAACTAGAACATATGAGGATTCCAAAAATATAAAATTTAATGTACTTCCGGTAAATATTTTTTGCATAAATGGCACTCAAAAATGGGGAGTATCGTCCCAGTAATAAAATAACGTCATGAAAACGCAATGATATGATAACGTCATTATAACGTCGTGTTGTATTATCATGCATGTCCATTTCATCTTAAGTTCTGTAGTTGACTGTTATGTCAGATTTATTGTAATTGAAAGAAATACTCAATATTTAGTCTCTCGATATATTTATGAGGAGGGTTACCAACATTTTCACTCTGAAAATTAAAATAAAACAACAAAACACTAAATTTCAGCAATTGAACAGTAAGTTTTTAATGCATCGCCATGTAAACTAATGTGATCAAAATAATATAAAATCTCATAATTGATGTGAAAATTGTGTATACTGAATGCCATGATGAAAATAATAAGATTGCAACATAGTTAATAAATAAAAAATATGAAGAAAATAAAGGCAGTATTGTAGATTCTGCTTAATTCTATACATTTAAATCTTAACATATAATTATTGAAAAACGTAAGTTGTAATCACATGTTTCACAGATGCATGCAGTGAAAAAAGTTAAATTATTTTATAAATTTAGATTTAAAGTTTCTGTTTTTTTTTAAATTATAAACTGTATCTGTACTGCATGTAGATCTAGTAAAATATTAATGTTTACGAGTTGATGGAACATCAAGGTAGTTATGTTATGCCAAGTTGTTTATTGGGAACAATTCAAAGCACATTTTGCAGTATGGGGTTAATAACCACATTATATTGACGGAAAATTACACATGGATGTGCATTTCAACAACATAAACTAACTCAACTTCAATATTAAAATTTCCAAATCACACTTTTATTCGTATATTTTTTATTTTTGAAATGACATAAAATATAGTAACAAATCACTGAAAAAATATAGGTCTACAAGACTTGTTGAAATGTATGCTATTAAAGGTCAGTTCGACGTCCTTTATGAATTTTAAGATGTTATAAATTTGCTTTTAGAATGTTACTTTTCAATCATATTGAACATTATACTCCTGTGATAGAATTGACATTAAAAGTGATTGACTGAACTGTTCACAGTTATTTGCTCAGTGGAATTCTACATAAATGGGTATGTTTGAGACCACAGCAAACCAATCTTTAAGACCAGGTGGTTGTTATAAACAGTTTGGCACTATACAGAGGTACATATCAATAACAGTGGACTATTTTGGACACAGGAAAACAATCTTTATGAACATGTCTTTGTATACAGGTGTTCCCTAGGGGCAGGTTTTAATGTAGTTTATAGCACATTTTCTATACTGCTAAATTTTTTAATTGACTCAATCTAGCTGTAGGTTAAGTAGTAAATTAGTAATTTAGGCTCTATATAATAAAAAGTAGGTCATGTTTAAAGATAAAAATAAGTATTACAAAAGTAAATAAAAACAAAATGTACATGCTTATTATTGTAATGTTACCTGATTTTTATTCTGACCACCACAATTATCAGCATTTAGGAAGCAGGTCTTCTCACCTTCACCATGGGTAGCAAAGTAAATGATGCAGCATTGATACCACAGAGTTGGCTGAATGGCTATGGAGTCCATCTATTCCCATGCACATGCTACTCTCCCCAAATACATAGTTTGTTTGTGTTGATCTGCCATCATTGCATATGCCAAACAGATTTGCTTTTTATGATCTGAATTTGTAAAATATTTACAATTTTTTTTTATAAAATATGGGACTTAGCACTAAAATCTAAATATATTGGTATATATTAACAATTACTTCATACAGAAATTTCAAACATTTAATTTTCAGGTATTTTTAAAACCAAAATTTCAAGTAGTCAAGTGGATTTTTTTCACTATGGAGACGAGACATACAATAGAACTATGTATGTGCATATATCTATAAGCTAACATTGGTTGAAATTATTCTTTTATGGCTCATGGGTTTACTACTCATGTAACCCCCATAGATGAAGAGTAAGGCTTTTAGTTCCTGTAATTGACTTTAAAGAACCTTTTCAGAGCTTGTTCTTTAGGTAGTTTTCCATAAGTTATTTGAACCACCCACAGAGAGAGAGAGAGAGAGAGAGTAAGCAATTTAATAAAAGTCTTAAATATATAAAAATTTCCGATACCAAAGTATAAATCAATAGAATGTCCAGGACATAGATACAAATCCGGTAAAACCAACTTTCAAGAACATGTAAAAAATGTACAATAATTCAATTTACCTGAAGTAGAGTACACCTTCCTGTCTACAGTGGCTTGGTAACAGTACACTTTGCGCAGTCAAAGGTGTAGTGAGCATGGCAGAGATCTTGGGATGCTGGAGGTACTGGTTCTGATGGTAATGGATGGCCTTCAAGCTCAAGTGAATACAGCATGACACCTCTGTTTTGTACACATTCCGTTCTCCCTGAGCACTTAGTACATGATCTGACAATTTTTGAGACGCATCTAACTTTTCATCTTCAGTTACAGCCTGAAAATGTATTATTGGAAAGTCTATAGCCTCAATATAGTTTTTAACATACATATGAAATTAAAATCAACTGCAGGTCTTGAAAATCTGCCATAATATAGTTATGCTGTAAGGGTATAATGGCATACCTGTCAAGTCTACCGATTTCGGGCGGTAGTCTACCGATTTTTCTATTCATCTACCGCTTGTCTACCGCCCGAGAAAAATCTACCGATTTCTACCGATTTTTCTAATTTTCAACCGATTTCCCTATATTTCTACCGCTTCTTGTCCATTTTCCGGCGATCGGTAGACATTTTTGTCAAGATTAAATGTTCCTAAATCGTAATTTTCAGTCTATTAATAGCTTGAAATTTCTGGCGCCTCCATATCATTGAAGTATTAAGACATCTGTTATAGGTTATATAAGTCCCCCTATATCTTCCAAATAGTCAAGAAGAACAAGGACTAATAACCCTGTTTATTAATTAAATGTTATTAGACCATACAGAGGTTTCATTATCGGTACGTGTTGCCGACGGTAATTTACACAATGACCTGTACTGTGGAGGTACCTCATATATACAGATTGATTACCTGTATATCTAAAGAACTAAACATCCACACCTATAATCACTATCCATATGTTCTGTCCTATATACAATTATCAAAGATTAACATCATGATAATCGAATGACGTGCGCATTGTGATGATTTCAATACAAAAACGATGTCTTATTTCATTTACATAATATTTTATACAAAGATAATAATATTTCCTTGTAACACATTGAATTGAATTTAGTAAAATGTCAGTATTGACAGTAAACACATTTATATAAACTCAATAATCTTTTTTTTCTTTTTAAATTCTTTATCAAATCTCTTTTTTTTAATGAACTATTCAGTCATCATTTGTTGTTTTATCTTATCAATTAATGGAAAAGGTACAATATGAAGATAAAAACTTTCAGATAAATATTTGGGTATGCAAATACTTTGGTAATAAATGTTCAAATCTCAATAAATAAATAAATAAATCAAGCCTTTGATTTTAAGAATTATCATACTTTCAAGTATTTAGCAATCAAACTGAGATTATATTTCTTCCAGGTAAAGTCTAGTTATTTATTTTCTGCATTCCAAATTCAACTGTTATATTAGAATATTCAGAATTTAGAGTATATTTTTTAATTTGTTATAACAAAATGAAGAAATACTAAATTTTAAACATTCTTATATAACACAATGACCATAACATCATTTTGAGTCTCCCAAGTTGTGTGTGTACATGTATATATTGCATGTATTAAAACTTCAAAATAAAGCCTATATCTATTCCTTATAAATTTCAAAGTCGACTAGAAAAATTAAAAGAAATGTGATATAAATATCATCAATATTATTGACATATAATTCCCCTTTAGATTCATAAAAAATGGCAGATATTGAAGTTTGAAATTACAGATTTTTCTTGTTATTTCGGAAGGGGGACACCCCCTTCCCGTAACCCTCCCCCTTTCACTTATTTCAATGCAACTGGTGCACCTAATATATATCAGAATGACAAAGCATTTATAAAAAGTTCGACCGTTGTACGCATTTTCTACCCCAGACAAATTTCCTAATGTTGACAGGTATGTAATGGGATTTTTCTATAGAGATTCACAATCAATCTATAATACATACATATATTTTAATACCAAGCTTAAAAAAATGTTAATATGTTGTTTGTCCTTTTCTGATCCCACCATGTTTAACTCAGTTCATGTAGGTAGTCAAAATATTTTTTCTGTTCATGAAATATATAACATTGTCACCTCTTCTGAGGTACATCAGAATTTTTTTTGTACTTGACATTTATTTTACCTTTGATCCACATCATTTTGATAAAGTGAATGTAAAATATCAGAATGCTACACAAACTGGAAAAAAGTTTTAATTTTCATTTTCTGATATAATTTAATATAGTTGAAGCTATTTTTTGGGTCAGTCTAAGAAGGGCATACAGTGTGGGGATGTGGAAACTATATATCAAGTTTGACGGTCAACTTTTTGAGCATCCAATGGTTTATAAATACAATATATTTTACTTTTCAAAATAGCTTATAACATATTTACTATAAAATCAAAATTATAGAGAATTTATAATAATTTTGTTAAACTAAAGGCTGAATTATAATATGATTATTTAATGTATATTATCAAGCATCAGTTGATGAAAATAAAATTCAACAAGGTTATCTCTGGGTAAGTATAATAACTACATGTAAATGCATAAAAAGATGGTATCATGGGTGTATGTACAGGTTCATACACTGTTTGTTATCAAATGCCTACCTGCTTACCTCCTCATATTTCTTGTGGATAGATTTGTATGTCTCATGACTGGTAAGTATATTGGAGCAAAACCATCCCTGCCCCTTGGGGCTGCTGCCTTGTGGTAAACCTATCTCATCAGCTAACACTGCATGTTGATAAAGTAATAATTATTCATATATTTATAAATCAATAAACAATACATAAACTGATGTATTGTAAATTATCAGTGATAAAAATCAGTTTACCACAACTCCTCTTAAATTAAGACAGTGTTATTTAAATATTTAAAGGTTTATAAATTCTTGACAATTTCTAGCAATAGGTACCTTGCATATTTAATTACTATTTAAACTAGTAGGCTACCACATGCATAGGCCTACACAGAAAATTTTCATAAGTTCCATATGTTACTGATCAAATAGATAAAAAATAAATTAATAAAAATAAAAATAAATCATGGCAATGTAGACCCTAACATCTGATCACTATTATACATTTTCAAAATTTAAAAGATAATTGGCAAAAAAAAAGATATATATCTGTTTAAAAACTATGTCTAGTCTACATACCTGGTGAGAAACTGGACAATGCATTTGACATTGTCGTAGGTAACAGCATGCTTTAGGGGTTCTGTTGGTATTTTCCATGAACACGGGGGACTGCGCCATACTTTAGAAAATTTTTTAGGTAGTGAATGCTTATATTGTTCACAAACATGAAGCAAATAATACAAACACTCTGATTGTTATATTGGTAATCAAACTTGTGCCTCTTCCGTGAACCTTTTCTCGTTTCGTTTCCTTTACTGACCCCACATGTCTGCAGTTGGCCTATTATTAGCATATCTCTTGATTCCTTGTCCATTCCAAGAACATTTAAACGATTTTCTTGTAATTCTGCAAATGTATATCCATTTAAACACCTTTTTTTGCATTGGTCTTTTATCCTAAAAAAACGTGTTTTTATCACTGACATTTCCGTCATCACCGGTAATATCATCGCCATGCATATCACGGACATCTCCCTGATCTCGTTCGCATTCGTCGTCGCTGTCAGGATTTGTATTGTTCAGAAACTGTCGAATCCTCCCTTGGACAATTGGAGAATTAATCAGTCCAACGATAATTCTTCCACTTCCTGATCGTTTTCGATGTCATCGTCATTGTCATAGTCATCTGTGTCGGGGTGCGATCTCAAATCGCTACTTACACTAGCGATAACATTAACAGCGTCATTTGAGATATACATGCTGGAAACAAATCACTTAGTTCTTCGTCTAAAGCTGCAGCTAAATCACTGTCACATCCGACAATTCTTAAGTTGGAAGCCATATTATTCCATAAAACTTACTGTAAACATCGTTCTCGAAAGGAAACCCGAATCAGCTGATCTGTCAAACTTCAACTAACACCGGAAACACGCTGTGTACTTTTAGCAGACGGAAAAACCCCGGCGGGTAGCCCTGATATTCGAAGAATATTTCATATTATATTATGTAATCTGTGTTGTTTTTCAAACATAAATATGAAATTCGCCATTTTTAATATTATGAGACAAAATTTCAGCTATTATGTTCGATATTAAGAAAGAATCATGCACGGGAATGAGCGTAGGCGAGCTTTTTGTTTCCGCGCGAATACGTTACAAAATTAGAAATATTACGTCAGATGGAATTCCCTGTTTTATCACATTTCATTGGTCATGTCGTAAGGACCCTTTTCTCAGCCGCTGGCTCATATTGTACATGTAAATGATTTTATCATATAGTGGAATCTAATTATCTTGAAATTTGCAGGACTGCTCAGCTCATTTCCAGAAATCCAAATTTTTTAGATAACCAAAATATTCAATTCACTTATATTCTATTCTTACTGGACAACAAATAACCATGATTCGTTGATGGGAGTTTTGTCATGTTTCGTAGGTAAACAAGTAATGTTATACAATGGGGTAATTTTGTGATAACAAGTGACAATTCTATAACACAATGTATTTTGATACTTCAGACCAGAAAAATACTTCAATATAAGTGAAATTTCGAGATTAACACTTTGAGATATCCAGAATAAAAGAAGTATAAATATTTAGTAAAATAATTGGGACCAGCCGTTCAACTTTGACATAACCGGAATTTCGATTCATCCTATTTTGACATAACGAGATTTCACTGTATTTTCATATCGCTATATGACATACATCATTTTTGATACACATTGCAGTCCTCACCCAGGACATCTCCACCACCCTTGATTTTCATTTGGTATATATAACTTTTTTCTCAAACCAGGACTTGGCACCACATAACTAGAGAATTTACTCAAGTCTGAAAATCTACTCAACTTGGTCTGCTCAGCCAATCAGATTTGAGGATTTGCCAAACTTAAGTAAAACTTTTAGACTAAAATAAGTTTTACCGTGCCAGACCCACATATGGATTGATTTTAATACATTGTATTTCTCATTTGAAGCAAATTATGCTTAATGGTTTTTTTTTTAAAAGACACATTGAAATTATCAATTTCAATAAAACAAGGTAAGGAAAAGAACGAGCTTAATATCAATCTTTTACATGTATACAACAACGCATGTACACTCATAACTACAAAATGTATTTACCGGTAATAATAGATCCTTTGATTCTTGAAGGTTTTAATTTGTTCCAGTGACTGTACTCATTTACTTTTCTCAAAGATGAAATGAAACTAACATCTCGTAAATGACGTGTAAATATATCACTTGAAATTGTATGTGTTATATTGTCCTGATTACGTTACTATCATTGTTTCGATATTCTATTTCCTTTTACAATTACCAGTACAGGATGTAAATGTGCTTCCGCTCATTTTAACTTCCTTCATATCTCTTGGCTGTATAAAAATACATGATATCATACGAAAATTAGCACCTGTTTACAAACGCAGCAAGTTTAAATTGAATAAAAACAGGGTTGACAGACTTGTTTAATTTTCAGCAACAAAATATTAAAGTTTCATCAATACATGTTTACCTGTGCATTCCTAGGTTTGGAAAATAGACTGTATTGTTTTGTTTTTTGACAGATCTCTGATGTGCCACTTTAGCTTGTATAGAATACAATACATACAGTAGTACATGTACATGTACTAGTAAATCAATTTCATATACATGTACATTTCAGGAACCATACATGTATCTGTTGTACATCACCACATGTATAACCAATTTTACATAAAAAATTAAAATCGGTATAAAACAGTGATGAAAATGTGATATTTGACCCTTGTAACCCCATAGACCATAGTGGACTTGTCTGATACAACAGACATGTACATACGTGTACTTAATTTTCAGCAACAGAATGTTAGAGCTACATTAATACATGGACATGATGAAGTATTGGTTTACCTGTGCATTCCTAAGTTTGGAAAATTGACTGTATTGTTGGTTTTTTTTTGACTGACCTGGATGTGCCATATTAAATACAATGTAACCTTGGTAGACCTATACTATACATTTCAAAATAGAGGTAAGCCAAATGAAATTTGAAGTTAAACTAAAGGCAAAAGACCTGACTTTGGACCAGAGATGGATCACTGTCCTCAATTCTAAAAAAAATAAAATAAAATAATAATAAAAATTGTAAGACTTGTTATACATGTAACACAAGAAATGACAATCTGTATGTTAAGCAGAGCTAAAACAAAATACCTAACATCAGTTTTTGCGACTACATATTTGGGTATACTTTATGATTTGCATTTACAAATTTGTCTATTTCTAGTGTTGTGCAATCAGCTGACAACAGGAACCAATTGTCTATTACTTTTTTACTTTATCATTTGAAATCAACTAATCGAGTTATTGATTACAAATTTTGGTTTAAATCATATGTGTTGTGTTTTTTATTATCATGAATAAATTTGCATGTTGTATTTTTGAGATTGTTTCATTTGTTTGTTTATTGTTGTTTAAATGTCCCATTCAAGAATATTTCACTCATATAGAGACGTCACCAAATGCTGATGAAGAGCTTAAAATTTTGGCCTATGCTCAGCACTTATGGCCATTGAGCAGTGAGGGTTCTTTAATGTGCCAACACCTACTGTGATACGGGACCTTGGTTTTTACTGTCTCATCCGACAGACAGGAAACCAACTTGCTGCCAACTGGACTCAAACTCACGACCTCATGATCAAGAGTTGAGTGCGCTACCGACTGAGCCAGGCCGGCTCGAGATTGTTTCGTAATCATATTGACAAACTAAACTTATTTTTTGTAAAAAATATTGTTCTTGGACTGTGTCAGACATTACAACCACATTGTTTTTGTCATCCATGTTTTCGGTTTTAAGATTAGAGAATTACATGTATGGAAATAGACACAGACCGGAAGATGTGATAAGAAAATTCCAAATTCAAAAACGATTATCAACATAGACGACTTACAACAATACAAAAAGATAACTCAAATAAAAAAATTAAATATTTTCTGTTTTATATACAGTGTAATAAAACTGTTATACATATAAATTTACATTTCCTAAAATAGTAGGCCATACCTGAGAATATTAGCATTTTTACCTAAATGTATCATACCAGAAAATATTAACATTTTTACCTATCATATGGGAATATATTTAGTTGTCACTGACCCACAGCATTGGCATTTGGTAAGTGCCAAAGGAAAAAAATTAATGGCAATTCATCCAAATCACCCAAGCTAGTGTTACCCTCTAAAGTTTTAATAAGTGAAAAATTATTGATTAGTCATAACAACACATAAAAAAATGCATGACTGAATAAATAAATACAAAAAAAAACCGAAACCAGAAGACATTTGAAAATATGACCAGCTATGTACACAAGTCATTATAAAAATATGACAGCGAGTGCATAACAACTGACGTATTGTAACATTGTCCATAATTAATCCATGTTGCACTCTCATAAGTATGGAATGACGTTGTCATACAAAACACCTAATTTACCTGATGCATTATTAATACCTTAGCTCTCTCCCGGTTTACCTGTTTGTATACAAACATTCCAGACATTTTTGCACTTGCAAATATTTCATGTATTCCATAAACAAAGTAACAGTAATGATTAATTTATTTTCTGTATACGTCTGTACCACATTTGTACATGTATACATTTACATGTAGGTAATTATATATTTATATATTACATGTAGGTTTTTTTAGGGGGGTATGGAAATGAGTGGTTTAAAACAACTTGATTACTTAGAAATGAATCACTTTTACTTAGAAATGAATAACAATTACTTATCTTCATCTTTAAAACATTTTATATATCTTACACATGTACATGTATTTGCCTATCTTCGTCAACAAGGCTACACCAAATTTTTTCTATGTTAAGTGTCCGCATATGTTTTGGTTTCGGACATCATATTGGTAAATGAAAATAAAAAACACACACTCAAACAATTGGTAATCTTAGAATGTATGTTCCTTGTACAGCACATTGAATCAAAGTGTTTTAAATATTTTTGCAGTTGGTTTGATGCAGACAAGTGTTCTGATAAAATAAAGCTAATATATGTACATGTAGATCTACAATCAAATGCTGAAAGTACTCACAGTCAAATGCACTCAGGGTACTGTAACATACTCTATAATTTGATGCCATTTTTTAAAAGAGTTTTGTGTTTTTCATCATGTTGTGTGTGTTTTCCAGATAGGTACTTAGGTTTTTGAATTCAGGGTGGACATTTAACATAGAATAAACTTGGAATGGCCAAAGTAAGAATTACTCAAATCTCAAAGGAACAGAATACATATACTCAAGTGTAGGTACAGTAACAAAACTTTATACATGTACAATATATATAAATATTTGAACTACCTGCTGACCTGTCTATAGTACATGTGTACATACAGTAAAACCTGTATATAGGGGCCACCCAAGGGACCAGAGAATATTGACCTTTATGTGCAGGTGACCCTTCTACACAGGTTTAATTTAGTTGAAGTATGCAGTCAATGGACTTTTCAAAACTGGCCTTTATAGACAGGTTATCCTTATATAGAGGTGGCCACTATAGCAGGTTTTACTGTACATGTATCAGAATGGGCAAAATAGATGAGATGCAATGCCACATGTATGTCATGAAATGAAGTGCCCACACGAGATGAAGAGCCACATGTATATGAGATGAAGCGCCACATGTATGATATAAAGTGCCACAAGTATGAGATGAAGTGCCACAAGTATGAGATGAAGTGCCACACATAAGATGAAGTGCTTCATTTATGATATGAAGTGCCACATGCATTAGATGAAGTGCCACATGTATGAGATGAAGTGCCACACATAAGATGAAGTGCTTCATTTATGATATGAAGTGCCACATGCATTAGATGAAGTGCCACATGTATGAGATGAAGTGCCACATACATTAAATAAAGTGTGACATGTATGAGGAAGTGTCACATGTATGAGATGAAGTGCCACATGTATGAGATGAAGTGCCACATGTATGAGATGAAGTGTCACATGAAAAGTAGATTGAGTGTCTACTACATCTTGTTTCCCCAGTAAATTATTATCTTATTTTTCCCAATTTTGCTGGAAATGTATATGCCTATATTTTTATGTAATGTATTGAAATTTATCCAGTCAAGAACATGGGGACAAATCTGAATGCAAGCAATAAAACTGACTTTGATCATCAATAAGGTTCCCAGCTTCCCAGTTATAATAAGGTTCCCAGCTTCCCAGTTATCAATAAGGTTCCCAGCTTCCCAGTTATAATAAGGTTCCCAGCTTCCCAGTTATCAATAAGGTTCCCAGCTTCCCAGTATCAATAAGGTTCCCAGCTTCCCAGTTATCAATAAGGTTCCCAGCTTCCTAGTTATCAATAAGGTTCCCAGCTTCCTAGTTATCAATAAGGTTCCCAGCTTCCCAGTTATCAATAAGGTTCCCAGCTTCCCAGTTATCAATAAGGTTCCCAGCTTCCCAGTTATCAATAAGGTTCCCAGCTTCCCAGTTATCAATAAGGTTCCAAGCTTCCCAGTTATCAATAAGGTTCCCAGCTTCCCAGTTATCAATAAGGTTCCCAGATGAGATGAACGTATGATATGAAGTGCCACATGTATGAGAAGAAGTGCCATATGTATGACTGAGATGAAGTGCCACTTATGAGATGAGGTGCAACATGTATGAGATGAAGTATCATATATGAGATGAAGTGCCACATGTCTGAGATGAAGTGCCACATGTATGACTGAGATGAAGTGTCACATGTATGAGCTGAGGTGCAACATGTATGAGATGAAGTGTCACACATGAGATGAAGTGCCACATGTCTGAGATGAAGTGCCACATGAACACATGTATGAGATAAAGTGCCACACATGATCATGTGCCACATGTATGATATGAAGTACACATGAATGAGATGAAGTGCCACACTAAGATGAAGTGCTACATGTATGAGCTGAAAAGCCACATGTATGAGGTGAAGTACCCCACATAATACGAAGTGCCACATTTATGATGTGAAGAACCACATGCATGAGATGAAGTGTCACATGCATTAGATGAAGTGACACATGTGTGAGATGAAGTGGCACACATAAGAAGTGCCACATTTATAATATGAAATGCCACACATAAGATGAAGAGCCACATACATTACATGAAGTGTCACATGTATGAGATGAAGTGCCATGTGTATTAGATGAAGTACTGCCACATGTATGATATGAAGTGCCACATTTATGAGATGAAGTACCACATACATTAGATGAAGTGTCACATGTATGAGATGAAGTGCCCAATGTATGAGATAGAGAGCCACATGAACAGTAGATTGAGTGTCTAATGACCTGCAAGTATGTACATACATGTATATGTACATTGTGTTTCAATATATCCCCATGGTCAAGTACATGTAGATGGACATCAATGTATATATACAAAACACCTTTCACCTTTAATGTAATGCCAGATGAGAATATAATCTGAAACAGACATTTAGAAATTGACAGAATATAAAAGGTTTGTGCAAGGTTTCTGAAACCAGTACCATAACACTGTATATCACAGTATGAATTCTTACATCCATCTTCAAATCTCAATGACCCCTAAAATTGGGGTCAGAATTATTTGAACTTGTTCTCTTGGTTTTTTTTTTTACTTTGTAGACATTACCCCAGGATATACCAACAGATCAAGTTTCACATTGTTATAAGTTCTGTAACTTCATATCTACAAAGTAAGTGCATGTTGATTTCAACTGATGTAAAACAGGCAGTACAATAGACTGGATGGTGGAATGTTTTGAATGATGTAGATCTAGGACAGAAAAAGGACCTACAGAAGTAAAATGCAGTCCAGACTGGATCATGGAGTGTTTTGAATGATGTATAAATGTAGATCTAGGAAATAAAAAGATCACAGAGAGAATGAAAATGCATGCAGTCCAGACTGGATCATGGAGTGTTTCCAATGATGTAGATCAAAGGCATTTAAAACAGAGAAAATGAAAATGCGGCCCAGACTGGATCATGGAGTGTTTCCAATTATGTAGATCAAGGGCATATAAAACAGAAAATGAAAATGTGGCCCAGACTGGATCATGGAGTGTTTTGATATGAATTATGCAGAACTAGGGCATAAAAAGGACACAGAGAAAATGAAAATGCAGCCCAGACTGGATAATGGAGTGTTTCGAATGATGTAGATTTAGGGCATAAAAAGAACAGAGAATGAAAAATCAGTAGGGAATATCAAAGGAAATTAAATACAATCAATATGTAAAATTAAATGTCTCATTTTTATAAAATGCTATAAGACAAAAAAACATAAAAAGATGTGCACAAAAACTGCCATTAAAACCACTGCCATTATCACTGACTAATTATAACGACATATTCATTACTGCCATTATCTATAATGCTGCATATATAATGACATAGTGTAACTTACTATATGACATACTGCCAAAATATATGACATACTCACTACTGTCACTATCTGAATGAAAAATGTCAATATCTATAACCACTAAGTAATTATGACCTACTGCTACTTACAAGTATAACAACATACTGCCACTTACATGTATTATAATAACATACTGCCACTTACATGTATTATAACATACATGTACTGCCATTTACATGTATTATAACATACTGGCACTTACATGTATAAAACATACTGCCACTTACATGTATCATAATAACATACTGCCACTTATATGTATTATAGTAACAACTTGCCACTTACATGATTAATAACATACTGCCACTTACATGTATTATAATAATATACTGCCACTAATGAAATAGCACCAATACCTATAATATCATATGTGTATTACCACTTATTATAACTTACAATGTACTGCCACTATTGGTGACAAATTATATGACATACTGATACTGCCACGATTGATGACAGATAAAGACATACTGTCACTATTGGTGACAAATTATAGTGACATACTGCCACTACTGGTGACAAATTATAGAGACATACTGCCACTATTGGTGACAAATCATAAAGACATATTGTCACTACTGGTGACAAATTATAAAGACATACTTGTTACTGCCACCAACTATATAGGTACTGACATACTGTCACTTACTATGTTGACATACTGCCACTATCTTTAATGATATAACAGCACTAATTATGATTGGTGACTAATTATAAAAAATGACATACTGCCATTATTTATGATGAAATACAATAATTAATTATGACATACTGTCACTGACACTTATGACATATTATCACTATCTATAATGACATATCACCATAAATTATGACACATTGTCACATATCATAATGACATATTGTCATCATGTATAATGGCATATTGTCATCATCTATGACATATCATCACTAAATATGACATACTGCCACTTATCATAATGACATTGTCACTATGTATAATGACATATTGTCACTATGTATAATGACATATCATCACTAAATATGACATATTGTCACTTATAATGACATATTGTCAATATGTATGATGACATATCATCACTAAATATGACATATTGTCACTTACAATGACATATCACCACTAATTATCACACACAACTGCTTATTTTTTGGTAACTGGGTTGTAAAGATACATTATCTTGTGGTGGTAGTATATACACTCACTGAGCTATGTTTAAACATCTATCTACTCACAAAGACATCAATTTCAAGAAGAAGAATAAAAAACAAAGGCAAGATATGAACTGATACACATGTACATGTTCCCAAAACCAAGCAGCTGATAAGATAACTCAAACAGAAGCAACACGTAGACATATATATTTTACTAAAAAAAAGAAAGAATCAAACCAACAACAACAACAAAATTTATGTTTACATATACATGTACACACATATTTGGATGTACATGTATATATGTATGATGTGTACATGTATATTTTGTATACACATGTATGTACATATATATTTGGATGTATATATGTATGATGTGTACATGTACATTTTGTATACACATGTATGTACATATATATTTGGATGTATATATGTATGATGTGTACATGTACATTTTGTATACACATGTATGTACATATATATTTGGATGTATATATGTATGATGTGTACATGTACATTTTGTATACACATGCACATGTACTATAAAGGGGTTTACCTACCTCCTAAATTATGGGTCCAGGGTTCAAGTACTTGGGAAAATACATGTGTTACATAGCATTTTGATTAAAACAGAAAAACTTAATATGAGACATTTAATTGAAAATACTTTAATGTTTATTTTGAAATTCCAAATTGCGAATTTTTGCATACTTTAAGAAATACATTGTAAAAGCCAATTGGGCTCTCTATCTCTAACGGGCCCAAAAATGGCCTACGGAAATCTCTATACAATATAAATATATATACACTTAAATTCAGCAGGCAAATGTTTTTGAACACATTTGTACACATACATATACACGTACTGTTTTCAAATATTCTTTATACATATACTCTTCTCAGAACATTTCTTTAATTCCTTGCTGACAGTGTTCCTTATTACCAGGAAATACATGTACATGTGTGTATTGACATACATACATCAATTACTGTTATATCATTATCTGGTATGTATTTTGACATTTGCTTTGTGATCCTTGACCACATCTAACTACTCTGTCACTGGGAGAAGTGAAACCTTGCTATTACGACCACCTTTTTGACTGTCTCTGAGTGGTCAGATACATGTAAGTGAGGTTCTGTTATACTTATTAAATTATTTATCAAGAGACTGGAAATTGATCTGATATGTGAGGTGGTCTCCTAAGTGAGGTGGTTTTTAAGTGATGTGCCACTGTACTTGTAGTCTCCAGTCAACCCCCTCCCAGCCATTGTCTGCCACTAACAGTCATATGACTCATACTTTGTGAGAACTCCAAGTCAAACTCGACATTTATGCCATAACTGATTATAAAAGTCGCCATATGATCCATCGTGGAGAAGTGAATGTTCCCTTGAAGATGAGTGTGGTAAACTTATACATATCTGCATCACGGAAAATGTAACTTATCTTTCAAAGAATGTATGATTTTAATTAAATGAATGGCAAGTATTAGATAAACCAAACTGACAAATTGCTTGTAGCAGATAGCAAATTTATATGGTCCTAAGTGTCTATAAACAAAACACTACATATAATTATAGTACGAATCTAATTACTGGATGCATATAAAATAACATGTAATTACATGTACCACACAAACACATACACACACACGTACAGGTCTACCAAGGTAAACTGGCACATATTTACAAACACAACGAGTCTAAATCAAATTATAACAGGGGTGACAAGCTACTTGTTGTTAAAAAGTATTAGAGATTTAGTAATGCATGGAGTCTGTGCAATACATGTATGTTTTACCTGTACAACCTATTTTTGAAAGTAGAATTTATTGTTTTGGATTTTGACTCAACCCGGATGTGCCACGTTACCTTGGTAAACCTATACATTTACTCAGGATCACCACGTCATATTTAACTCATCTTCCCCTAAAAAGCGACAGACTTAAAATCAATGATGTACCAGTAGGTTAGTTCAAATTTGTCTTTTTAGGGTTGAATGAGTTAAGCATGGTCGTTTGCCACACTTGAATTTATCTGTCATCTGTGGCCATCAGGTATTTACTGCCACCCTTAAATTTCCATCCACAAACACTTCAATAAAAATTTTCAATGTCATTCATTTTAAATGTATATGTACATAAATATACATTGTACATGGGGGCCTCCATGGCTGAATGTGTAGAGCATCACACTTTAAACCATGAAATCTCTCACCTCTAGATCTGGTCGTTGTGGGCTGATTCAAGATTGATTTTGCAGGAAATTTTGGACAGTTTACATGTACTTGCGGAAGGCCAGTGGGCTCTTCCTGGCAATGAGTACATTGTAACTGGGTTCTCTCCTCTGCCATTAAATATTGGCTGCCACCATATACAGGTAACTGAAGAATTGTTGAGTGTGGGGTAACACACCATGGTCACTCAAACAAGAGGCTCACTGGGCCCTACAGTCACCTCAGCACACCTCATTTCCTGAGTGAAATAATTCTATGATGTGGCCCCTTCTGGAGGCCCTATATACATGTATACACACTTTTGGCGTGTGTGTGTTTTAAGTTGGTTTAGCCACCCCCCCCCACTTTCAATTTGCTTCCGACGCCTATGTTCTGTGAAATACTTTTTTCACAAAATTATAGCAAAACTAATTGAACATATTACATTTTCAGAGAGAATGGAATTCAACATGGCCACTTGCCAGCATTGTTGGATTCTGTTCCTTCTGAAAATGTAATTTGCACAACTAGACCTCAAACTTCAAAGGCAACCCTCATGTCAAATTTCAATGTGATCCCTACAGTACTTTTTGAGAAATATACATGTAAATGGTAACAAACTTCCTTTGGTCAAAATATGGCAGCCTGTCAGCCATCTTGGATTCTGATCTCTCTGAAAATGTAATATGCCCAACTAGACCTCAAAGAGAAACTTCATGTCAAATTTAAACAAGATCACTTTAGTACTTATTGAGAATTTGGAATAACATACCTCCATTGTCTAAATCCAAGATGGCCACCTGTCAGCCATGTTGGAATCCAATCTCTCTAAAAATGTCATACATGTGTGCACAACTAAACTTCACAGGGAACCTTCATGTCAAATTTCAAGGAGATCCCTTCAGTCCTTTCTGAGAAATAGCAATAACAAACTTCCTTTGGTCAAAATCCAAGATGGTCACCTGTCGGCCATCTTGGATTCCGATCTCTCTGAAAATATAATATGCACAACTAGACCTCAAGGGGAACCTTCATGTCAAATTTCAATGAGATCCCTTCAGTTCTTTCTGAGAAGAAGTGGTAACAAACTTCCTTTGGTCAAAATCCAAAATGGCCATCTGTCAGCCATGTTGGATTCCAACCTCTTGAAAATGTAATATATATGCACAACAAAACCTCAGGGGGAACCTGAAATATAAGATGTTGGTGTGCATGTATAATCTAACAAAGATCTTAAGATTTTGGCAGAATGATGCAGATTAATCATGTGATATAAGATTATGTAGGCAGTGTACATTTGGTATATTTTGATTTGTGAGGTTACAATTATCTCCTTCCTATTGAGTTTTATAGTTATACAAAATTAAATCTCAGATACAAAATAACAAATGTGTATCACCTTGGCTCAAATACATGTATATACATACATACATGTACATAACTACATTGTATAATGGAGTAAATCCATCCAGGTAATATATTTCCTGTTAAGTTGCTGTTAGTGATTTCTGACAGTTTATGGGGTTGGTACAAATGTACCTAACAATCCTTTTAACAAACATGTACATGCCATCCTTGACTTGTTTATAAAAGCATTGAAAAGACATGTAAGAACTCGGCCATCTTAAAAAAACTACTGGGTATATATTTGTTTGATGCTTCTGAACTACCAGTACAAGTTTTATAAGTGGCTTCATTAGTTGGCAATTTCATTTTAAATTTTCATTATAATTTTGATATTTTGTACTTACATGTATAAACTACACAAAATTTCAGATTGTAGGCAAGAAAAAAATGTAATAAGTGGGGAAAACTACTTTAACATTTTTGGGGTTGGAGCTTTTCAGATGAGTACCGTACATATGTACATGTATGTATGTCTGGTCACATAAAACAATTTTTAAACATTTTCATTTCTGGCCTACCATGTAAATACTTTTGGGTTTGACTGACATACACTGTTGCAATAAACACATGTGATGTACAGGGATTTTTCTAGGCCATTTTTGGGTCTGGTAACACAGGGATTTTCCTACTCCAAAGTTCTGAGTCCAGGGTCTGGAAAATTGGGAAAAATATGACATTGTTTACTAAAATAGAAACATTTAATTTGAGATAACTGTTAAAAAATACTTCATTTTTTATTCTCAAAATTGGGAATTTTTTCATAATTCTGGGAAAATACAAGCCATTTTTGCCTTGGGAAATGGGTCCTGTAGCTGGACCCAAAATCAGCCTAGGAAAATCCCTGTTAAAGGACCCAATCCCAATGCAAAATATACAATTGTACTTTCCAAATTATGCAAAAATTCCCAAATAAGAGTTTCAAAATAAAGATTAAGTACATGTACATGTATTTTAAAAAAAATGTCCCAAATTGAATTTTTTTGTTCTTGTAAAAATGTTGTATATTTTCCCCACTTTTTGGACCATGGACCCAAAATTTAGGACGTAGGTAAATTCTTGATGTAGTCACTAAAGAATACCCTCTTTATAATGACCATTATGTTACTTGTACATGTAGATATTATCGCTGCATTGAATTTGCTCTTAGTCTTATAAAGAAACACAACAGAAAGGGTGCATCAATTGACTGGCTAAAAATAGAGAAGTTGTAATAATACCATGAAAAGAATTAAGCACTTGTATAGAACATGTCTGGGTGAAAAAAACATTTGAAAAGCACATGTCCTATGGAACAAGTGATTTTGAAAACCCATCGTCATTAGACACCTTGAGCTTGTCCCATTTTTTTTTTATAAACTTTTATGGAATCATTTAGACTAACTACATGTATTTTTCTGATGTACATGTAAGACTTACAATTAATCAAAATGGCAATAAAGGATTTTAAAATTGCTGTGTTCATGAAAAGTTTTAGAAGCTAAAAAGTAAGATATTATACATGTAGATCTAGAAAAAAGATTACCTGTCACTGGGGATGAGTACCCAATACTTACTACTCATCCCCAAGCCATTTTCACTCATTCAGTAAGAGTGGACTATAGTCTGAGTCACAATAGCTTGAATTAATCTGTTTTTCATACTCAAATAACTCCTATGGGAATTTTACATAGGTAATGGCAGCCATCTGTGAAAGTTTGAGAGCGGAAGTGAAAGAAAGGGAACATTTATTGGTCATACTGATTTAATCTGGCTCACTGATTGATGAAGTATGACTATGATCGGGCCAAGATCCCAGGCTAAAACTAGATGAAATCATCTGATAGATGTGTTTTCAGAACATTTTGTGTATTACCATACGAAAGACGTGTTTACGGAACTTTTCGAGTCAGTATTTTCATATTGTATCGAGAAAAGAAAGGTTGCTGTTAATGCACAATCACTGATTCCTTACGACTATAATACGGTATATTGGGAGTTATTCCCTTCATATAACTCTTTTGTCAAGAGAGACGCGAGTATATTACTGATTACTCACATGACCCAAGTTATTGACATTGCATGGATAACACAGAGATTCTCGTAGGAAGAGTATTTCCAAAAATTGAAGGGAACAAACAAAGAAAAAAGTATGTAGAAAAAATATAGGATATACATTTATGTTTTTTACTTATATAAGTAAAAATATTTTTATTTTGATGACTGGTTGCTTTACAAATTCATGACCTAACATGTCTCTTACTACAGTACTTATTTCTCACACCGACATGTACAATGTACAATGTACATGTATTCCATATCCTGCATAAATACATTAATTCAAGTGTCACTTATAAACTTTATTCAGAGCACATTATTCGAGTACAAACTATTGTATTCGACCCGTTATGCACCCATGTCCCTATTATGTCCCTCTCCCTTAAGTGCACATGATCTATTCTTTTCTAGCTGGTTGACAAGGAGATGTGGACCTGAAAAACCATAAGTAACACTCACTAACAGTTTATCTGTAGCCCTCAGCAAGAGAAGAATGTTGATAGATATTCATAGTAATAACAACAACAACTTTACCACTGTGCTTTATAAAAATTAATTGCTTTACGTCAATTTGACTATTAATTGGTCCCATTAAGCCCTCATCCCTTTTTTCTGATTTTTGCGGCACATTGGGCGATTAATGGGTCGAATACGGTATTTGGATAAAATATCTGACTGGATATGTTTGTTCCCTAGTATATGTATCCTGGGTACTTATGCCTAATTTGCATAAATCTGCTTAAACAAAATAATATTTTTGAATGAAAAGCCATTTCTATCTGTTCATGTCCTTCAATGTAAACTTAAAAAATTTCAATTATGTTTGTGTACACTTTTTATTGGAGCCCATAGTTATAGTAAAAATATATTTGTTTGTAATTTATATACAGTACATTGTACATGTATTGAAGACATTTCCTTAAAGGGGCATTAGCTGTGTTTACCAGTACAGTTATTTCAATTTTTGTTCTAGTACTTGTACATTTACAGTTGTACTTAATGCACATGTACAATGATAACAATTTACAAAACAAGAGTTGTCAAAAGACAACAAAGCTCGCTGAAATGGGTGTAAATTTTCAAAATAGATACCTAACCCAAAGCTGTCAAGTTCTAAGGTCAAAGGTGTGGTAAAAATTAAATTTAAAAGGTTAAAAATTTTTGAAGATTAGATCAATGTCCAAGGTCAAGTTCACCAGGTCAAAAGTCAAGGTACCAAATGAAGGCTCTGGTCAGAAGAAATCTATACATGTATGTGAAATATCAAAGCCCTATCCCTCATGGTTTAAAAGATATAGCCAAGGTTAAAGATTGTGAAAAGTAGTTCAAAGGTCAATTGTTTGTTTGTTTATTGTTGTTTAACGTCCAACTCAAAGGTCAAAGTCACTAGGTCAAAAATCAAGGTACCAAATGAAAGCACTGGTCATAAGTAAGGCCAGTGATTTTCCGCGATCTCAGAATCACGGACAGAATCGCGGAAGCGGCAATCTGAAACAAGAATTTGCGTTTTTTAAAAAATCTTTAAAAATCTAACATGATGTAAAATTTATTAAATTGTGAACGGGTGTGCTTTTTCGGTGTGTTATAAACATCATTTTTTTGTTTATTTACAATATTTCATCACATAATTTTACATCATTTGCTATTTTATCCCGTAGATCCACTGTAATCAGACATTTAGGACAATACATCAAAAGATAAGGGCAGTCATTTCAGTTGTCATAACAACAGTACTGACTGACATCCGTATTCCTCTAAAACAAAAATAGCTTTAATTTGATATATTGAATTAGGTTTCCATAATGTTTAGTTCAATTTCTGAATATATTTATCAATTTTTATAATTTCTGAATAAATTTACCAATTTTTATAATTCATCATAGTAATATTTACAGTTTACAATTGGTCCTAACTTTTTACGACATATCGCTCGATTGACAGCCGGTTTTTGTTACCAACACAAACACATGTTCACACCTTGACGTTGTTGATAGTGAGAGCTACAATGGCTAAAGATACACGTATGTAAAAAGAGGAGACTTGCTCCCCCATTTAAAAAATAAATACATAAGCAGGGGGTTGATAAGTTTCCATGGGATTTTTATGAGAATGGCTACGATTAATTTTGCAAATTCTGTCAGCATAGTATAGAATATGCTAGTGTTGATACAATACATTTAAAGACTATAAAAATAAAATACAAGTATGATTGTAGATCTACTTTAAAAGCTTATCTAAAGTAAAAACACCAAATAAAATATCACAGACTTGCTCTAAGTCATGTGATAAATTTACGCAAAAATTAGTAACTAGAAATTACAATTTGCAATAAAACTTGTTACCTACATGTACCGTGTTTGTCCTTGAAAGGGCGCCTGCTCTAATAAGGGAGGTCCCTACATATTTTTTTCATGTAGATATACTGACTATTTGAAAAATGTTTACCTTTTTATTTTTAATTAGTTTAGATTACCGCCCGACATCATCATACTTTTTTCTTTTTGGTGCAACCCTCACACCATTTAATTACATTATAACCAATACTTTGGATTCTATTGGTGATTTCTTTGATGCAGAGAGGACGCCACTGACGTTCATCAACAAACGAAATGAGATCAGGCATCCTTACATTTTTTTTCTTTTGTTAAATACTTGTCAAAATGTATTCGCTATCGAAAAAAATAATGCTTATCGTATTTTTTTCTACGAAGAAACATGAAACTCATCCAATTATTTGTTTACTCTGTCACTTTATAAAACTGAATTCGAGTTCAGGATTTCAAGCGAAGCGTTGTCATTCAACTTCCCCATTTCGTCTACTGCTGTCACTTAAACAGTCTGCAATTACCAAAATCTCGCATAATAACAGTTTTACACTTTGAATGTAAGAGATTGCATCAAATCAAAGAAATTGTCCAAATTGTTGGTTTCAATGAAGCATCTGTGTAAAGCATGTATCACTCGTAGTCGTAATGCCTGTTTCCTGATCTCGCAGTTCAAACAGTAAATCTTGATATGAGACTGAGTAACAAATTTTGCTACATTGTTTCTTTTCCACTGTTAATACATCAGACAGGATTACAAAGTAATTAATTCAGTACAAACAGCTATACATTGTAGATAACTTTGCATAGCGGAGTATTTTACCATTTTTGGCAACATAATCAAAACATGTATTGTGAAAGAAAAAATGTCAAAATAAAGGCGGCCTGTACTACAATTACCTGTGCCCGGCGCCATTTTTAGGACAAATACGGTATATGAGTATAAGTCTACAGCTAGTACTTACAAATTACTTATCAAATGTTTTAAAATTATAAAAACAAACAGTGTCGAATATATATATATGTATATGTTTTATTTACTTCGAATTCTCTATTTAAATCCATCATTAAATTTGTGCGGCAGACTATTGAAAGTATGATTATGTGTGTGTTGTTAAATATTTTTCATTTAAAGTATGTTTTTAGTTCTTTTTCTTAAGAAAACAGATAAAAACGGAATTCACCAAAACTGAAAACAGAATTGAAGCAAATCTGAAATGGAAAATCACTGGTCCTAAATAAGAAATCTATATGTGAAATATCAAACCTATCCCTCATGGTTTAAAAACTGTAGCCAAGGTTTAAGTTTTTGAAAGTAGGTCAAAGTTCAAGGTCAAGGTCACTACATGTAGGTCAAAAGTCAAGGTACCAAATGAAAGCTTTCGTCATAAGGAAAATATGTGCAATGTCAAAGCCCTGTCCCTTATAATTAAAAAGTTATAGGCTAGGTTAATGTTTTGTCTAGGGACGCTACTGACGATGATGGGGGTATGGCATTAGCTCTCCGGACTTTTGTCCCCGCGAGCTAATAATTGGGGATGTTTGGCATTTTGTTTTCATAATTTGTGTGAATTTTGTCATACATGTAAACATTCCTCATACCTTGTATTCAAACAAAAAGAAAACGTGTAAATACAGTGGAATCTTGTTATGTCAAAATTGGATGAGTCGAAATTCAGGTTATGTCAAAGTTGAACGGCCGGTCCCAATTATTTTACTATATATTTATACTACTTTTATTCCAAATATCTCGAAGTTTTTATCTCAAAATTTTACTTATCTCAAAGTATTTATCTGGCCTGAAGTATTGAATTATTACAAAATTGTCACTTGTTATCTCGAAGTTGCCATCTGTGATTGAAGGTTTACGTTTTTTACA
This sequence comes from Atrina japonica, assembly GCA_030159075.1. Lineage (NCBI taxonomy): Eukaryota > Metazoa > Mollusca > Bivalvia > Pterioida > Pinnidae > Atrina > Atrina japonica. The sequence continues at coordinate 1,386,847 of BROG01000026.1, read as the reverse complement.
CAAAAATTATTCTTAAAATTACTTGCATTGTTTATCTGCAAAACATGGGACAATCAACTTCCGTTAACGCGCCAAGATGAAAGTGTAATTAATAATTGTTTAGATCCAAATTGAATTAGGCAGTACATTGAGCAGGTCTATTCATTGGCCAATAAGAACAGAAAATATGTGAATTGAAAATTTTGTTATCTTGATTTCAGATATCTTGAAGTAAACAGGGGGGTCCAGTGAATTTCAAGATAGCGAGATACCACTTTATGTAGATCTATCCAATTAGGGTATAAAAGGTGGTTGACATACACTGTATAAGGCCTATAATATTACAGCAATCTACAGTACCACTTGAGCTAAAACTTAAAAATACCACTTGTACTCGAAATCATAGTCTATGACATGTCTTCATACATGTTCTATAGCTCTGCTATTTTGATTGATCTTAATTAATTATCAATCCTGTCAATCATTACTCGATTAGGCCAGTACCCACTTGTCACCTGGTCAACAAAACACCTTTTGTTTAATCTTATAGGTAAGGATACTGGTGTCATTCTGGCTTACTTCATTGACTTTTAATAAATTCACCAATAATGACCATACTTGAACTTGGAGAGTGAAATATAAAGGAATATACAAATCAGGACTTCTAGGTTTCAAGAATGTTGACGCTTTGACGTTAGAGAGTTAATTTATTTAATTTATGAAGGAAAAATTTATTCACCTGCTCTGGCGATATGGCCGAGGGATCTAACATGTATAAATGATACTTTGTACTGGAGGATCAGTGGCAGATGGAGACGTCACCAAATGCCGGTGAAATGCTTCAAATTTTGACCTATGCTTGGCACTTAATGACTTATGGCCATTGAGCAGTGAGGGTTCTTTAACATGTCAACACCTACTGCGACACAGGACCTCGGTTTTTACTGTTTCATCCGAAGAACAGGAAACCATCCTGCCGCCGGCTGGTTTCAACCTCACAATCAAGAGTCAAGCGTGCTACCAACTTAGCCAGGTCGGCTACACAAAAGTATTAGAGATTTACTTAGCAATGCATGGAGTCTGTGGAAGGCAATATGTTTTACCTGTACAACCTATTTTTGGAAAGCAGATCGTATTGTTTTGGTCTCTGACTGAACCAGGATGCACCACTTTACCTTGGTAGACCTATACTTCATTACTTGTATCAATATACTTCCCAAGAGTCTCACCAATAATGAAAATGACTCACAAATGGCCCTAACGTAGCTGTAACTAGTAAACTAGCTCTAAAGTGGATTGTGTCTGTAGTAATGAAATTGGACCCTTGGCCCTATCATGTCATTGACTCTTGAGTAACATATGTAAAGATGGAATTATGAACATCATGTCTGTTTATTGCACGTAAACATAAGACTAAAACGATAACCATAAAATATACCACAACGCCATAAAAACGACAAAGCAGCTGAATCACTGGTAGTCAAATCTCCTATTCTAACAGTCTAACACACCCCCCCCCAACTTTTTTTCCATTTCAAAGTTTCGGATTTTGTCCGTCTTCAATATTGAGCTTTCATTATGTAAATAATCAATCTTATTTGTTTTATGAACTGTATCTTATCATCGTTATCTGTTTTAGAAATTGTGTTGCAGTGATTTTAAAAGTAGCTCAAAAACTTACCCAGGTGAGTCAATATTCTTAGTATTCAGCGTTACTACTTCCGACGTTTCCGAAAAAGGAAAGAGCCACTGATTGAACTCTTATTTCCGGAAAGAACGATAACTCTGACTGCTGCAAGTTCTGTAGTGTACTGAACTCGCCTACGATTTCTCGAATGCAAATCCCTATCTGTATAGTTGACTTATTGACAATTAGGTCTACTAAGTGTACTCCAGGATGTTATTGTCCTTTCAAGGGCTTTGTATTACGCAAACAAAGTGGCGTGGTTACGAACACCGACCTCGTTGAAGATCACGGAAATAATAATGAATGAAATATTTCCGGAATTTCAAGCATGTGACAATAAAAAGGATATTTAGAGTTGTATTGCCCCGTGGTTGCGCGTTATTTACTGGGCCATTTTAAAACATTTTTAAAAGAAAAAATAAAATACAGGCTCTACACAATGACAAACAATACCACTTTTTTTATGTGGCTCTAGATCTACTGAAACTTGCCATAGGTCAAGGCGGATCCAGAAATTTTCACAGAAATGTTTTTCTTTGCTTGGACAAGACGTCGTACGCGTGAAAATGGTGCGCATACCTGTCAACATTATGAAATTTGTCTGGGATAGAAAGTGTGTATAGAAGTCGACGTTCTCACACACATACCAGACGCGTACGTTGGGAGTATTTGTCTGGGATAGAAAGTGTGTATAGAAGTCGACGTTTTCACATAAATACCAGACGCGTACGTTGGGAGTATTTGTCTGGGATAGAAAGTGTGTATAGAAGTCGACGTTCCCACATATAAACCAGACGCTTACGTTGGGAGTATTTGTCTGGGATAGAGAGTGTGTATAGAAGTCGACGTTCTCACACATATACCAGACGCGTACGTTGGGAGTATTTGAATAACTGAATGGGGGAGGGGGTGTCCCCCTTCAGGAAAAACGAGGAAAATATTTTAATTTAATACTTTAATATTTGCCATTTTATGTCTTCATTATCTTGTTTTACATCTACATGTTTATCAAGCATATTAAACATTATACATTTTGGTCACAGGTATGATTGAAACGGTACTATTCTAAATTTTATATCGAAATATTTTTAATATGAAAGAAGAAAACAAAATTATATAAATGATGGCATATGACAATTCTCCTCACCTGCAGTTTAACCTTAGATGATTTTACAGTGAATATCATAATGACGGTAGAACGCAACAACTTAATCTATCCTTTATGCCAAAACACGTACTTCGACATTTCTTACTAATAGATTTTTTGAGTTGTTCCAATCCGTTTTGGTTTGTCATAACAGTATTCGCAAGAAGGGTAGACACACTTCCGGTTAAGCAGTAAAAATTAACGATATGTATTATGGATGTTATGCAGTGATATGTGCCCGATTTGAAATGTACGGCGCACCTTTAGTGACATAAAATACAGTATATCGTTTATTATATTATGCGCACAGTTTAGTTATATTGTGCGAACAGTTTAACAAATACTATAGTGCGCACAGTTTAGTTAAATTGTGCCACAGTTGAGTTATATTGTGTGCACAGTTTAGCTATATTGTGCGCACAGTTTAGTTATTTAACAAATACTATATTGTGCGCACAGTTTAGTTAAATTGTGCGCACTGTTTAGTTATATTGTGTGCACAGTTTAGTTATATTGTGGGCACAGTTTAGTTATATTGTGCGCAAAGTTTAGGTATATTGTGTCCATAGTTTAGGTATATTGTACCCACAGTTTAGTTATATTAAAATTGATATACACCTGTTTTAGATTTGAGCGAGTGTGAGTATCCATGAATATGATGGAATGGAAATATACCAGGTTATCTAACTTAAGGAATAAATATGATGGTATAACTAAGTGAAATATTATCAACATTCGACAACATTCGTTGACACTCTTTTGAAAGTAAAAATGAAGAAGTACCCATTGATAATCGAAACTCAAGTTCGTTAGAACACGACAAATTAGATGTGTAAATGGTCTAAACATGAAGAACAATTGCGAATCCCTAACGGGATAGGACCAGGAGTCCGGAAGGTGTCGGCGTCCCCTGCTGGCATGCCACACCCGTCGCAAATGTTCTATGGAAACCTTTCTAGTTCTTGAAAAAGTCAAATTCAGAGAAAAGGTCAGGTTTAGCGAAAAGCACAAGCTCCGTGAAAAGATCAAGCTTGGTGTTGTACAACGGTCTTAACAGGAACAACTATTAGGACCAGGTGTCCGGAGAGAAAATTCGATATTGTTGTATACCCGTCTTCATATTTACATATAGTTACATCTTTATTTTTCGATGATCTACACGCCAGTTGTGGTCACAAAGAGACAATTTAAACGAAACTCTACCCAGTTGTGTATTCTGAAAATGAAAAGATGACAGACAAAAGAGTTTAAACTGCAAACACTGTATTGATATCAAAGCTATTGCGACAGGGAATGAAAATACATTTGTAAAGATAAGGGATAATTTTAAGTATTAAAGAAGAAAACAAAATAATATACAGCCACTTGCGAAAAGGTTATAGATATTATAATGTTTTACCATATATTTCATATAAAACCATATTTTTTCAAAATAATATTGTGATGCCATTTCTTATCGCATTTGAATAGAATTTTCACTTTAAAACAGTGTTTCCAAGTTTCATTGATTATTTGGATGTAATTTTTAATTAGTAATTTCAAATATTTGACAATTTAAACAAGAAGTCAAAACTAGATATCACAATTTTACTTACTCAAAAAGGGTTTTTAATTGCAAGAATTAAACATTCTGTTTAAATAATTTTCTTTAAATTTCTAAATAGGAACATTAAAATATAAATGTATAATGAAATTATATCCAATTCTTTGTTAAACAGTGGGAATCCATTGAACTACGATAATAAATAAATGGCTTCACAATACTTTTTTGAAACAATATGGTTTTATATGAAATATATGGTTAAAAATGAAAATGTCTATAAACATTTGGCAAGTGGCTGTACATGATGAAACCACGATTCCTCACCGCAGTTGCAATATATCGTTAGGAATTTAGAACACACTTCTTTTCATTTTGCTAGAATATCAGAATCTTTGTAAATCGACAAGCCTCATTTACTCACCAACCCCTGAAAAACAATGAACTATCCTATACATCAATGATTTAGGTCAGTTCAAATGTGTCTTCAGGAGTGAATGTGTTAATCAACTAGTTCTGTATGCAAACACTGAAGTAACTAAACATTTGTCGTGGAAATACATTATAATGTTAATTGTAGTTCACTCCTGTCTTAGCTTTTGCTTGATTTAACGTACAGATGTTACCTCTCAAGTTCAGTGACAGGGTCATCAGTTAGTTTTAGATCCGATTGACGAAAGAGAGTCAATGTATATGGTCGTGCTCCAGAATACTATCTAACATTCTTGAGAGGAGGACTTCATATTGTTTAACATTAACCAGATCCCCGTATCGACCATAAAACTGCCATAGTGACAATGTCAAACGTTCAATATTTTATCTCTGTGGCGAGTCGGTTGACTCTCAGAATAAAACAGCCATTAGAGAAGAATGCACTGGCATAACGTATAAGTTTTGAAATGAAAAAAAAAACCAGGAGAAGACTGCGTATTACTACTCAGGAACGGACAGTTGGTGGTATGGAAATTTTCACGTTTGTCATAAAGGGAGATGTGAAGTTGACCGTCCTTCCCAATCCAAAGGAGTAAATCTAGGTTAGAAGCAGATATGTTGTTGTCGTCTGAATTCTCAATGACTTATAGACAAGACTGTAATGGGAAGCAGAAACCGTATAAATCCCGCTTCACACGAATACAAAAAGATGTCAGCCAGGATAGGGGCAGGATTGGAATGCCGACTATCTGCTGGAAAATGTTTTCCGTAAAAACCACGAACATGTTACCTACTAGAAACTCCAGCATCATGATGATATCGTCTTCACTGTACTTGTTATTGGAATCAGAGTGTTCCTTCACAAAATATGATTCCTAATGACCTAATACTAAATACTTATATATGCGATTTGCATTTCTTTAGGCAAAGGCGTTTTGTATGAAAGAAATGAGTTTGTTTTTAAGTTTCTGTTGTGTAAAGGATCGAAAAATCATTTTTATGCTGGAGTGACCTCACGTCCGTTTAGATTTAGGGTTTGACCTTGTCTCTTACGAACATTTTTCAGATCTATTCCTTTATTATTGACAAAAAAGATCGTCTATAGCAATTATTTCGGTATCTTATCAAACCTTTAACTATGTATTTTGCTTATATTTGCGATAAATCTGTGTCAAATACATATCTGATTGCAAATGCCTGTGAATGAAAAAATATAAAGTCTGTTCATTAAAAGTTTGGTCTGCATTACTGTTGATATGCTTCTAGTTTTCGCTGTTTTAGTAACCACGTGTACATGCACAGACATTGCATTTTGTTCAAAATTCACAATTTTGTTTTAAAAAATAAAAACAAATTGCTGAATTGTCAAGTGAAAAGGGATTATCATCCTTTATTGGTCGTTTATCCTACGTGGAAAAACCCATCCACATCAGGAGTCATGGCAACTGTCTGTTGTTCCTTCGAGGTTGTGAGCAGGGATGGTGACTGTGAAGTTGTCGTTTGTGTTGGTGTTGTAGTTGTTGTTGATTCTATGGCCGCTGTTGTAGTAGTTGATTCTACCCTGGCTGTTGTTGTGGCTGTTGATATATATAACAGAATATTAATATTTACTTCGAACCTTGAATCATTTAAAGGATGCTGTCTGTCAAAGAAATCATAGAATAAATACTGAAAAAACTAAATATGTAGACAATCTCGCTTAACCCGACCATGGTTCGAACTCTGGAAACGACACTGACAAAAGCTATCACATCGACTTCCAATGCTACTGTTTACATTTCTGCAACTCGTTATCAATGATCAAGCAGTACCTCGCTGTACGTGAAATGGTTGCATGTGGTGCAGGCTCCAGCACATTGTACAACAAGGGCGACAGAGGTACAAAATTCATGTTACAAAATGGAACCAGTACTCAAATATGGGACATCGAAGAATAGAAATAGTCGCCAGTACGTCTGGTGAATAATGAAGTAATCAGTTACATGTCGGTTTCCATAGGGACATGTTCTGAAGCACCCGAATTCCTTATTCGCAGTTTCTAGGAGAAAACATATTCATATGTATAAGAGTGTCTGTGTTTGATAAGCATAAAACTCATTTCATTTTCGTTTACTCGTAAAAGAATATCGCATTTCCGAAACAACTCAGTTGTAGCGAAAAAAGATACAAAAACTTGAACAACAGCGGAGTCTGTTAGGAACAACATACAAAAGAATGACAGAATAAGACACACAGAATACCACAGTAGGGATCACCTGAGACATCTTGCTAATTGTAGGTGTAAATTTTTATAATTCACGAGTTTCGTTTGCCCAAACTCATAAAACTTTTGAAGCTAGATTCCAATGTAATTTAACCTCTATTATTGATAGACGGGATCTCTAACTGTAAATGCTATCGTGTATTTGATTGGTAGTAATTTAGGTCAGTTTAGAACTGTGAATTAATCAGTTTTGTAATAATTGATCATGCGTTTCAGAAGAAATTGTACATGTTTTAACATTTATATAATCTTACATCCTCTTGTTGTTTTTGTTGTTTCATATGTTGTCATGACAGCACTGGTTATTGGAGGTTTCGCATTTACATCTACAACGATAAAAGAAAATCTCAGATATCAAAAATATAAATCTTCAGGATCTCCAGAAGACATATACAAATCTGGTGAATATTGGACAAACACGGATCTCTGGAAATCCAGAGTAGAGATCAGGTGTGACCGGTCACACTGCCGTGAATCCACAGATAACATATGATGACTATATATACCGTATACAGTTATAATGATTGATCCAGATTAGGTAGTCCGGAAAGATTTCGGGTTGTAGACTGTTTCAGAGGAATATAGAACTTAGGTAAGACAAGAAATGCAAAGGTATAATTAAATTAAATTTCAATGTTTTCTTTAATATATAATTTCGAACAGATTAAAACGTTAATATCAAAATATCTCTGATTAACAATGATGGAAAGGAACTGTTCTAAAAATCATAATATGATCCATATATTTAAAGCGTCATTCACCAAAATTAATCATTTAATACAGATGACCACTAAATTTTCTTTCCGCTGGGATTTTCCTAAGACTTTTTGAGGTTCAATTCCAGGACCATTCCCAATGAAATAAAATGGCTTGTGTTCCTCCCAAAACATGCAAAAATTCCCAATTTAGGATTTTTCAAAATATAGAATAAAGTTTTTGAAAACAAACGTTTCAAGTTAACTTTTTATGTTTTAGTAAAAATGTAGTTTATTGTCCCATTATTTCATACCCTGGACCAACTTTAAGAAGGTCTGAAAATCCCTGCCGACTAGATATGTTTAAAAAGTACCGACCTGGTCTGATTTACCTGACAAAGGATTTATATGTTTAAAATAATTTACAGATTATCCCTTTTTGATGAAAAACGTAAGATTAAATGTACTTACCGTATTCACATATCCACGCATACTGATTTGAACAGTCGTGATCAACCCACCGTAGTTCGTGGTTGTCAAAAGCGACACAGTCCTGACTATTGTCAAACGTGTTCCTTCGTGGATATCCGTACTCCCAGTTTGTGTAAGACACTCGCTCATCTTCGTAAAAAACCCAAGGAAATATAAAACAAGAAACCATATCTTCAACAACAACAACAACAAAGCAAATGCAGAAAGAAGAACAGCATTAACAACAACAACAACAGCAGCAGCAACAACAAAAAATAGCAAATAAACAAACATGGAATTATATTACCATGCCTAGCTTACCTGTATCGTATACTTATAAGTAGTTCACATAAGTTACATCATTTTATTTTTGTAGCCATAGTTGATTAGTCAAACATGTTAAAATGTAAATTTATGCAAAAACAAAATAAGGAAAATACACAGTAAGTATTGAAAGAATAACTCACTTGTGACCCATTCAAAGTTTCCTTCTTGATTTTTATCGGACAGACCGATCCACATGAACTGATCTTTGTGGAACAGGACCATTGTATCTCTTAATTGAATGAAAAAGTTGATTTCCCAGTCTCTGACGACCACGAGATTACCACCTTTACTCTCACAGTCACTTTTGGCATTGTTCCAATTTCCACGTTTGTTTATCACAAACTGATAACAAACATTGTTAACTGTGTTGTACATCAGGTACTTATCTCTGGGTAAGTGCCGTGGACAATTCTGGTCGCCTGATAGATCTAGGATGAACGGCTTACGTGTTGTTGTTGTTGTACGAAGTAATGACGCAAGGAAACCTTGAATGTAATATAGGGAGAAATACATTTATTATTTAAAAAGATCACTGTCCTGCACCTTGCATTATATTATATTTGCTAGTATGCATTTAATGTGGACAGAACTGCTCGCCTGATAGATCCAAGATGATTGGCTTACGCGATGTTGTTGTCTTAAATCACTTGATTACTTTGCTGTGTAAAAATCACCAGATTTCCTGGTAGGATTGCCCGCACCGGTATGTTGACAGAAGGGACACTGTTATTTATCTTGAATTGTGCCGCTATCCAACACCCACGTTATTAGACGTTCAAATACTGTTTTACTTTTAGTAATACCAAACACACACATATTTGTGATCCAATGTCCAAACATAGTAAAGGTTCACTGTTGTAGTCATACATGTATTTCAATTTGTGCTTTATACAAATGTATATATGTGTATTTCTCTACAGGCATCGACGTCATTTACATTAGGATAAACACATTTCAACTCTATCTCTACGACCGAGTCCTCATGTTCGGAACTCTACTCACCACTATCGAAACATTAATTTTATGTGAAAGCATAAATAGACGAGGGGTTAGTGTGTCGAGCACGGAAACCATGCCCTTGGTGCCATAGGTCGAGACTTCGAACCCTAGCCGGGCATGGTGAGTTTGTAGGTGTCTTATTATTTCTGTATTTCGGTTGTTGTACCGATTGTGACGGGGATTTATTCCTCACATATTTCATTTAGGTTTGTCTGTGAATTCACAGCGAGTGCGACCGGTCAACAGGGGATGCTTACTTCTCCATGACACCTGATCCCACTTCTGGATTGTCTGTGTTTGTTCAATATTCACAATAATTGTATATTGTATTCTAGACATCTTGTAGATTTATACATACCCTTTATCTAAAATATTTCGGCCGTACGACCGGCATTCATCAGCTGTGTATTAATTGTGATAGCAACAAAGCAAAACCAACATTTGGGCATTGTGAAGGCCGCTCGTACAGCCGAAATATTTCGGAAGAAGTGAATATTCTTAACGTGGCCTGTTAAGTTAATCAGATTTCATGGTTAGCCAAAGTTGAATAGGATGTTTTGACTTCTAGGTAATTCATAAGTTATTATGGTACCAGACTCAGTCCCTACATATAACATGATTCTGTCACTCATGTGAGGTTTAATGAAGGAATAAATGTTTGTTTCATAATCTGAAATTGACATTTCATATGCAGAGGTAAACTACTCACTGACACAGGGATATCGAAAGCCGCGTTTGATGTCAACGTTCCGCAATTTACGGTCGGTATAATAGTCTTGTTTGCGAATACTCTGTTTCACTAAGTGAAATGCTAAGTTGCCTTTTCGTTGGCGGTTGTTGAGACGTCTGTTCAAATTGTGATGAGGATTCATGCCTTACGTATTTCATTTGAACTTGACTGTGGACTCACTGCGGGTGTAACCGGTCGAAAGGGGATGCTTACTCCTCCATGGAACCTGATCCCACCTCTTCGTTTCCAGAGGACCGTGTTTGTCCATTTTTGTATCTATATTCTGGACATCCTAAATATTTATACTTTGGCATCAGAGGAGTTTTTTTTATATTGTTACACGTTTAAAAGCATTTTAACAAGTGTTGACGTTTTATTGTTGCTTTGTATGTAAATGTCAGGCAGTTGCTAACACGTTCTCTTGGTATCGTCTGATTCACATGCCTTAGCGGGGTGGAGTGACCTTTTGGTTATCATAAGGACGATTCTATTTACTTTCCGGTTTCCTGTCAGTATAGTGACACGTTAGAATGATACTATCCAATGTTTTTATGCTGCATGACCTTAAATTTAGACTCATCCAGGTCAAGAAAGGGTTCACCAGACCACAACCGCCATGTTTATGCATTGGAACACTCATGAGCTGCGTGACTCTCAATTTGTCTTCGAATTTAAAGGGCGATGAGAGAGAGAGAGAGAGAGAGAGAGAGAGAGAGAGAGAGAGAGAGAGAGAGAGAGAGAGAGAGAGAGAGAGAGAGAGAGTTTATTCTAACTCTATTGTTTGACAGGAATACATAACAAAATGAAATATAATAATGAATACTTTATAATAATTATCGTTTTTCTGTTACTCGATGCTTGCAAAAACTTATATAAACTCATATTACATTGTTATTAATGTACATGTAGTTCTAATATCGAGGTGTATTAAGAAATAAACCGATAACCTGCATATCTGTATGATAAGTTATTTCATTATCTTGTAGGTCAGACATATATGAAGGGAATAGTTTTAAATATTTGAAATTTACTTACTGTCCAAAAAGAGTCCATCTGCATAATCTAAAACAGTAAAACAGTAAAATGATAAAAGTTGAATAACGAGATATTGGACTAAATTTCCCATTCTTATACGGTGTTTAAGACACTGTTAACGTAAGGTACCACATTGACAAGGATTGTCCAATTCAATTTGGTTACCAGTCTATTTAGACTGGTATCATCGTTTGAACTATAATTTTATTGATATTCTTGTAATTGCGCATACGTGGGGTGTTCCAAAAATAATGTCATTTGCATTGCTTCTCCTATACTACAAGTGACATTATTTTTGGTCAATCTACTTTTGGAAGCACATTTTATACTATTTTATACTATTTTCAGATACCGATAAACTACAGACCCAAGGGCATTTCTCGAATTGTATCTCTTTCCAGATAGATAATATTTGAGTTTGGAAAACTAAAATAGGGGGTGGAACAAATCTGGTGAATATGGAGGATGTGGGAGGACCGTAACATTCTCCAACTCCAAAAATTCGGTCGCAATGCGTACCTTACGAGCGGATACATAATCATGCAATTTTTTTCAGAACAATGTACATGTATCCGATATTTTTTTTAATATTTACAGAACTTTCCTGTGACCGTTCTGTTTTTGGTGCTGACATTTGCATGACAAGACCTTTGATATCGAAAAAAATAACATACAACACCTTATTCACCGTACGTAATCCCTTGGCAATGATTAGGCGTCTCATAAATTCAAATTAACCAGTCATTCTTCTGTTTAGGTCATATTGCCGTTAGTGTTCGTTCAACATGGATTGTACAAAACCTTTAGAAAAAGGTAGCATAATTATGAACTGTATATTTTGTAATCCCAGTGCGGCGGAATTTGTGATTCTAGTTGTGGAAACATGATTGTACAGTTATTTCGGATATTTTGGCGCCGCTAAAATTTGGCCATATGGGTTGTTATTTTTGGACAGTTAAATTTTGTTTACTTGTGAGAAGAGTACCGTATGTTAAAATTTGACCTACTTGCAATCAGTACATGTATTTGGTCATGTTTCTTTCCCTATATTCTTCATTATCAATTGCTGTAGTTCCCCCATTACCTCCTTAACTACGTTTTCCTGTTCAGATATAATATATATACGTGTAATTCAATATACCTGCTAATAATGACGATAATAAAATAGATACACGTTGAAAACTTTGGATTTCCTCGTCTTTCTATTGTACTTGGATTCACGAAACCCAAAAGCTATACATCATGGTGGATTTTCAATATTTTGTAGAAAGATTAAAAGAAACTGCTGTGAATCACTAGACAATTTATTTTCCCTTAATAACGGATATGTTTTTTTATTTTGATTTGACATGGCAATGCCTTGTTTTTGACAATAGATAAGATTAAGAGGTTGATAAGTAATCCTCGTGGAGTTAGCGTCCAACTCAAGATGGCTACTATGGTAATTTTATGGTCGATACGGTGATCTTGTTAAACGTAAAACAATATGAAGTCCCCCTCTCAGCAATGTTAGATAGTATTCTGGAGTACGACCATACACAGGGACTCCCTTTCATCAATCAGATCTAAAATATAAAAATCTCAGATACCAAAGTATAAATCTTTAGGATGTCCAGGATATAGATACAAATCTGGTAAAAATGGACAAACACGGACCCCTGGAAACCAAGAGGTGGGATCAGGTGCCATGGAGGAGTAAGCCTCCCCTGTCGACCGGTCACACCCGCCGTGAGTCCACAGTCAAGTCCAAATGAAATTCGTGTGGAACGAATCCTCGTCACAGTTTGTACAGACGTCTCAGCAACCGACAACGAAAAGGCAACTCAACATTTCACTTAGTGAAACCGAGTATTTGCAAACAAGTCTATTATATCGACCGTAAAATTTGCAGAACGTTGACATCAAATGCGCTTTTCGATATCCCTTTGTCAATAATTTGTCAGTGAGTAGTTTACATCTGTATATGAAATGTTCATATGTTGAACACGCGCGAGATTTGTCCTTTTAAGACTGCATGATTAGGTATAAGATTATGGTCTTTATTTTGTTAACTTGTATTCATATGCTCTTAAAAATCATTTGTGGATATACCGTGTATCTTTTAATGCTATATAATCGCAAAATAAGAGGGGTGCTTAGTTTATCAATGGTGTTTTAGTAATTATTTTACAGAAATATAAGTATACAATTAATTCAGGTATTCCTACAATGACCATAAGTGTTACACGTGTTTTGTTATAAATTATTGTATATCTCGAAGATAACATTGTTGATAAATTAATATCGCTAACAATTAATTCCCCATTTTAGGCAAGGGTTTTTTAAATCATAAAATCGCTAAAAATACTTCTCGCTAAAATTATATACAAGTGTATCATATTTTTGGACAAAACGCTAAATTTGCGTTTCGCTAAAATTTCCACTTATACGGTATTCAATATTTGTTAAGAAGTTACATGTATCAAGATATATCTAAATATTTGCTGTCTTAAACGTAAGGCGGTCTCCTGAGTGAGGTGGCCTCTAAAGGAGGTTCTACTGTCGTTAACATTATGTACATTTTACAGTCAATCTTTCTGCATACCTGGACATTTTTATATCAGAAATATTCGATCGTGGTTGTTAAATCCTTTAACGACAAACAAAAAGTGGCACATCCGGGTTCTGTCCAAAATCATAAGCTATTTTCTATTTTCAGAATATAGGGATGTACGATATTTTGCTGATTTTATGCATTACCTGGCTCCAATATTTTGTGTCCGGAATTAACCTGTCACCCCTGTGTAGATTTCAATTAGAATTCATCATGGTCGAAATATTGCTTTTATACCGAGTTTTGAACTGACCACTGTCTGACGGTAGTTATTGCTCTTGCCATCATGTCAAATGTCATGTTAAACTTACTTGAAAACGGTTTCACACATAAGGGACATTGTTTGATTCAATGATACTGTGGGACTGCTTGTTATAAATAAATTATACATGTACATTTTTACCCCAGCACTATATGGTATCTTATGTGTACTACACTGGAAATTATACATGTACATTTCTACCCCAGCACTATATGGTATCTGTGAAGGAATATTTTCTTGCGGAAGGTCACTGGCATTTTCTCCTGCAACTTGCTAAAAAAAAAAAAACAAAAAAAACCTTGGGATCCCCCCCCCCCCCCCCCCCCCCCCCCCCCCCCCCCCCCCCCTCCCCACCCCCCCCCCCCCCCCCCCCCCCCCCCCCCCCCCCCACCTGGCCATCAAGTAACTGCATTGAAATAATAATGCCTGTGGTAAATATAGAGGTGGAAACGTTGACGAAAGTACTGGTTGTTTGAACTTGAACCATCGTCGTAACACCACGGTCGGGTCGGGTGCCTTTTAAACAATTTCAGAATTGCATTGGACCAACAGGCTATGCGATAACTTCCGCTACCGATCGCAACTATTGTGATTTGATAAATTGAACAACACCTACTCCTTTAGGAAAATCATAAGCTACGAGTGATTTTGGTCGCATGAAACCACTGGTAGGAAAGATAATAGCGATTCCGGACCGTGGTTTCACGACGATGACCTTGAACTTGATTCAGTAGCTACCCTAACAACGACCTCGAACCCAAAAAATAACAAAATAATGATCGGTCATGTGGCCTTGATTTTGTAGCCAAGGTACCTATCGACGACCTCGCTTTAAGAATGTATTACCTTTGCCTTAGTGTGGCATGTCGATTGAAATTAGAACGCTATAGATAAAAATTGCTTTTATGTACACGAGTCTCGGAAATTGTACTTAAAGTGCAATACCAAGTGAGATCCATTATTTGAAACATCTGATTGTTCGCACAATGTCCAGTATTATTAGTTTGTAACAGGTGAAGCGAGATAATAAGGACACCAATTTCATATATATGTAGTTAGCTGACCCATTTTATATATAAGAATTTGAAAATAATTTGTACTACAAATTATATGATTTGTACAAAAAGAGGCGTCTGTGCACCCAATTTTTATTATTTCAAAAGCCTTTTGTTCGCAGAGCGTTTGTTTGTTTTGCTGTTTAATTATTGTTTTACATATCACCAAGAATATTTGAATTATATGGAGATGTCATCAAAGTTAGATATGGGACCCTGGTTTTAAGTCTCATCCCTAAAGACCCATCAATTATACGTCTTATGCCAATTACAGTGTATTTAAAGTGGGTGCTTATCGACAAAGGTTTTCAAGAGAGTCTTCAAGACTTTTAATCTCAATGCTATCGGTATTATATGACTTTTAATCCCATGTTGATGTCCGTGTTCAGACGGCTTCCACTGGGGGACTTTATTTTTGTGCGGTGTCCTTTCATACTTTTAACAAGGATTTATTCGCCACGTATTTCATTTGAATTTGTCTCAGGAATGGCGACGGGTATGACGGTAAACAGAGAACACCTGCTCCCACTTTTGGATTTCCAGAGATCCACGTTTGTCTAATGTTCACCAGATCTGTATATTGTCTGGTGGACATCCTGAAGCTTAATACTTTGGTATCTGTGATTTTCTGTTTGTTTTATCTGAGCCATACCTTTGCCACTTCCTTAACCAGTCTCACCATTTTTCTGAAAATATACATCTATTTTATATGGAGAGGCGTTTTAGTTACTCCTCTTTGTTGCTTACATTTGCAAATCTGATCCGGATTTTTCGAATATCCTTGATTTCAGAAAACTTTTCCGAGGGTCCTAAGCAGGGTCACATTGTTTCGCTCTATGTACACTCCAAAGAAATACAGATAGACTCCTGATCGTTATCTTTTTTCAAAGAGGGTACTTTTCTTCAATAATTTCAAGACTGTTATTTCTTGAAAAATATTAATGTTCAGAGATATGAGTGATGTAATTTTAGAATTCCATTCAAATTCAAAACATTTCACGTGGGATTATAGTATGCGGAAATACAATACTATTACATAGTATCAGAGTTGTAACTAAATATCCTGATTTTGTTTCTGTCTTCGCAAAGATATCCCCACGCCAACATAAACAGGTTTACAGTAGTGCAATGAAGACATAAAATTCAGATTTATTGATTGTCACGTTTTGATTCATTTTTATTTCCCTATGATTATATATCCCTCTTGTGAATCCGGGGTCACGTCAACGGATTGTTGTCCCGTCGTAGTCGGTTCTGTCTTTTTCGTTGTTGTTGTTGTTGCTGTTGTTGTTGTTGTTACTGTTATTGTCGTTGTTGATGGTATTCCTGTCGTAACTATAACGGGAGGTGTGGCTAAAATAAAGAGTTATATAAGTACTGACACAAGGTGACGACAGATACAGCTTAATCACGTGATGTTTTATCAAAATTTGTATACCGAGTTCTAGACAAACACAAATGAAATACGCCTGTATCATTCACATCCAGTATTTTCTGACTCACAAAACTGTAACTGAACATTTTACATCACATTAGTTGATATATAGCTGTCACATTTATAAAATATAAAATTTATCAAATAAACGTGTCTCCGTGGTCGAGTGGTTACAACATTGCCCTTTGAACCGTGAAGACTCTCACTTCTGATCAGTACGGATTCGAGCCCCGCTAGAAATCTAAGCTGATTTGGATTTTTGTGAGACAGTTTGCCAGTTGACATGCAGAAGGCTGGTGATTTTATCCCCGGGTACATTGTAACAGGATTCTCCCCTCCACCTATAAAAACTGGCCGTCACCATATAAATGCAATAATTGTTTTGTGTAACGCAAAACGACCTTCAAGACAAGTTGAAGAATAAAATAAAACATCTATAAATAACCAGTAAAGTGACTATATAACCAAAACACGTTAATACTATTTATTTGTAGGCCATGGACAAATAACAGATCCCGCTTGTCTACACAACAGACGATGATAACTCCTCCTGACACCTAATCCCAGCTATGGTTTTCCAGAGGTCCGCGTACGTCTGATAGTTAGTATAATTGCTTGTTGTTTATAGTTTGTTTTGCAAATTAATACCTCGGTATTTTTATGTTTTACTGCTGAAACGTGGTGTATACAAATTGGAAGAGTTAAATATTGTATCTTGCTTTCACTCTGTTTTGCTGAATGAAATGTTCGATAGCGGTTAGGATTTGTTCCTCACTTGTTTCATTTTAATTTGACTGAGGACTCACAGCGGGTGTGCCCGGTCAACAGGGGATGCTTACTCCTCCATGACACCTGGTCCTACCTCTGGATTTCCAGAGGTCATTGTCTGTCCAGTTTTCACCAGATTTGTATAATTATGTATCCTGGACATCCTGAATATTTATACTTTGGTTTCTGAGATTTTATTTTATATCAAAGCCAAACTTATTTGATAAATATGTCTATTACCCTGTTTCATTTCCATCTTGCGACAGCTCGCGTTGGCAGATAATCGTTTTGCAACCGAAATGATTACAACATTAAAAGCAAGTGTCTTTCGTATGACCCATAAAAATAAACCCGATACAGCGACCTAAATTACTGAAAGCCAGTGAGGCTAGCCTTCCAATAATGAACTACATGTATGTGAATCTAATATCAAAACAGGAGTTAGAGAGAGAGAGAGAGAGAGAGAGAGAGAGAGAGAGAGAGAGAGAGAGAGAGAGAGAGAGAGAGAGAGAGAGAGAGAGAGAGAGAGAGAGAGAGAGAGAGAGAGAGAGAGAGACTTACGTTTTACAGTGGTTGTTGGTCCAGTGGTCACTGTCTTGGTGTTTACTGGGGCACTTGTTATCGGAGGTTTTGCATTTACATCTATATCAGGGCATAAAAGGTTTTAAAATTAGATTATTTGAACAGTGCAGATTTGCAGAGAGCATGGTGAACTCTGAATACCGAATAGGGTTTCGTGAAATAATCAAAGAACACACGATGGACGAACGATAGATTGGACATTATAAGAGACATTTAGTTAAAAACATGGATCGTGCCTTGATGAAGTTAGACTTATCATGCGTATGCTAATTTATAATTCAGTTTGTTCGGGCGATTTTATTTGGGTAGTTTAAATATTTGGAAGTTAATGATATCTCAAGTTTAGAACCTTGTAAATAGTTAATATTGATATAATATATGTAATAAATTGCAGAGCATCCTGAAACCTAAACCTGAAATCTGATTTTATGAGAATGCCCGCCTGTTTACTTCCGGGAGAACGGTGAATTATTCCTGGGTTTATTGCAACCAGGTTATCCCTTCCACTGTTCACAGTTTTTCCCGCTGTATAAGTTACAAGTTGTTGAGTTAGACGTAAACCATAATTGCTGGGAAATTATAAAGTTAATTAATTAAAACTGTAGTTTTATATTTCTACGACTGACATCATTCATCGTCTTTAAAAGTTTAAGATTCAATTTTCAGCCTCTGGATTTTCGTTAGATGTCCGTGGTTGACCAATATATGTGCATTGTCTTACAAAATACTCTACCACTTAAGTATATAAGAGTTTATTGTTGTTACAATGGGTTAGCCTTTTCAATCCTACAGGCCATAACAACGGGTTAACCCTTCCAATCCTACAGACCATAACAACGGATCCACCCTTTCAACCCTACAGGCCATAACAACGGGTTAACCCTTTCAACCCTACAGGCCATAACAACGGGTTAACCCTTTCAATCCTACAGGCCATAACAACGGATCCACCCTTTCAACCCTACAGGCCATAACAACGGGTTAACCCTTTTAACCCTACAGACCATAACAACGGATCCACCCTTTCAACCCTACAGGCCTTAACAACGGATCCACCCTTTCAACCCTACAGGCCTTAACAACGGATCCACCCTTTCAACCCTACAGGCCTTAACAACGGATCCACCCTTTCAACCCTACAGGCCTTAACAACGGATCCACCCTTTCAACCCTACAGGCCTTAACAACGGATCCACCCTTTCAACCCTACAGGCCTTAACAACGGATCCACCCTTTCAACCCTACAGACCATAATAGATTGGTCTTAAACAAAATCACTCAGATAATTAGAGGTGAAAGAGTTAAAAACATGATGTGTGATCTATGAAATATTGGACAAAGCCAGAGATAAATAGTGATTCCTATATACTGATATAGGCATAAACGATATACATGTTATATAATTGTTTATTTGTTTGTTGTTGTTTAACGGCCCACTCAAGAATCTTTGACTCATATGGAGACGTCACCAAATGCTGGTGAAGGGCTTCAAAGTTTGGCCTATGCTCGGCACTTACGGCCATTGAGCAGTGAGGGTTCTTTAACGTGCCAACACCTACTGTGACATGGGACCTCGGTTTTTACTGCCTCATCCGCAGAACAGAAAACCAACCTGTCGCCGGCTGGACTCGAACTCACGACTTCACGATCAAGAGTCGAGCGCGCTACCGACTGACCCAGGCCGGCTCTATGATATAACTAATCAAGCCCTGTGGTGCACATTTTGGACTCACCCAGATAAATAAATAGCATGGTCTACACTCATAATTCAGGAATGAGCAAGATCATATTGCATGTAAAATAATAATAAAAAATTTATTCTAAATCATACACCACCGAATTTTGACAGTGGAATTAACCATTCATTAAAATGGGTAGGTCCACATGTGACTTCAGGGGTTGATGAGTTGAAGAACATTCCATGATATATAAGCAGCACAAGTTAAGTTCATTTGAAAGAAATAAGATGAAAAAAATACTAATACATAAATATAAAATCATTCAAATGTACTTACCATATTCACATATCCACGCATACTGATTTGAACAGTCGTGATCAACCCACCGTAGTTCGTGGTTGTCAAAAGCGACACAGTCCTGACTATTGTCAAACGTGTTCCTTCGTGGATATCCGTATTCCCAGTGTGTGTAAGAGAATCGCTCATCTTCGTAGAAAAATGAAAAAATAAAAATAGTCAAAATTACTTCAGAATCCAAAAATTAGGGTAGTGCATCTTATATTTTATATGAAACATATTGTAAAATATGTCTACTAATGTCTATAAACTTTTGGCAAGTGGCTGTACTTCCACTTTAACTTTTGTTTTGCTACTCATGACAGTGTAAATATCAGCCCCTGATGTTTGACTAAACAACTGGGCCCAAGACCATACACAAATAATATTCTGAGACAAACTGAATTCTCAAAAGTTAAGAATTTACTTATCTAAATAAAAAGTGAAAACTCGCGGACCATAAAACGACTTAAAATTTTTCATAACTGAGGTAAGATTGTTAAGGTGCAGTGTAAATCTAGTCCAGGACATATGTCCCAATTTGTGTTGTTGTTTTATTGTTGTTTAACGTCCAACACAAGAATATTTCACTCATATGGAGACGTCACCAAATACCGGTGAAGGGCTTATGCTTGGCACTTACGTCCATTGAGCAGTGAGGGTTCTTTAACGTGCCGACACCTAATGTGACATGGGACCTCGGTTTTTATTGTCTCATCCGTAGGACAAGAAAAGCCAGCCGCCTCCGCCGAGTCTCGAACCCACGACCCTCCGGTTACGAATCGAGCACTCTACCGCATATCCAAGACGGCTCTACCATGTCCCGATTCACTTAACTTCGATGTTTGAACAGTATTCTAACCTTAATCTATGAATAATTATTAAATAACAAACCAAGAGGTATAAAACGCGTTAAAATTCAAATAGGCCGCACGTTTTTGGTATAAAAAGGAATAGATATATTAATACCTTTTTAAAATGATCAAAATGTCTTGTAAAATGCCTATACATGATCAAAGTCAGTATTTTCTACATATAATATGTAGGATTATACTCTATCGCGACGGATACGCTGGCTTTAGCGTCTATTTAACCCGGGGCGAAAATAGGGGTGGCCATTTTGTCTGTTAGGAAAAACTTAAGTCAAAGGCAGACTTTACTTAAGTATTTTATCACCTGAGAAAGAAATTTGTCTGAGAATATCTTTATGGTACACAACTTTACCTAAATTGAGAAAATTCTCAAGATTTGAGTAAAATCTTCAAGTTGAGTAAAACATTTGTCTGAGAGTTTTATGACCCCGGGCCTTGGTCTCTGACTTTTAAACTTGTCTAATCCTTAAGATTGACTTACCTGTGACCCATTCAAAGTTTCCTTCTTGATTTATATCGGACAGACCGATCCACATGAACTGATCTTTGTGGAACAGGACCGCTGTATCTCTTAATTGAATGAAATAGTTGATTTCCCAGTCTCTGATGACCACGAGATTACCACCTTTACTCTCACAGTCACTTTTGGCATTGTTCCAATTTCCACGTTTGTTTATCACAAATTGATAACAAACATTGTTTACTGTGTTGTACATCAGGTACTTATCTCTGGGTAAGTGCCGTGGACAATTCTGGTCGCCTGATAGATCTAGGATGAACGGCTTACGTGTTGTTGTTGTTGTACGAAGTAATGACGCAATGAAACCTGGAATGTAAGGGAAAAATACATTTATTATCAAAAAGATGACGCAATGAAACCTGTGATGTAATATTGGGAGAAATAAGTTTATTGCTGAAAAGAAAAACTACCAACTAACATTGCAATATATATGCTAGTATGCATTTAATGTTATGTATGTATGTATGTATGTATGTATGTATGTATGTATGTATGTATGTATGTATGTAGGCATGTATGTATGTATGTATGTATGTATGCATGTATGTAGGCATGTATGCATGTATGTATGTATGTATGTATGTATGTATGTATGTAGGCATGTATGTATGTATGTATGTATGTAGGTATGTAGGCATGTAGGCATGTATGTATGTATGTATGTATGTATGTATGTATGTATGTATGTATGTATGTATGTTTGTATATATGTAGGATAAAAACATAGGGTTTTACACGTTTATACGTTTGTCTATTTGCAACACTTTTGTAAATGGTTCTAAATGACTTCATTAATTTAACAGAATTTGGTTTACTGCTTTATACATTTAAGATCTCGGGAAGAGATCATCAGCCTTCCGCAAGTACACAGGCAGACTTCCTCACAATATCAGGTTATATTCCAGCGGTAGTAAGAGAATTCATAATTTAATGTGTAATACCAAAATCACGCGGCCACAGAAGCCCCACAAATATAGTTCTTAGTATTTCTGGCTATATGAGGCCCCGCAAATATAGTTCTCAGTATTTCTGGCTATATGAGGCCCTACAAATATAATTCTTAGTATTTCTGGCTATATAATGAAAATTACATCCTGTTACACTAAGGTTAAGATATGTTGTTTCGATATTTCCTCATTTTTCAGATTAATATAAACCCATATACTGCCTATAATTGAAAAAAACATAATTGTCGTTCGTTTACGACACTCTTTGCAAATAACATCAGGAATTTGTTTGCGACGTTTACCATCGACCGTCGACAGTTACAAGTGTCAGATACATACTATAGAAAATGTTGAAATGACATCGTAAATATATAGTCAAGGCAAGTATTGCTCCAGTATGGAAGAACAGACGATAACTTTGATGTTCTGAACAAGTACACGTATGTATAACAAATATCATCTTCAGAGCACAGAAAAAAGGTATTGTAAAATTTAGATATTACAGAAATCGGTGAATTAGATCAATGCTATTGACTGTGGACTCACGGCGGGTGTGACCGGTCGACAGGTGATGCTTACTCCTCCATGACACCTGATCCCACTTTCTGATTTCCAGAGGTTCTTGTTTGTCCAATTGTTACCAGATTTGTATATATAGCCTGGACATCCTAAAGATTTATTCTTTGGTATCTGAGATTTTTTATATCAACTGTTGTAAATGTGGAAAGAAAAGTACAAAAAGAAATATTTCCGTCTATTGCCTTGAAACCAATTTCTACAAGAAATGGCTTACCTCTTGAATAAGTGCCAAGCGCAATGTCTTTTTAAAAATATATATGCTATATCATGTTTTTACCTCATATCTAAATACAAGTGCTGGCGGTGGTTTAGTGATTAGGTGTTGACTCACAAGTAGTCTAGAAGTTTCGGATTCGGTTTTGTATCCGAGTCCGCTATCAAACCTTAAACATAGACAGTAATCGTTTCTATGCCAACCTTGTCGGAAGAAAGTGAAAGTCACGAATCTTCCATATGACAAATGAGATGAAACCGAAGTCTTATGACACCCAGGTCAGTTTTTATGAATAAATTTACATGAAATATAGTCTAATTAATACATATAGGTAATGACAAATCAATTATCCCTCTATCTAATGTCTAGTGTTTTTCTTTCATTGCCCATATGTTTCGAATATCGTTCTCTCTTTTAATGTATGTAAACAAAAGGAATCAATGGTCCAAGGGATCTGCCGCAAATATTAAAGGAGAATCACTTACTGTTCAAAAATAGTCCATTGGAGTAGCCGAAAAATAACAGAAGTACAAGAACGGGATATCTGTCTTTGTTTGCCATTTCTTACACTCCCAATTTCCAATGACCAAAACGTTAAAAGGAATAGGATGATAGGATATAGATTCCACTGTCTGAATTCCAGGTCAAAACCAGGTTCAATTCGACGTAATCAAGATAAACCATTGGAACGTCGGTTTTGTCTTGTAGATAAAATTCTTTAACAGACATGTTCTTGTTTTAAAATCACATAAGGCATACAATTGTCAGAATATCATCACGCCACTCTCTGTAGAAGAGAGTTCAATTTGTGAAACTCACGTGTCTTTTTGTATGAGACTTGGATCCGATATACCGTGTGACGGTATGAGTGCATGGTAAATTAAACCTCACTTCATTGGCGTCAATTCATAACACAGGTGTATTTTATTCACCCAGAGCTTGGGAGATCTCAATGTTTGCGAAAAGTTTTTGGCTTGACATAAAACAACAAATAAAACATATCTAGTCATCTATCACCGGGGAAATGAGTATACTTTCCGGCGACAATGAAAAACGATAAGATGCTTCTGTTGGTAATAAGCACTTCTGGATATCCAAAATTACACCCGTACACTCCGAAGCCTAAAATTTAACTACCTGAACATTTTCAAAACGTATGAATATAGATAAGAAGTACAAATGTGTCAATTAGCACAATATGTGTGAAAAGCCTTAAAAGGGGATTAATAGGTAATGGAAATTACTCATTGAAATGAGATTGAATGAAGATTAAACAGAATCACAAATCCATGAATACAACAATGGAGATTAATTGGAGTCTAAATATAACTGTCTTTTGTATGTAAATAATTCCTGTTTTCCGAAACAATCCCGACATTAAATTTTGATAAGAAAATGAATAAATAATATACATGTGGCAAAATATAAGATAAAGTCGAATAAAAAAAAGTCCCAATTCAGTTGTTTATCATAAAATTTCTTTGTGATACATCTGTCGTATATAGCAATAAGAAATACTATATAAATTAACCCTCTCAACCCTACATACCATAAAAGACTGGTCTAATACAATAAAAAAGAGCATACCACTGAAATACCCAGGGATGAAAGGGTAATCAGAATAGAACAAAATAATATAAAGATTTAAAGTAGCAGTGATATTGCCTTCCACAAGCACTCAATCTAATTATAACACAATTTGTCATAGTTCCCGTTTTCTGATATGTTGCGTAGAGGATCTACCAAAACCCAATATTGGGTCACATGCGAGTGATTTCGTAGATGTGACGTTTGCGACCAATGAAAATGCGGGTTACGCGATCTTGAAAATTTAAAGAAAGTTAAAGGGATGTAAACATGATAAACAACAGTGAACAGATAAAATCGGGAAAAAAGATTTCCTTTCATAACCTTGGATTGGATTGAATCAGCAAAGATACTCCAATGAATTCTGCAGACTAGCGATTTCTTAGTAAAGAATGAGTTACATGTCTTTGCCATTCGATAAACTTTGAAGATCTTGTAAGTTGTATTTTCATTGGCCGAACAGTACACACCTACTAAAGGTCACTCATATGTGACCCCATCGCGGGTTTCGTTAAATCCTGACAAATCATCATCACACCGAAGAATCATTCGCACATTAAAGTTTACTCTATTTCATGGCATTTTCATGTCAAGTAATCTAAAATATAACTACTAACCAGAAATTTGAAAGAGCAAAGAAACAAAACAATTCATAAATGCAACTGAGGGCCAATAAAACATGAGACGCTAATACAGTATGTCATTACTAATGCCACCACAATACATTCATTCTATTCACACCCCAACCAATATATTTCAAATGCACTTTTAACCACCCCCCACCAAGACAATTTTTTTCTGGAATAGCCCTCATCTAATCAACCATCTAATTTTTCAACGTTTTAATGACTACGAGTAAGTCTAGCTTTTTGGCAGTCATGATGCCTTCTTTCTCTTTCCTCCACAGCGTGGCAGATTCAATGTCTGGCCTTTCTTTCTTTAGTTCTTCTTGTCTTTTACAAGAATCTGTGTATATTGCCTGCATGATGTTTTCATATTGATTACCATTTTGGGATCAACTTTTGTTTTTTGAAGTACTGTATACTAGTTTACTCTTCAGCTTTCAAAGTATGTTTCACAGTTTGAACTACATTGTAGGTCTGCATATTTATTCTTCCAGGTTTATTGTCAAGAATGTCATCAATCCACGGATATTTATCTGGCTTATTTTTCTTTGTGGAATCCGATTAACAACAGTGCACCAAGCATCAGCACTTACTTTTTTAATTTCTTATGATTCATCCCCTACCTTTGTTAACTTCGTATTTCCTGCGACAAAAGTGCCTAGAAATTGCAATAAGTCACATGATCAATGCAATGTATTTTCTGAAACGTTCCGGATCATTGAAACGACGTATTAAATTGTCCCGTGTTAAATGTAGTTGTCGGCATGTTAAAGCGATATAAGGTGTCACAATGATGATTTCTGTCCCATGACATATAAACGAGAATACAATAGAATATGTGTTCAAATACATTATCAAACACGTAAAACGTTTTAAATGATCTTCTTTTGAAAATTATGTTTTTTTTTTAGAATTTAAGTTTTCCCGTACCTTAAAAAATCCGGCTGTATTTCCGTATGCAATGACCTTTCCGATAACCTCTTTCGCCATATCAAATGTGCTTCGTAATTGGGTCAAGGGGATGTCGGTTCTTTAAACGCTCGGTCTATCAGCAATCTCGGCCCTTGACATAATCGACTTATGTTAAAGTTTTGTATTCTATTCTTTTTTTGGTCTATTTTTGTTTTTGTTTATTTATTTTTAAAATACAGGACGTGTTTTTATTGGAAAGTATTATGTAAAATATATGCTTTTCAACGCTATTTTAAATACCTGAATCAAATCGAATGAGTATATGAATAGAAATACCAGGACCCGAGACCATAAACAAGGAAAATTCGGAGACAAATTTTATTCTCAAAAGTTAAGAATTTACTCATCTGAGTAAAACGTGAAAACTCGCGGACAATAAATCGACATTAGAATTTTCTCAACTGAGGTAAAATTGTCAAGGGGCAGTGTAAATCTCGTCCAGGACATATGTCCCAATTTAAGTTCCGATTCACTTAACTTCGATGTTTGAATATTATTCTTACCATTATCTATGATTACTTATTTAATAACCAAGCAAGAGGAATAAAACGTGTAAAAATCAAGTAGGATAGTAATTGTAACTAGCAGAATTAACTAGAATTAACTATAAGTAGAAAGATGTGTTACCTGGCATAACATTGACCTCGCATGTGATCTTGACCTTACATCTGACTTGACCCTCACCAGGTGCTATATATGTAACATTCATGATGACAGGAAGGTATACTTTTATCCTGTAACACGCTTTGTGGCATAAAAAGGGAGATAGATATAAATTTGTCTAAAAACATTAAAAACGTCTTGTAAAATGCCAATACATGACCTAAGTCAGTAATTTATACATATAATATGTATCATGTATATGATAAACAATATTCAAGATACAAGTAATTTAGTAAAAGTTCAATAGATAAGATAAATGATTCGGAACATACACCAGGGCACATATACCTGACTTAATTTACACCGTCTCTATTGTTAATTTAAACAACCGTCTGTATGACCAAAAGAAGCCAACAGAGAAATAAGTGTTGGTATCCTAAACCTATTCCGCTAAATAACACGTTGTTTCCGAAAGCCATATGATTAACCATGTTCCGAAATGCTCTAGGGCGACAATGATAATGGCATTTGCGTATTTATCCCGAGGCGAACGAAGGGGGCAGTCATTTTCGCTTTAAGAATTACTTAAGTCAACTACATGCCGTACTTAAGTATTTTATCACTTGAGAAAGAAATTTGTCTAAGAATTTCTTTATTGCCCACAACTTTACCTAAGTTGAGAAAATTCTCAAGATTTGAGTAAAATCCTGAAGTTTAGTAAAACAATTGTCAGAGAATAGTTTTATGGCCCTGTTGCCAAATCAAAACAACAAAACTGTTATAACTATGCGTAGCAAATGCTTTAAAATTGTGCCGCCATGTCCGGTGGAGTTGGCCAGTTAATATGCGTCAAGAATGATTCCGCCGAGAATGCAATGGGACGACTTAAAAATGGGACGGGATCACCCGATATACCCGACACGTGGACAATTTCAGAAACGAATGTTGTGCTCTTTCTTTTTACTTTATGTACCTTAATTTACTGCTGTTTCCTCTAAAAACAGACTTCGGTGTTTTTGTTTTGCTCGTCATACCGCTTCTGTTAGCGGGTCACCGGAAGGTGGCGCTCTACGTCGCATGAACATATCTAATTACCATATCTCGCAATCCGAAGTCAATTTCAGCTTTCAGATAAGTTCTTTCCAACTTTTATCAAGTTTGAGCAAAAACATAATTTTACTCCTCAATTCACAACATTCATAGTTAAAAAAAAATTCTTCTCGGTGTGCCATGATTTACATACAATAAATAGCACAATGTCATGTATACCAGAACTACCATGTAAACCTTTAATTGGATATATTTGTAAAAGCAATAAGGGTTTTATATATATATATATATATATATATATATATAATGTATTCATTGCAAATTTGTACATAAAGCTGAAAGTAAATGGGAGCTTGGGTTGACTCTAGATCTACTGTTTGATAGGAAAACTGCAAATTTAAATGCATTGCCATTTACAAATGATTCTCCGATTATCTGATTCCAATATAGCTTAATTTCATAGAATATACATTACATGTATATAAATATTTAAACTTTACATGTAGTTTGATATAACACTGATATTTTGTTTTTATATAAGGCGAAATGGTTTTTTTTTATTTAGAGACCACTGAAAAAATGTCAATATCAACATTTAACACACACACACACACACACACACACACACATATATATATAAGCAATATCATTTAATAAATATAGTTTTATCTGACTGAATGGAAATTTGTATAAATATAAAAATCTCAGATACCAAAGTATAAA
The DNA here is from genome assembly GCA_030159075.1 of Atrina japonica. NCBI lineage: Eukaryota > Metazoa > Mollusca > Bivalvia > Pterioida > Pinnidae > Atrina > Atrina japonica. The sequence goes on along the minus strand of BROG01000026.1, from coordinate 1,358,139 downwards.
TCTTAAGGATGTTCAGGATATACATACAAATCTGGTAAAAACGGACAAACACGGACCTCTGGAAACCAAGAGGTGGAATCAGTAAGCATCCCCTGTCGACTGGTCACACCCGCCATGAGTCCACAGTCAAATCCAAATGAAATATGTGAGGAACGAATAGAAACCAAACACCAAGATCGATAAAAATATGATAATAATTTAAACAAAGATATTTCCATTACTCAAAAGTTTTATTTGAAATCACACAAAATTGAAAATCAAAGAAACTTTCTTTTCAGTGTATAGTCCGTTAGAAACTATGCCAAAAGTTTCGGTATTCATTATGAATCATATAGTTTTAATAATTTTTATAATCATCCTATTATAACACCCTCTATGGGTTCTGTTGTGGTTGTCGGTGTTGTAGTGGTAGTTGTTGGCATAGTAGTCGTTGTCGGTGTAGTTGTCGGAGTAGTAGTAGTTGTCGGGATTGTAGTAGTTGTCGGGATTGTAGTAGTTGTTGGCGTCGTAGTGGTTGTCGGTGTCGTAGTGGTTGTCGGTGTCGTAGTGGATGTCGGGGTAGTAGTAGTTGTTGGTGTAGTTGTGGTGGTTGGCTCCGGAGTGGTTGGCTTAGGCGTGTGTGTAGTCGCTAGAATAAAAAATGACGGGGATTCATTTCATACGAAGTCAAACTATTTGTACTGTATATTTCAGAGTCCTTATTATGTTGCTATAATACACCCAATGAAAATCATATTCGTAAGCAAAATTAATTGTGTTTATATTTAATCAAATTGTTCAGCATTAGATTAATATGCAATAACAATAAAGAAATACAAAAAGGCATAAAAATTCATAAATTCCTGTATATTTTGTGGAAATTGACTGCGAAACCCAGGTTTGGCACCTTTTCAATTGCATTTGATGAACTCAACCTTTCTATTTGTATATGAGTATTGAATACCTCATTGGTCCTGACCTTATTTTCACAAAATATATAGGAATATAAGATTTTTATGCCTGTGTATAGCTATTATGTGTTATTGTACATCAAGTACAAGTAGTAAAAGTAGAAAAAATCGAAACAATATTTTGGGAAAACACAGCTAATGCCTCTTTAAAGAAATCATCGATTTTCATTACTTTTTGTCCAGAATACTAGTAACTGCTAAAGTTATTTAGATAATGTATATTATTATTTCAATGTTACTGTTAACTCATTCAACCCTTATGACACTTTTGAACTGGAATATGCTATTGATTTACTGAAGAGTCCATTGTTTTTGAGGGGTTGACGAGTTAAAAAAACTAATCTCAAATACGTACAAAACTGTTACATTACTTACGGTGTGCTGTTGGTTTAGTCGGTGGTTTCGCATCTAAATCTGAAATGATATAGAACATTTGAGTTCAACGTCAGGAGAAAAATATAAAGTACATATCTATGTCTACCGATACTACTGATCCTACTCCTCCTCCTACTACTACTTATACAACCACCAGTTCTACTACGACTACTACTACTACTACTACCACTACTACTACTACTACTGCTGCTGCTACTACTAACACAACAAATACTACCAATTCTACTACCACTAAAACAACAACAACAACGAAAACAACAACTACTACTACTACCTACTTCATCTACTACTAATTCTACACCTACCACTAATACAACCACCAATTTTACTACTACTGCTACTAACAACTGCTAGATACTACTACTGATACAATAGATCTCGCCTAAAGACCGTCGTTCATATACATTATATATCGAAATCTAATATATACAGAAATTTGAGCGTTTTCACATATCTTAAGTGTGACACAAAAGCCTATAATTCAATATTGGTGTAAACAGACATACGAAAGTAATGACACATTTAGCGCGCTGGATAGTATTAGCTCTCTTTAACGCCGCGTCTTTGAATTGACTGAAACGTAGTTCTTAAACAATGGAAGAAATACCACTTTTCTCGGTGAAGCTCAAACGATTAACAATAAATGTCTTGAACGTCTATGAGATTTACTTACTGTATTCACAAATCCATCCATAATTTTTGGAGCAATTTTTGTCAACCCACTTGTAATCTGTATTATCGTAGACGACGCAGTCTTGGTCAATACCATAAATATCATCAGGTTTATGCCCGTTTTCCCACGCTGCATATGTTAGTTGTTCACCTTGAGAAAAAATAGACAACAACTTTACATGTCAAGTAGAGAACATACTTTACTCCATTTTAAAACGTGATTTTTCACAATAAAATATCGATACAAAACTCAATATTCTTAAAATAAAGCTTAACGTGAGAAACCTCATGACGGATGTGAACGGTGGATAGATGATCACCCCTTCTGTGACACCTATGTTCACGTGGAAATTCTGTGAAGGGTGTGACTGGCGATGATCATCCCTCTGTGACACCTGTGTTTACGTGAGAAATTCTATGAAGGGTGTGACTGGCGATGATCATCTCTCTGTGACACCTGTGTTTACGTGAGAAATACTATGAAGGGTGTGACTGGCGATGATCATCCTTCTGTGACACCTGTGTTCACGTGAGAAATTCTATGACGGGTGTGACCGGTGATGATCACCCCGCTGTGACACCTGTGTTTACGTGAGAAATTCTATGACGGGTGTGACCGGTGATAATCCCCCTCTGTGATACCTGTGATTACATGGGGAATTTCACGATAGGTGTCACCGATGATGCCCACCCGCATCCCTCTTTGACGCCTATGTGTACTTGATGAATTGCGACAGGTGTGATCGGTGATGCGCATATGCACCCCTCTCTGACACCCTTGTGTACGTGAGGAATCAGTCGACCGGTGTGATCGGTGATGCGTATACGCATCCCACTCTGACACTTGTGTCACGTGATGGTTCTCGTGCTGATGATCTCCCTTTTGTGACATACGGGTTTACCTGAGGAATATATGGCAGATGCACACCCCTCTGTTACACCCTGTTTTACGTGAGGAATCGCGACGGCGTGAATGGCGATTCTCTCACTTGAGACTGATTTGTTATCGAATTTAGATGTTGTGGGAAATGTTATCTAACCCTGTAGTTTCCGGAAGTGCCGGAAATAGTTTTAAACACTTTTTAATCGTCTGCTTGTAAACGAATATGGATTCATATAACTGTTCCAACGTGACAGAAAACTGCAAAACACCAATCCTCGTGCACAAAATTTTGTTAGCCAATGACTCAGCAAGCCTCGTAATGGACAAACAAAATTTTGTGAACTCGGGTTGAGATTTCGCCATCCCTACCTCAAAGTGTTGATAGATTGTGGCAGAGGACGCTCACTCTTTCCGTACACCTGGTCCTATCCCGTTTGGGATTCGCTGTTCTTCGTATTTGTATATCTGATTTGTCGTGTTGTAATGGACTTTGAGTTTCGATTATCCAATGGTACGTCTTCCTTTGTATTGTATTATTCTGATCTTTCTGTGACGATTGGACCCGCTTAGCGCACTCGCTTTTCACCAATGCGACCCGGGTTCGATCCTCGGATTGGGCAGGGAAGTATGTGAAATGGTTACCAACCCGGATACGCTCCTGTCCTTCGGACTGAGACAGTAAAAACCGAGGTCCCGTGTCACAGTGAGTGTCTGCACGTTAAAGAACCCTCACTGCTCAATGGCTATAGGTGTCGAGCATAGGCCAAAATTTGAAGCCCTTCACCGGCATTGGTGACGTCTCCATATGAGTGAAAGATTCTTGAGTGGGACGTTAAACAACAATAAACAAACAAACTAAATCTACTCATTACTAAAGCTCAACTTTTCAGTAGTTTATACAATTTTTGGATGTGACTGAGAAAACTTTATCCAAGGTCAAGATGATTATTTAAAAAAAAAAATGAAAACTGCCTTATGTAGGATACTCAAAATTCGAGTATAAATTTCAAAAACTACTTTTATACACTATACATTTCTATAGTTTTCTTCAAACTAGTAATGATTTTCATCACTATTTACACGTGTAAGCTATATATATATATATATATATATATATATATATATATATATATATATATATATATATATATATATATATATATATATATATATATATATATATATATATATATATATATATATATTACAGCATCAGTTATGTGTGCTTTACTCAGAAAATCATGAGAAAGGTTTTTGCAGTTTCCGTAAAATTATCATCATCAACATATCCATGGTGATTATCACGATAGGAATAAATATTTATATTATTCCTTAATGGGACACTGCTAAAATAAAATTGGTTGGATGAATCAGTGGTTGGTCAGACAAAACATATACCCTATCCATCGAGAAGCCACGGAAAGTAATATTACGGGCAATGTCCTTCTGGGTGCCTCATGCATTTTCCTGTACGAGTTGTCGCGCTTACTCTGCAGATGCGCAGACGAAAATGGCGGAAGAAGATCGGTTCCGCATAGGAAACAAAAAAGATATAGCTGCATGAAGATTTAATGATATTGTCCATCGATATATAAGGTTGTCTTTCTGTCTGTCTGTAAGTCAGCATCAAAGGTATTCATGTACTGTTCACATTGTCTTTCCCACTCCGCTAACTGTCTGTGTGAATTCCACCATTGGCACCAACTCTGTTGCCAGTGTTGGTATGGAGACAGATTTAAGATTATGAATATTTGATCGTGCTGTTCTTTTTTTCAGGACCGTAGTTGAGTAAAGTGAACTATTTATCGTCCTGTTGTGAGGAAGATATGAACATTTGTTCAACCGAGAAAAATCACAGTAAATACTTCTGGATTGAACAAAATTATTCACATCTCCGCTACGGAAGGTTAATAAATGTTAAAATATACTTATACGTTGTAACCTCTGTTGGATCAACCTGCTATGTGCATATGATTTTCAATATTTAAAACTGGGACCAAAACCGTCTTTGTAATAGCATGTTCTCTGGTGACTTCGGTCTCTGACCTTACTCCTGATTTTTCATGTTTGCCCTCACGGCCTCAGCTGTATTTGATAGTATATTAATATGTATTCTTGCCGTACTTGCAGTACAGAATGAGATGTCACCCCTTTCTACGATTTAATAGTTTTGTCTTAGTTAAAAAGTGATATAACTGATCTACTAAATAATAGATTTCTAATCAACATGAAAATTATTGTATTCAATAATTATTTTGAAGATGTGTTAATGTTTCGGATGGCTTTTCTCCTTACATGATTACGCCCAAGTTTTTGGCGTAGAAGAGAACCGAGTTTGCGCCATATACATTATGTACTTATCATGTATCCTTATCAATGAAAAATGGTAATGAATTCATAATGTTTTGTTTAATTTACAACAAATCACAAAAACATCAACATTTTATGTAACGTATCATCATTATAATATAGTGCGTATAAATATAACCTAAAAGTAGTTCCAGAACCGCAAAACCGGTTCCGGGCGTATTATGTGTAATTTTGTGTATACGTTTTTGAATGTATATGTTGACATAGATGTATTTATACCCGAGTTTTTGACGCAACAATTTAATGACCGAGCTTACGAGGTCCTTCTCCGCGCCATGAACGAATGCGTACATATTTCAAAATATACATTTAATAATATTTTATTATATAAAACGAAAGTTGGATATATAATTTTGTAAGATATTGCACTTTTAAATCTAATGTTGAATAAAAGGAAAACGCATGTAGAATATATGATAATTTCAGATATTGTTCTGTCCTTCGGATGAGACAGTAAAAACCGAGGTCCCGTGTCACAGTAGATGTCAGCACATTAAAGAACCCTCACTTCTCAATGGCCGTAAGTGCCGAGCATAGGCCAAAATTTTAAGCCCTTCACCGGCATTTGGTGACGTCTCCATATGAGTGAAAGATTCTTGAGTGGGACATTAAACAACAATAAACAAACAAACATCAGATATTGTTTAACTTGAAGTTAACCTTGAAACTGACCTTGAACATTAAAGAACTTTATCCCTTGCCAGTAGAAGATCAAATGAATATGAAATAACTTTACTCCATGCCATTAGGGGGCATGAATAAAATGGTTTTAAGAGGAACATTTACATAATTAGTCAAATAATAGACAGATAAGCAGTCAGGTAGAAAGCTGGCAAATCAAAGTTATGATCCATAATAACCACCACCACCACCACAATAACAACAGTTCCTATCGATTAAAATAAAATTATGTAAACTAAAATGTCGAATATGAATTTGAAAGAAGCAGTTACCTGTCACCCATTTGAAATTTCCCTCCTCTTCAGAGTCGGATAGTCCAATCCATAGGTATCGTTCATTGTATGCAAGAACTGCTTTATGTCGAAGTTGAATAAAGAAATTGACAAGGTAATCCCTAATTACAACAAGATTACCTCCTTCGCTTTCACAATCGTTTTTGGCATATTGCCAATTGTTACGATCAGTTATATCAAACTTATAACACTTGCCGTTACTTGTGTCATAAAACAGAAATTTATTCCTGGTCAAATGACTCGGACATCTGCTGACAAACGGGTCGAGAATAACTGAACTCGTTGCATTGTCAAGTAACAAACCTTTAATAATAAAAAAAGACGATAGATAGATTTCACACTGTTAAATTTATGTAAATTTACGAGTTATTTCCCTTTGTCCGCCATAATGTCGACCATATTGCTCAGTTTACGCAGAATTAGTGAAGGGGACAACAGTTTGCTTTTATCAAAATGAGTTTTATATTTTAATAATATTTGAAATCAATAAATAAAACAAGAATCAAAAAAGAGGTTTTCAAGCTATTTAACGCCAGCACACTTGATTTCATTGAATCATTGATTTCTGAGGGAAATAATTATGTATGTCACCCTACAATATGGCGGCAAAAGGGAAATAACTCGCGCCAAATTACTGCTTGTGGAAATTATCTTGACCTAATGTTCAACGCTTTTCTACAAGATGCTCAATTACATCTTTATGTAAATATATGTATAAATTGATTCTGGTGCCATATAGCAGATTATCCCCTGGCAGCTCTCCCCGGATGATCTACTATATCGCAGAAAATCCCCCGGAGAGGTTTTACTGTGTCATCCCTATCCATACCATAGCAGACCTCCCCTCGTAGCGTTACCGATCTAGAATTTATACAGAATTATACAAAACGTCGTATGTATAAAAGGGACTTGACTTATAGTGTAATATCATTTTAGGCAAACCAGGAATGTTTTCCGGAATGTCAAACAGAGAGGATAACCTACTACATAGAGAAATATCTGGGGGTAAAGAACTGCTATATAGCAGATCACCCCGCAGGATGTTTTGCGATATAGTAGATCATCGAGGGAAGATATACTAGGGGAAACGTATAACATCGTCGTTCATTTCATCTGAAGAACATTACTCAAAATCTTTTAACATTTATTTAGATAAACCTAATTACTAGGTGGGTCGATGGAATTGGACGGCAACTGAAAATGTACTTGAAGAATACCAAGATCATGAAGTAAGTTTTATTGCAAAAGACTACATTTGTGTTATCTACGATAATAATGAAAATAATGATGATGTTACTTCTATTTTATATTAACTACTTCACCTACAACTGTTACTACTAATATAAGGATACTACCATGACATACCACTATTTCGTCGACCACTAAAATACCATAACTACTTCAACTACAAATGTACTACTACTACTACTGCTGCTGCTGCTGCTACTACTACTACCTCCACTACCACTACTACTACTACTACTACTACTACTACTACTACTACTACTACTACTACTACTACTACTACCTCCACTACCACCACTACTACTACTACTACTACTACTACTACTACTACTACTACCACTACTACTACTACCTCCACTACCACCACTACTACTACTACTACTACTACTACTACCTCCACTACCACTACTACTACTACTACTACTACTACTACTACTACTACCTCCACTACCACTACTACTACTACTACTACTACTACTGCTACTACTACTACCTCCACTACCACTACTACTACTACTACTACTACTACTACTACTACTACTACTACTACCTCCACTACCACTACTACTACTACTACTACTACTACTACTACCACTACTACTACTACTACTACTTCCACTACTACTGCTACTACTACTATTACTACTACTACTACTACTACTACTACTACTACTACTACTACTACTACTACTACTACTACTACTTCTACTAATACTACCATAATAACTTCTACTGTACAATTACTAATATCAATCAAGTTTTTATTTATCATGTCCTGACGTTTTGGTAAAACCAGAGGAAAATCAAAAAGTGAGAACATGGTACTAAAAATAATCCCATTAATCCCCATACAAAAATTAATGCAAAAAATAAAAAAAAAGCTACGTGGTTGTGATTTACATTTTGTGTAGGTACATACAGATTTATATAGATTATCTAGTCACTGTGGTATATCCGTGTTCTATCTAATTGATATCAAAACAATACTGCCTATTTTCTAAATACTCTCTAAAAGCCCCATCTAATTAATTTTTTGCGTGTGTTTTTATCGAGGTGAAATAAAATTTATTATTATTTTCATGCTTTCCACTACAACCCCAGCAAACGCGAAATATAGGTTCCGCTAACAAAAAAAAACAAAAAACAAAAAAAGAAATCGTGCGTATAAAAAAAGTAGGTTTGGCAATTTTTAAATTCTAAATTTTAAATTGACTTACTCAACCTTATTTGTATATGAATGCCACACTTGACCTAACCTTATTTTCACAAAATATATAGGAATATAATATTTTTTATGCATGTGGATAGCTCTTATTTGTTATTTAATATCAAGTAAAAGTAGAAAAAATTGAAATAATTTTGGGGTTAACCCAGCTAATACCCTTAAAGATTTTAACTTCCCATTTTGAAGGTTACATGAACCGAAATTAAATTATTCTCGATACGTCAAATATAACAAGGAAGACCATTTCCAATGTACTTGATAAGAATCTGAGGGTCTTAGGATATCACTACCAGACAAATCTCACAGACCTTCAAATAGATCAATTTTCTAAGAACAAAAAATATTTTAGTTTCAATATGCTTGTCATTTTGAATAATCACATTTTAGAATCGAAGTACTGAAAGTACTGATGCGAGCAGATGGCAAAAGTTTTAATGAGGTATAATACACTCAGTATACTTAATACTTTTTAATTCGGTAAAGTTAGGTTTTACAAAAAAGTAAATTAACATCGGGTCAGACATTTGGCCTAACGTGAGTACTGATGACTTATTTATTTTGCTACAAACTACATAGATCAGCGATATGATTTTAAAATCTTGTGTTTATAAACATCGTTTCATCGATATTAAATTTCTATGCAACAGGGCAGTATTATACCCTTACCTATACTTCCTATCAGTAGTCTTCAATCTCAAGGTCAATACGTGTACATGTAAAACATTTTCCCAACTTCAGAGACTGCCGCGAGTTTCTCGTCAGTTAAGATCACGTAAATGAGGAATGACGCAGCTTCTATGTCCAACTCCACAGACAGATCAAAGGGAAACTTGACCAAAACTCATTTGCATATTAATCGTGCGCAAGAATTGTTAACAGTCCAGTCTATCGCTTTTAATGTCAATTCTATCACAAGAGTATAATGGTAAAACATAATTGAAAAGTAACATTCTAAAGCAAATTTATAATATCTTAAAATTCATAAAGGACGCCGAACTGACCTTTAATAGCATATATTTCAACAAGTCTTGTAGACCTATATTTTTTTAGCGAATTGTTACTATATTTCCGTCATTTTAAAAAGCATAACTATACGAATCAAAGTGTGACTTGGAAATTTCAATCTTGATGTTGAGTTTATGTTGCTGAAATACACATACATGTGTAATTTTGCAGCAATGTAATGTGTTATTAACCCCATACAGCAAAATGTGCTTTGACTTGTTCCCAATAAACAACTTAGCATAACATAACTGCGTTGATGTTCCATCAACTCGTAAAAATGTCCAACAATATGCCTTAGATTTTAATGTGAAGGAAATGTTTGTATATTACACCAGTACCTATAAATGAAGCAGTTTATTTAAGTTTATAAATCTGTTTCAGTATTTGTTAAGTTTTTTTTGTGACTCACCTTCTACGAAAATCCCATGGTAAAAAGAGACAGTTAACATGGAAATGAAAAAGCACGGAGTTATTTCGATTGCCATGACTGTAATCGCGTTATATAGGAATTTGGGCATTAACAAGGTCATAACCAAATCTTTCGTCTACTATCGTACGATCAAATAGCGTACAACGAGGCCCGTTTATACGATAACTAATTAGAGCTTATCTGAGTCATGAAGTTAGAAATAAGTGTTGGACTTAATATAAAAATGGTACAACTGCAGTTTACCGGTCACTGTAGAAAAAGTCAGGGAAAATACCTCTAACCTAATCCTAACCTTAAATCCTAACCTTACCCTAAATCCTAATCTAAACCATAACCCTAGGAATGGCCATGGCGGCAGCGACCGTCAGAATATTTGAAAAAAGAATATGATATGGATAAAACTTACTACATTATCCATTTTAAGAAGATGTCGTTACCAAAAGAATTTTATTGTAACATAGGGTTATACTACAAAATGTGTCTAATAAAGAATCCCACTGTACAACTGAATGTGAAAATTTAAATGAAATAAAAATGGCGATTTATGATATAATTGTGTTTCAGATTATTCTACAGGTTAAGGATTTCATTTGACCTTAAAGATTCTCAACGGGATACGTAACTGGTAACCAAGCTTATATCATACTAATACCAAGTAATTGTTCTCTTATCAGCGAGACGTTCACAGTTATTTCGTTCAGTACCTGTTGTAAGGGATTGGTACCATGATGCGCCAACTACATCTCATGTATATATTTCTCATTGTGAACATTTACATTTTTAAATCACACGCAAAAAATGACATACAAACAACACTGACGAAATTGGCAAAGGAAATAAATGACCTACAAGCCAAAAGGGACACCATGATTTTGCCACCACTGCTATGGAAACACGACAAAGGACTCTATGCTAGTCACGTAAAATTGAATTTCCATGGTTCACAAGAAATGGCTGCCATTCGAGACGGGTTTGCAGTGCTCGACAACAACATGTTTGCTACAGCGTGGATAACCTCGTCTTTATTGGAGGCTAAAATATATGGCAAAGGATTTCACCCTGATGTAGAGCAGATTGATAATGCCATAGAAGCAATTGGTAAGGTAACCTCTATTGTATATTATATAATAAGCATTACATAAAATCGTTTGTCTGTAACTTTGGTTACCTGCAATTTGAATAAATCGTGAAAGTCAAATAAATCTTTTCTAATACACATTACTAAATACAGTTTAGCAACATTTATTCTTACCCAACAATGTGTGTTAGAGTTTTTTTTTTTTTTAGAGTTATTGCCCTTTAAATAGAAGAGGCTATAAATGAAACGGATATACGTCAAGAAATGACATACCGTTATTTAATCTACGCATGGTAAATCAATATTGTCCCTATATTTGATTATCAAATCCCTAGAACCTTAAATACAAGATACTTTTCCCTTTTGATTATCGGTTTCTGTTTATTGTGGATCTTCTTTATAAAAAGATATAAATTGTATCATATATGATTGTGACAATAAAATAGTGGGTGGCATAGAAACAGATATATAAAATAAAATATCATTTAAAATATGTAGATTTTTTATTTTTTGCCTCGTACAATCAATCTTCTTTTTATGAAAATAAATGAACCTAATAAAATATATTTAAGATAGATTTGCAATTTAAATGGGCATTAGCTGTGTCTTTAGTCATTCTTTTTTAAAACTGTTTTACATATTTAAGCCGATATGCAAAAACAAAAAAGAGATATACACAGGCATAACATTTTATATTCCTATATATTTTGTGAAAATTGCTTGAAAAACCCAGGTTTGACACTTTTTCATTTGCAATTGATTAACTCAACCTTATTATTTGTATATGAATACCACACTGGAACTCACCTTGTTTTCACAAAATATATAGGTATATAAGTATATGTTGCTCTGTAGAGCTCTTATTTATTACTGTACATCAAGTACAAAATATATAGGTATATAAGTATATTTTGCTCTGTAGAGCTCTTATTTATTATAACTTTGGTAGTATGTTTATAACATTTATTACTGTACATCAAGTACAAGTAGTAAAAGAAGACGAAGAAGAAAAACAAAACGATTTTTGGGGGGTAAACAGAGCTAAAGTCCCTTTAAGCATTCTCTTTGACAATATTTCATGAAATTTTCTTCATTATCGCAAAAATGTTAACTAAAACATCATTAGTTACATCATTTCAAAACTGCATCCTAATTAAAACGCACGGTGGTGGAATATTATTACAGACATATGCATGTGTATCAAATACAGTTATATACAAATATAAACAGAGTTGTGACAGATTGTACATATTATATTATTGTGCTATATTACACATACAACTTAACACTGGTATAATGCGTAAAACAGAGTACCATAAATGTACATGTACAGGTCTACCAAGGTAAATTGGCACATGTTTACATACACAACGAGACAAAATCAAATCATAACAGGGATGACAAGCCACTTGCCGTCACAAAAGTATTAAAAATTCAGTAATGCATGGAGTCCGTGCAAGGCAATATGTTTTACCTGTACAACCTATTTTTGGAAAGTAGACCGTATATTTTTGGTTTTTTATTCTACTCGGATGTGCCACTTTACCTTGGTACACCTATTCATATATAATTTTACATTATTAAGACAGATTGGTATATGATATTAACTCTGAAAAGATTATTTCTCACGGTAGAAGCGTTTTTATATATATATATATATATATATATATATATATATATATATATATATATATATATATATATATATATATAGCTAAATTACATATCGTGTAAGGGAAAATTTTAGCGAGAGACAAAGTTTGCGTTTCGTCCTATAAATATGGTATATAATTTTAGCGAGAATTTTTTTTAACGATTTTATTGTTAAAAAAACACGTCTTAACTACGATGAGGAATGATTTATTAGCGATGTCAAATTTTAGCGATCTCAGCAACCTCGCTAATAATGCCAAAATTTATTCTTTCCTAGTTCTGGTAATTCTTTGTGTGTTTTGTGACCTGAACTGCTTTAAAAACTGAGGGGTTTCGGTAATAGTAAGGTTTTATGTATTTTTACTAAAAGAAAAATAAAATCTACATTTAGCCTAAAAGTGAAGCTTTAGGGATTTATATTTTATGTTAGCTACATAGACACGCGGTGTGTAAAATATGGCACGCACTGGTTTCCATTGATGTAAATGGTAATATTCATGATGCGGGGGCGTAGCTGGGTTCATATGAAGTGCAAGCCAGTAAGGGGGAATTGGGGGAATGCCTCCAAAGATTTATTTTTACTACACGCAAACTGGTGCGTTCTAAGGGGCTAAAATTGGTTAAAATTGGCTAAAATGCAAAGTGTTAAGACTGTATTTTGTTAATTTTTTATTTATTGAGAATTTGCAATTTTCTGACGTCAACTATATTTTCAAACTCCGCGATGTACACGCCATGACTTGACTGCGTATGCGGAGCTACACAACAGCTGATAAATAGTGTCTCATTAAAATGAGTAAAAAATAATTTACCTTTTTATACATTTTTGAGATAGAATTTTAAACCATCGATATTTTGAGTGAGAAAGTACATGTTGAAGTTATTACCCATTTTCCGGATCGATTATCGGAAAATCGACCCAGTAGACCATTTTCGAGTTGTCCGATTCCGTTGAGTTTCGTCACATTAGTTTGTACTTCGACTACGTGACGTCATCTGAAAGTTGGGCAAGGTCGATTCAGATTATGTAATATTTTCATTTGACGATATTCGGTTATATCTTATTTCACTTCATCTGCGAGGAATTAATTTTTGTTATATTATCTCTCTTGTAAATATGGAAAGTGTCATCACTTTCCTGTAATCTAATTTTCAAATCTGGCACTTTTTACTTCATGATATCAATATCCCTGGTCATAAAAGCGATTAACCCCTTATCCGGCATATAATGAAGCCCAACTTTGCTCTTTGAAACCACACTCTAGTATGACTAATCGTGACGTAACAAGACAACTCGAAAACGGCCTATTAGTCTTATTTACATCATTTAGATGTAACCCATGTTCGACATATATTTTCTAACGAATAAATACGTTTTTCTTTTTTTTAATCTTGTATTGGTGTGCACAGACAATTTTCCCTGCTCTGTTTTCATGCATTACTGTAACTCTAATATGTTTATACTGGAAACTAACCTGACATTCCTGTTGTGATTAAATTTAGACTCGTTGTGTATGCAAATATATGCTTAATAATCTTAGTCGAACTTTTCACCCGAATATGGTCATATGTACTCTCAGTCAAATAATATGCTAGAGATAACGTCCCACTAGTTAGGCTATCTGTAACAAAGAAACTACAAAGTTTAAGCAATATGTACTCTCAGTCAAATGATGCTAGAGATAACGTCCCACTAGTTAGGCTATCTGTAACAAAGAAACTACAATGTTAAAGCAATATGTACCACTAGTTAGGCTATCTGTAACAGAGAAACTACAAAGTTAAAGCAATATGAGCTAGCTTATGCAAATAGATACAATTTTTATCTAAGGTGTATCGGAAAGAGATCACTGGTGATTAAAAGAACAAAAACATGCGTTATTACTATAGTGAATTTGCCATAGGTAACCCGTCGATTCAATAGTTGGCAATTGAATCTCTTAAAGGGGCATTAGCCGTGTTTACTCCAAAAATTATTTCGATTTTTTTCAATTCTTTTAACAGTAATTAATGTACAAAAACAAATAAGAGCTATAGACAGGCACGAAAAATCTTAAATTCCTATATATTTTGTGAAAATAAGTTAAGGTCCAGTGTGGTATTTTTATGAAAATAATAAGGCTGAGTGTTTCAATTGCAAATGAAAAAGTGCCAAACCCAGGATTCTGAAGCAATTTTCACAAAATATTACATGTATTTTGGATTTTTTATGCGTGTGTATATCTCTTAATTGTTATATCGATCTAAATAGTAAAAAAAGAGGAAATTCCTTTTTGAAAAAAAATCCAGCATCCCAAATTAACATTCGGGTACGTTTATGCGAAGATAACCGAGTGTGCGATTTGCCATCCACACCCTTGAATTTAGGACGGAACCGGACGTCAGTACATGTATTTAGGTTACATTCGTGCATGTTTTTTTCTTCCATCCTGCTTGCCGAAATGTTGCAATTCCGTCGTAAACAAAACCCAAGCCTAGCAAGAATTGGTTCTTGGCAAGAATCGGTCACGCACCAGTACCTTTTGCGAAAGCGATCAAAATGCGGACAACTGGTCCCATTCCGTTGGGTATGGTATTCTAATGGACTTTGAGCTTCGATTATCCATTAGTACGTCTTCATTATACTTTGGTTGTTTTTATTCAGTGTATTTTATAATAAGGCACTACTAACAATGAGAAACAAATCCAGACTAATTGCTTCTTGTCCATGCAAAAACATAGTCTCAATCGGATTTTCATGGGATTCGTTGGGTTATACTCGGATTCGTTACATGAATAGACAGTACTTGGTCTTCATGTCGTGTGTGTGTGTGTTCCGTGATGTGCTTTTTAAACGCCCACTTTAGCTCTTTCTGACTTTTCACATTCAATACTTGTACATTTATTACTCAGGGCGTTTTAGGGACCACAACGATAAAACCAATACTTCCAGAATGAACTTTTGGCCACAAGTTCTAAATAAAACAACCAATGTCTGGGAGAGTGCACCTGAGAATCTTCTTAGTTTATTCAGTCTTACCGAATATTTGCCTATCAAGACAGTCGAAGAGTTGCTGAAATTGATTGGCTTAAGTGACATAGCGAAGGTGATGGATAATTTAATGCACGAAAAGTAAGTGAAGAACATTAATGTTTCATAGACTTAGAAATCAACAGAACCTTATCGATCTAACAAATATTTTCCTGCCATCCATCTTAAAATTCAAGTTTAATTTCTATTTCCGGTTGTATTCACTATATGGCTAGTAAAATTCATATAACCTAGCGGGTGGAGTCTCGTGAACACTGTTTTGACTTGATCGAGTTGTTTACATTTAAGTTAATAAATTATGGTGGCATTTGATTTACACTGACAAAAGTAATACATGTAGTTCCTACTTAACACCATTCCCACAAGTATCCAGTGAGTAATAATACAACTGTTTCTCCGTGATGCTTGTTATAACCGAAAAAATGAATTGAATCATATGTATGATAATCGAAAGATAACAGTACCAAGTTATATGAATAAGATGTATATAAAATCCATTTATGTTAATGATATTGCAATGATTTCTGCATATCTGGCCAACTTTGTCAAAAGATAATTGTCTAAATATTGTGAGAATATAGATTATATCCTTACCGAGATTTTTGTTTAAAATAACCTCTTTGGTATGTGCATATTTCACAAACTTCTTTACAACATTTTTTCAGAACTGTCATCATTACTGTTAATAAACGATTTTACTGCCACCGCTGACACCATCACTTTCAATTCTACCAACACCAACACCACTCTCAATTCTCTTTACTTCTACCATTCGCTATCACCCTTAATTCTTCTACCTCACTTCTCTACTATAGTATTAAAATTACACAGACTAGAGTAATCGTTCCCACTTGTCACCATACATAAAAGAGTATCCAGTGAGGAATAAAACTTTTTTTCCGTTCAGCTTTTCATAACTGAAAAGTGAGTAGAATCATCCATATGATAATTAAAAGGTAACTCCGCTCCGTCATCTTATGTGAATCGGACAATACTTGTACCACTACAGTCATCCTCAAAACAACTGTTTTTAGCATCACCATCACACGCATCTAAGGATTGTTTTTCAATTTTTGAAAAACATGGAATATACATGCAAAGGCTCATGGAAAAAATATGTGCAGCACGAAGCGCATTGAATTTTTTTTACCATGAGTCATTGCATGTTTATTCCATGTTAAAAAAAAGAAAAGCAATCCTTATATTTACATATATTACCATTTTCTGTGGATCTGTAGTCAGCTGAATACGAAATTCATTTTGTATAATTGACTTTTCGGGGGGAATATGACATATGATATGTAACAGCTGAACAGCTGTATGTCAAGCATTGAATATAAATGCAACCGATCTGTATACTTGCAATGAAGAAAATGACAGTCGGTATGTAAATATTTCTATTTCCTCTACCATCTCCTTCAATTATACTACTTCTGCCACCACCATCACAGCTACAGCTTCTACTTATACTGTTCACTACCGTTATAACGGTACCACAACAAATGAATGCTTTGTAGCTTAAATGGCCTCATTAAACCCCCGCAGTACATGTTATTTGCATGCTTACCTGTTTATTTTGCGACGTGCATTTAATCACAGCACGGTGACGTCACTCATGCCAAATGAGGTTCGCCCTGAGGTATTCAAACAAAATATGGTAAAGTGTCTAATTCAAAAGAAATGTATATGCGAATGCCAAAATGACAATAAATCTGATCCCACTTCTGGATTATCAGAGGTCCGTGATTGTCCAATGTTCACCAGGTTTGTACACTGTATATCGAAGCACATGACGATTAATAGTTGCTATTTGTAATTTTTATATGCTACTTATATAATAAACATCCTCCATTATCTCTTATCAGGGATATGTTTACGGCAGCTTTCCACATTCCACCAGATTTTGACGACACGTTCGTAAATATAGGATTGGGATCACTCCTCGCAGAAGTGGCTGATATTTTCCCAAAAGCACATCAACTATGGCGATCGGAAAATCCCAACATTCCCACAGCGTTTGATGCTTTACGTAGATATGCCTATCGTCCGTTCTCAAACGATAGTAATGTCAATACAATAGATCCGAGGACTTACTTTTATCTTCATGACTACATCGATTCGATGAACGGAAATGACGTAGCTTTTGTTCCGACATGGGTATGGTTGTTTTATACAGACCCTGATACGATATCTATTCAATTTTTAGATGTTTCATTAAATATTAATCATCAACGTGCTGATATATTTTTAACTAACTGATATATAACAACCTACATAAGGAATCACCTTTTATCGTGTTTGTACGGACTAAATACATGCGCATGTATATGAAACTAATCACGAGAAATCTTCAAATATCTAACTTGTTTTTTAAATTCTCAAAAAATTTTGTTTAAGAAATTAAAAAATTCTTTCATTTTGTCCATATTTTAAATGTCTGGTATTGGTTAATACAACTTAAGATGATATTACATAATTATTTGTTTTAATAGTATAGTTTAATATTTGAACAACTATTTCTACATGTCACGTAATGTTAAAAATTTAGAAACAGCAGTACTATAAGCAGGTTATAACTGTTTTGGGTGATCATTTGATTTGAACATTTTTTAAAAGTATGGGTGATTAGACCGTTTATAGTTTTTATGTACGTAAGCGTCATAAGCATGATGGTAGCAATAGGGAATAATTAATTTAAAATCAAGTTGCGTACTTATCAATTATGTATGAAAAAATACGGTAATGACATGGACTGCAGTATTTCTGAAACCATTGGTGGACTATAAGAAAATGAAAGCTTCAAAGAAAATGCCCTGGGACTGAGTTGACCTTTCGCCAAACGTCTGCTACATGGCTGTCCATGTGCTTTTTGACGTTATTTGATTGTGACGTCATAATCAAAACAAATGTTTGACGCGCCATTTGATTGTGTAATTGTGACATCATAATGGAAAAAATTGCCAAACGTTGCCGTGTCGGGCACGTCAATTTTATTTTTATTTTAACCAAGCGCACTGCAAAAAGAATGAAAGTCGAGGGTCTTTGGGTGAGAGGTCAAACTGAGATCCTGTGTCAAGAGAGACGTAGCAAGTAAAAGAAAGAACCAAGCACGATCCATAGCACGGGTCAAAATTACGGATAGCGACGTCTCCATAAAACTGACAAATAAATACAGTTAAAAAAGAACGCCAAAATAAAAACACCTCTATTCAAGTTTTTTTTCTAACACTAAAATCAGTTAGTTCTAAAAAGAAATTTCAATGATATGTATAATTTTCTTTTACTAATTTCGTATATTCAGATCCAAAACGTAGAAGAGGCGTTGAAATTAATCGATAAAGGTGTTGCAATGCCGTTTTTTGTAAACAATGTCGACATTACCGTGGCGACGAACACAATCTATGGTATAACTGCAAGTTTGATTTTTATAGAAAACGAAAGCAATTTCGACAATGACCTCCAGGTAGGTAATCCAACTTGATATCAAGATAACGTTTTTATATAATTGTATGAAAGTGTTTGTTTATAACAGTAATATTAGCATATTTTCAATAATGTTGAACACGCATGTCAGTGTGTTTGCAGTTTTTTTTTCTGCATTTCAAACTCACGTCTCTTGTCAGGGAGGTCTTGGATATCAAACCTCGATTTACTCTAGCTTTAATATAATAAATGTATGCCTTTGGTCTATTTTTGTATTACCAGTTTTCCTTCCAAAGTTATCTGTTAGTAAGTATTATTAAGTTAAAATCTATTACTTTAAAACTGTCAAAATTTGTATAATTTTTATAAAAATTGAATTTGGTAGCTAATATAAAAATCTCAGATACTAAAAGTATTAATCTTCAGGATGTCCAGTATCTATATACAAATCTGGTAAAAATTGGGCAAATACAAACCTCGGGAAATCAAGGGGTGGGATCAGGTGAGATGGTGGAGTAAACATCCCATGTTGACCAGTTACAACTGTCGTGAGTTAACAGTCAAATCCAAATGAAATAAGTGAGGAAGGAATATCCGTCACAATTGGTACAGACGTCTCAACATCTGCTATCGAATAGGCAACATTCCATTTAGTGAAATAGAGTAATCGAAAACAAGACTATTATACAGACCATAAGATCTGCAGAACTTTGAAATCAGACGCGGGTTTCGATATCCATGTGTCAATAATTTGTCAGTTAGTAGTTTACCTCTGTATATGAAATTTTCATATGCTGAAAATGCCTGGCATATCGGATCATTTGTGAAATATAAACGTTTATTGCAGGTGATTGTGGGATATTACTACTTTAAGGGCTAATTTTACCCTTGTATCGTAAAATATTATCTTAATAAATTCCTCCATGATTCTTTTAGAAAATTTACAGTGACACAGTGGAGCTTATCATTTACGAGCTTGAGAGAAATTTTTCCGGAAGACGAGATCTAGCCTTGGCCTACTATCCATCGAAATTCGAATGTTACTGGTTTGCATCCCGTATTTTAGCTTTACTTCGGCGATCGTTGCATAGAATACCACAGGAACTTCAGGTAGGTTCTTCCAATCAAAACTGTACAGGTCACTGCATTCCAATTAAAACAAAGCATTTCAAAATCAGTTGGTGAGGGTCTGATACTTGATAATTGCGTCGTGTTATAACACTGTAATTGAAGATAAGGTTGAGGGGTGTTTTGTCTGTTTGTCTGCAACTTAAGTTTCCATAAAATAACTTCTGTTATTTATGACATTCCATATTTCTGACTGAATTACACTAGATACTTAATACAATCTAATACCACTTTAAGGGAGGGAAAACGAAATCTCAATCTGAGTGCACAAAATTTGTGTACAGGAATTGAGATCCAAGAATCCCTCCTTTAAAAAAGTGTTTGACTGTTTATCGGTCACACTGAAAAAATATAAAAGACGACTTTGATGTGCCAAGATTTGCCCCCCTTTGATGCAGATGGGACATGCCTATCTATCAATGTAAAATAATTCTAGTACCTACTCTTCCGAACATCAAATCTCTACATGTAATAGAGTGGTTACCTTAGGACTTTTAGTAATCTGTTTCTCTGTCAAGCACTAATCACAGGTGTAAAATTACAGGTGTATCAAATGAGTCCGAAAACCGGGGTTCCTGTCCATATAATGACAGGGGCGGCACGTTATAGCACTGACCTGACACAAGTTCATAGTAGAGTTTACAATTTGTGGACCTCCATAAGCAGCTGGTGAAGTTTCATAGCCAGTGATGTACAATATTCCAAAGCATACAAAACATTATGTTGATTTTATCATTTAACAAAACATTTTTGCATATTTTGTGTCCAGATAATGAAAATAGTGAAGAAGAAATTAGAGGTCACTTTCAAAGGTCACGTTACGGAAGACATCATAAAAGCTGCTAATAGAAATACAGAGGGATATGTGTACTTTGATGACTTTCTTGGTGACGGAGATTTTGATGCTAAAAATAATTCATTGGTAAGTGATTCAATTAAATGAGAAACGCGACACGGAAAAGTCAAATTTTTCATTCTTGTATTTACTTGTTTATTTTATTTCATAACATATACTTATTATTTTCATTTATTTTCATTGATTCATTACTTGTGACTGTTTGAAATAAAACCAAATTTGTAAAAATTTAGTACTTCAAAATTCTTATTGTCAATTTTTTATTTTTAGATTCATATCAACGGAATGTATTAAGTACAAATGCACACAGCATATCAAATGTTACTATATGGAGGTGCCATCATATATGTTTTGACTTGTGTATACGTGAATGCGCTCGCGTTTATTTCCTAAATATATTTACTTTTAAGATGTGTCATCTAAAATACCATCATTAATATAGAGTCAAATTATAAATCGAAGGATGTGAGGTCGTTTTATAAAATGAAAATGTGAGAGAGGGGCGTGGAAATGTTAATAATAAAGGAACGAAAGTCGGTAAAAGTATAAAACATCTCAGATACCAACGTATAAATCTTAAGGATGTCCAGGACACAGATACAAATCCGGCAAAAATGGACAAACACAGACCTCTGGAAACCAAGAGGTGGGATCAAGTGCCATGGAGGAGTAAACATTACCTGTTGACCGGTCACACCCGCCATGAGTCCACAGTCAAGTCCAAATGAAATACGTGAGGAACTAATCCTCGTCACAATTGGTACAGGGTCGGGATGCTTATTCCTCCATGGCACCTGATCCCACCTCATGGTTTCCAGAGGTCCATGTGTGTCCATTTTTACTGGATTTGTATCTGTGTCCTGGACATCTTGAGGATCTGTGCTTTGGTATCTGAGATGTTTTATATATAAACTTGATATCATAGTAAAAGGACTTTAAAAAGCTACAATAAACACTCAAGACGATCGTTTCCGTCAATAAAACATCAGTTGAAATAGAAATTTAGGTGTAAAGAAATAAGTGGTATGAGCTATAACAAATAACTTACCCGAAAAGTAATGTTTCAACCGCATAAGAGTAATCACTAGGGAAAGATGCAATACTAACTAAACATCAGATAATCAGCTGGTACCATAATACTTATCTAACGTTTACATGATTTACTTCAATTGCGCCATCTTGGATGCAGAGGCTCCATACGGAAGTGAAGGAAAACAAGACAGTTTCATGTGCAGTAGAAAATCAGTACTCTCTCTGTCTGTCTGTCTGTCTGTCTGTCTGTCTGTCTGTCTGTCTGTCTCTCTCTCTCTCTCTCTCTCTCTCTCTCTCTCTCTCTCTCTCTCTCTCTGTGATTTATGTCCCTATTTGGGATGCTTTGGCATATAAAAATACATACAAGCTACGCCACTGATTGAGAGAAAATAGCTAACTGGAGTATGTGAATGTCAATTAATGGAGCCAGTTCTCCTGATTCAATTCAGAATGTCACGGCGTACTGAGGAATTGTAGCATTACATCACATTGTTCTATGTTCAGTAAGATGGTAAATATTTAAAAATACTGTGGGTCTGTTTCGACTGTATAAAGAATTAATGGAGAAAAGAATAAAAGCTGTTTTTTAAAAAACACTTTCTTTTCTTGTTCAATACTTAGATGCAATTACAACAACAAATAAAGTGATATACACAGGTATATAAATTCTTAAATCCATATAGATTTTGTGAAAATTAGTTGAGATACCCACTATGACAATTGATTAATTTAACTTTACTATTTGTATAGATCCATACCACACAAGACCTTACCTTATTTTTCACAAAATCTCTATATAATTTGTAGACATTGCTTGATAAACCAAGGTTTGGCAATTTTTCAATTTACAAAACATATTGGAATATAAGTTTTTTATGCCTGCGTATAGCTCTTACGTAATATTGTAGACCAGGAAGCAGTAAAAGGAGAACAGATCGAAATAATTTTAAGTAAACACAGCTAATGCCCCTTAAACTCTGCAAATTTTGCTTGTACACATCACTTTACAACCGGGTCAATCGGAAAATGGTTTACCTGTAACCACGAACGTTTGGTATAAAATTAAATGTTAAATTGATGTTGTAAATAAAAAACAAATAAATTGATAACTAATTAAAGAACCAATAATTAAATAACAGAAAGCCAAATGCTCATTGGTTCCTTTTTGAGCTACCATCAAAACCGAGGAAGTAACAGGTGCAAATATACAGTATTGACGCGTTGAAATTTTATTTAACTATTAAACAGGTCCTTCAAGAAATAAGCAATCATAAACAAGGAAATTCTTTGAATATTTCAGAACCGTGCTGAAGACAGACTTTTTACAACAGCAATGGCAGCGAATACACTTCTCAACACCTGGACTGAAAAGAATTCCAGTACTGGAGTTATTTCCTGGGTCACGGGTAAGTTGTATCAATATATTACGGTCCTTTCCCGAGGGATCAATTCTCCTATAGTGTTGTTATGAGAGGAATACCACTTCATATAACATTACAGGAGAACAGACTAGATTTGCTACAACATGCGACAAACACGTGCCGTAAACCTGAAAAGTAATAATTTCAGTAATTCAAATATTGACTGACTGGTGGACGTACATCATTCCAATTCTTTGGCATGTTATGTTTTCAAGAAAACAATCTGGAAATGTACTGCGGTAAAGTTATCATTCATCAATAGCGACCTTTGTCAGGTATATATATATATATATATATATATATATATATATATATATATATATATATATATATATATATATATATATATATCATCAACTCCACTTATAACGATATCGCTTATAACAAAATTCCTTTTCTAACGAGAATATTTCAATTCCCCTTGCATTTACTATTACATTTTATATAAATCTGAACGCCTATAACGAGATATATCGCATGTAACGAGCTTATAAATTTGTCCTGATGACGGTTTCATCATGTAGATTTAGTGCTGTATAACGAGGTGTTTTACAACAAGACTTACGATATCTATCTATGGCTCTTTTCAAGCTGTATGTTTTCTTTTCAGATAAACTTAACTTTAATTAAGATTAAATTGACTGTATTATAAACTCTTGTCTTGGATGTCATTCTGTGATACATTATTCAATGTTGTGTAATTAAGTTACCTTGCACAACTGGTTATCAATGAATATAACCAGTAATCTGAGATATAATAACGAGATATAAATCTTTCTCCCTTCCGTTTCGTTATAAGTGGAGTTGACTGTATATATATATATATATATATATATATATATATATATATATATATATATATATATATATATATATATATATATATATATATATATATACTATAAATTGCAAAAATCAAACACTTTTTCCGCGAATAAGATTGATCCATTGAATATTATTGTAACAACAGAAATTCTTCAAAACTTATACTTGTACATGTATCTTATGAAGGTTATAAGTGCTTAAGATCACTGAGGATTTTCGAAGATAGATATAAACATAAAGCCGCATAGTTGATAGTAAAAAAGTAGTAATAATTGTTAAAAAATGCCATTGTTTTCATAGAAACACCAGAAGATGTAAGAAATATCCTTGCTGGGTCTATCAATTGGCTGAATGAGAACATTCTCAATTCGG
Organism: Atrina japonica; assembly: GCA_030159075.1. Lineage (NCBI taxonomy): Eukaryota > Metazoa > Mollusca > Bivalvia > Pterioida > Pinnidae > Atrina > Atrina japonica. Next base: position 1,333,170 of record BROG01000026.1, on the reverse strand, counting down.
ATTACAAACCCTGGAATGCTTTCTTTTCCGGCTCCGGGAAGGGAACAGAGGTAATGAAAGTAATGAATATTAACGAAGATAACATTCATTTAATTATTCTTAGAGTTTAAGCAGGCATTAGCTATGTTTACCAAAAATATATCCATTATTCCACTTTTACTACTTGTACAAATAAGAGCTATACACTGGCATGGGAATTCTTATATTCCTATATATTTTGTGAAAATAAGGTCAGGTCCAGAGTGGCATTCATATACAAATAGTAAGGTTGAGTTAATCAGTTGCAAGTGAACAAGTGCCAAACAATTGTTAAAAATATATAGGAATTTATAAGATTTTTTTTATGCCTACGTATATCTCTTTTTGCTATTGAATATCAGTTTAAGTAGAAAAAGGGAGAAAATGAAGAAACAAAAACCAGCTAATGCCCTTTAACAATAAAATAATGTTTTTCACTTTTTCACTTATACAAAGATACTTATGCGATGTCTGTTTATATTTTATTACACATTGTCGTTATCATTTTGTTACAGAGTCTCCCGTTTTGGTATCCAGGCAACAGAATCGAACTCGCAAATGGAACAATAATCCACACTGATGTTATACCGCATGGTTTATTTCTTTATGCATTCCAAGGCGTCGTGTCTACAGAGGAATATACTAAAATGTTACAACAGCCTCATTTTGGAAAATACACACCACGTGATTTCCCAGGATATAACCCCAGAAATTCACCGACAGGATTCTTTCCTTTTTGGTCATCTGACGCTTATACATATGCGACAACAGCTCTAGCCTTATGTAGATATATCAATATAACATAAAAAATTCCTCTTAAATGTTTGAGCTGTTATATGTATACAAACTGCAATGAAATTTTAAATTTCAATAACAGATACGGTTAAAGTGTTATTTATTAATGTTCAGAAAGTCATTGATGTGCGATTCAAATGATTAAAGCCTGTGTAATCCGAATATTTCTTCTTGTCGTTTTTACTCAAAATATTTCCAAAATCACTGAGGTTCCAATTGTTGATTCGATGCCATCGTCTGCCGTATGGTAGTACCGATTTACGTCGAATTTGGGAGAGATATAAAACAAAACACAGGAAGGGATGTTTATATATACACGTATAAATACAGTATATATATATATATATATATATATATATATATATATATATATATATATATATATATATATATATATATATATAATTGAAAGTCAAAAGTGACTGTTCCTTTACCAAACGCTCAGCATGTAAAAATGTCTGTCGAAAGATACTTATTTTCGAGATACCATTCCACGGCATGTTTGGAACGTAAACGAACAAGTGTGACATTGGTGTCAGAACAGGTCAAAATTTGATTTGATATATTTCCTCTATAGCTGCTGACATTATTTATATAAGTGAGATATTCTTGTGTGATTCCTTACTAACATAATACAAACAAACAAATAAACAAATTTGACATATACATATATTTACTGGAGTGCATTGAAACAAGAAAGTCTGAAAAAGTTAGAAAAAAAAGCTGACGTAGTACAACTACTGGTCTCTCTATTCCAAATGCAAATGTTAAAACAGTATGCGAATACACAGGCTTGGAGCCTTTTTCACATCGATCTAGCTCATTATGTTTTAACAACTACAAAATTGAGATACACACATAGAACTATGATAATTATGTCAAATACTCATTTAAAGAGACAGTTAGTCTGGTTGATTTTAATGTGACAAATAGATCAGGCAAAATACACATAATTATGAAAATTTACACAAAATTATGACCGGTTTGTTTTAATTAGTATGCTCAATTATTATTTCACAAATAAGTTAGGAAAAATATAATACGTAAATATGAAAATACTGATGTGTTTAATAAGTATAGTCAAATAAATGAGGAAAAATGACATAAATATGAAAATACTGTTGTGTACAATACGTAATGTCAATTGTGACTTGACAAATAAGTTGGGAAAATTACAAGTAATTATGAAAATACTCGTGTGTTTTATTTGTAAGATCAATTACGATTTTACTGATAAAGTCAATACTTATTCTGTAATCATTACCACCACAATTTATCCGCCTTCTTGTCGCTTTTGTTAGAGTCTTCGCCGCTATCACCATCGCCATTGATATATACCAATGAATGATCAGGATTAATTGTCATTTATATTTGTACAAAAATCGTCCTCAAAATCATTGTTATTGTCATTTATATATTATTCGAATGTAATGTTAATAGCTGTATTATGAATATAAACTTCTAACACACACACACACACACACACACACACACACACACACACACACACACACACACACACACACACACACATTCTGTTCACCGTACACTTGCACGTCCATAACATAAAGATACAATACAAATGCACACACATCGATATAAAATCTTAATTTTGTTCTGAAACATATAAGAAAACTGATATATACATATTTAATGAATCATGACGTCATGGAAACGAAATCATTTGTGTATAGCAAATCGAACGATTCATTAAAAATTGTCATGCAAATATCATTTGTGTTAAAATGATAATACTTGCGACCATTTTATTCATTATAGAACGCTCCTCAGTGTCATTAGATGTTGTATATAAATGGTCGTAATAAAACATATTGTAGTAAGTGAAAAGGTGGGTGGGGGTTGTTACATTTGAAACTGATCAAATATATGTATGATGAATCTTCCAAATGAGACAATACACTCATTTGTCAGTGCCATGGTTTAGAATGAATATAAAACATACTTCTGTATTAGCTCACAGAAAGTGTTTGTTTTTTTTAATTGATTACTGCAGCACACTCAACAATTTTTCAGCTATATAGTGGCACCAATTGAAAACCCAGTTACAATGTATCCAGCTGGGAGAGACTACTGACCTTCCGCAAATTAACTGCTAAACGTCTTTCCAAAATTAGCTTAGGTCCCATAAGGGCTCGAAACAGCAATGACAAAAGGTGTGAGAATTCGTGATTTGAAGAGCGATTCTCTAACCACTGAGCCACCACGGAAGCATGGATTTGCTTCTGTGGTATTTAGGATATAGCTAGTATAATCTTCATGATGGGAATCTTAAAAACAGGAATTATTTCAATATACAATGTAGTGTACAAGGAGCTACCATAAACGATGTGTTATTTCATCTATTTTCGAAAATAGCGCTATTTTCCAAGAATCTATGAGGTTTACTCGATAAGTAAGAATAATTCAAACTTGTGTATACTGTTCATAAATGAGTTTTTGTATATCTGAGGAGAAAATTGAGAAAAGAAGTGAAAGACGAACGACGAGCGAAAAATGATGTCGAAAGAACGCTGGTTATTATAAAAACCATATGCAGTCAGAATGGTATGGTACGAGATATTCTACACCGATTATTTGAACGTTAATTTGTAAAAATTACATTATATACGACTGTTAATAAGACTGATGATGAATCCATAACTCCTTGTAATAGAAGAAAAGTATTAATAAAATTCACAACTCTATTTTGGTCCTTCCTTCTGAATCCGCATTTCAAATTCTTGGCCTCGAATATCATCCTTTTTTGCTATGTACATTATCTACAAATTGTAAACAAAAACATACTTGTACTTGTCATGCAAACTTCGCCACTGAATTGCTGGAGTTAACCCTTTTGTCATTTGCTAGCAAGTGCGCGGATGGCGATTTACATCCGGGAACAACTTTGTTCATTTCTATAGGATCACTTCGTCTATTAGAGACAACCGCTTTATATCTCGGTAAGGAATCATATGACCGGAAGGTTGGGTTGCTACTGGATTTAATCTTGTTGATATTTGGGGTACTGCGACTTGGTTTTATCGGTATCTTTCCTTTGGTCGGAATATCCATAAATGCATTGTTAACGGGTATGAAACCCAGTGGCGGATTCCCATTTTTGCGAATCTTCTGTTTTTGTTTCTGTTTCTTCTTTTTCCCCTCAGACTGGACCACAACCACCCGGTAAAGGAGTAGTATGATGACGAGAGAATTTTTGGATGTAAAGAACATGTTTGTGTAGCTCACAACCTTGAAATGTACAATCAACATAAGCCGTATAACAAGAAATGGACAATCTTGCATCAGTATAGATATAATGATTCCGTAAATTTCCGGGTTACAGCACGATGTATCGTCGTTATCAACGTTATTCTCCTCGACATTCCGAAGAATATTTTGTGGCACTCCTATGTGGTCTCGTCTGGCTTTTGTTGCCGTCAAAACAAGAGTGAATTGAAGAAGACTGAGAGTCCATATCCCGAGAAGGATGAATATCAAAAGGCGGTTATACATCACCTGAAACAGAAATATAATTACTTTTAGTATGTGCAAAAGGTATAAAAATAGATTTTTTTTACTCACATATTTGCGTCATTCAAATGAATGTAGTTCGAAATCGAAATATTTGATTGCACAATTTCTCCTGATTCTATGTTTTATAGGAATTTTAAATCATAAATTTTCACTACATCAGAGGGAGATGCAAGTTTAAATGTGTAAGTTTTTTAAATATTTTTCAACGATGAATAAACATGTCTCTCGTTGGCTCTGATGTCAGCGTTATGCGGTGCTTATGGGAGGAAACCAGAGTACCCGGAGAAAACCCACGTGTTCGACTTGGCGACGGCCATACTATCTAAAATACCCCCTGTCCAATCCAAGGATTGAACCCGGGTAGCAACGAGTGCAGTGCGCTACTCGGACACTAAATGTTAGTACATATATTACTAGAGGACGAGAAAACTTAGTTACTAAGTACCAAGCTGTAGTACCGACGACCTTTTGCAATACCGACGACCTTTTGCAAGTTAGCTATCAAACTGTCACATTGTTATCTGTGAAATCCATTGAAAAGAATGACTGTTGTACGTACAATGTAGAGGGTAGATGTTCTAAGATAAGTCAATATCAAGTCCTTGTTTTTGGATGCGGGTTCTCTGATATTAAGGTAGCTAGAACAAAATCTTATTTTTCGCCTCAAATTAATTTGGTTGTTAAGCATGCAAGACGCTGTTTAAATCTTAACCCATTTCGACTTATATGGAGATGCATTTTTTAAACAATGCAATGTAATTAAACGAAACAAATTATCAGAATGACAATAAAAGTTTATGAAATTCAGTTTAGTTTCTTTAAAGGGGCATTTGTTGTGTTTACTAAAACAAATTAGTTTGATTTTTGTTCTAGTTTTACTACTTTTACTTGATGTACAATAACAAATAAAAGCTATACACAGGCATGGAAACTTAAATCCCTAGATATTTTGATTTTGTACAATAAGGCAAGGTCCGGTTTGGTATTCATATACAAATAGTATGGTTGAGTTATTCACTTGGAATTGAAAAAAATACCAAATCTGGGTTTCTCAAGTATCTTTTGCGAAATACATAAGAATTTAATAATTTTTGTATCTCTGTATATCTCTTTTTTGTTGTTTTTTTTAGCAATCTAAGTAGTAAAGGAGATTAAAATGTTTTTGAAAAAACACAGCTAATTCTCCTTTAAATGTATTTATTTCATGGTATGAAATGAGATTGGACACAAGTTTAAAAAATATCGTTAAAGTTTCATGTATTGAAACGAAATTTGGAATAAATTAATATGCAAATATTCTGTAGTTTGTATTTTATACTCATTATATCATTTTAGAATTAAACAAATCAGAAAGAAACATATAACTTGAACATAAGCACAAAACGAAATAAAGACAAAAAGACGTAATGGATGTCATGAATGCTTAAACATTTTAACGATATTATTTGATGCTTTGTACATTAGCTTTAAGATGCTATTTATGTTATGAAGTCGCCAATTAATCGAGAAAATGTCAGTAAATAAACCGTTTCTTGAAGTCCAAATTTTACATGAGACAAAAACTTAGTGATAATGCTATAAAATTCAGATGCAAGGGATCACTTTCTATTGATGTATTTTATCACTGTGATTTCCGGATGATTTATATTTGAAAAGGCTTTACATTCAATATATTTTTAGACTCTAAGCTCCATAAAGAGGTTAAATTATCTTTGATATGGTTATTAAAAAAGAAGCTGTCATGATAATTCGGTATGTAGATTAAACAGAAAGTTAGTGGTTTTATTACGGTCGGTTGATAGTTCAAAACGATTATATAGCTATTATGAGATGTTTTTTTCTTAGATGGAAGTTATCTTTCTCACAAAATCTTTTGATTTACATAAGATAAAGTTTTCTGCGAACATAATCCACAAAGGGGGATAAATAGGTATAGTTTTGTGTGGTATAGACGGTCCGTTCGCTTATCTCCAAGTAATGTATAATTATATAAAAGTAAACAATTTATGTTACACACTGTTCACAAACATCGGGACTCAATTAATCATTTCAAATTGAAAGTGATAGGTCAAAACAATGAAAACAATGAGTTTATTCAGTGCTATTGGGGATCAAACCATTACTTACAGAGCCCATCATATTAAAGCTAAATATAATATGAATAATGATGTTGCATTTCCCCATACATATAATTAAAGTATGGACGGCCTTTACATCTCTCTGTGTATAAAGACTCTCTGTCTCATATTTAGGGCGCCCAGCAGTATTTCCAATATAGCTGGTCTGTATCGAGTGACGCACCGCCTTTCCTGATAAATGACCATAATTTAACAGACCCAAACTATGCACAGGCCTATTTTAAGTGACGACCCCTGCTTGAAATTTTGAAATTCTGATGATAAAACAATAGTTGATATTTGTTAACTGTTTTGAATGAAAACTTAGTATTTTGACATTAACGAAATAGTGTATGCAATATTATCAATTTATACACTATACAGAAAATATTTGAGTTTGTATCAAGATCAAGTCTGTATTAAGCGATCACCATCTCGTAAGTGTGATGAATATCTTCAAACCCCTTTGAAAGTTAAATTTTACGGTCGGTATAATAGCCTTGTTAGCAATTACTACGTTTCAATAAATGAACTGTCGGGTTGCCTGTTCGATGGCGGTTGTTGAGATATCTGTTGCTAATGTGATGATGATTTCTTATTCACTCATTTCATCTTGATTTGATTGTGAACTCACGGCGGGTGTGACCGGTCAGCAGGGGATGCTTACTCCTCCACGCATGTGTGTGTGTGTGTGTGTGTGTGTGTGTGTGTGTGTGTGTGTGTGTGTGTGTGTGTGTCCTGGACTACCTCATGATTTTAAAATAATTTGGTATTTGAGACTTTTATATTTATTTTAGATAGACTCGATTGCATAGCAACGCCAACAGTTCACATTCATGTTCTCACAAATATGTACACCTTGAGTACAGAATAGATCGGGTTTTCTGATGAAAATTTTGAATATTCTTGGAAGCGTTTCCGCGATAAGTACATCATTTGTTGTTGTCGTACTTTCTTTTGTATTTACATCATAATCTATAAAGTACAAGTTTTCATTATCTATCATTCTTTGGATTTTAACAAAAAGTATTTAACACGAACAGAAAGTTTGGCTTGCGAACACCTCTGATATAAAGAAATCATGATCAAATATGATTTTGTTTGTTAAGTTTGTTAATGGGTCATTATTTGAATTTGATATTATCTTATGCAAAAGTCATTTAAAACCTTTTCGTATGGGATTTCATGAAAAGAAATATGGAATTTATCAGAAGAAGTGAAATTAAGTAAATGTTTTTGAAAGCCTAGCGGTACTTTGATGTTTCAAAAATTACACATGAAAATGAAATATGTAATTATCTCTATGCTTTTTTAAAAAATGTTTTCTGAATTGCCTACATTAATAATATCCAAATATTATATATTAATACTGGCACTTTTCCATCAGTAGGTACTTTATTACCGTTTCTACTTGAAACATCAAGACACTTTTGATAGATAAATCCCACACTAGGTGGTGTATGTCGTGGACATGGTCGATCTTAAAACGAGCAGATGTTTTCGTGGATAGCACCTATGATTAATTGTATTTCTCATGTACTCACTTTTGCCATTTTGTTTGAAGACTGCATGAGAATCAAGTAAACATGAAGAAGTGCCAATGGATAATTTAAACTTCAAGTCAACCAGAAAAAGACAAATTAGATATAACAACGGTCACAACACAAAGAACAATTGCGAATCCCAAACGGGGTGGGACCAGGTAGCCGGGAAGAGGCAGTGTCCCATTTTAGCATGCCACACCCGTCGCAAATGTTCCATGGGAAACTCTCAGGTTCAATAATATGTGACGTTAATATTTTGTCACTTATAAGCCTCCGTAACATAATAAGGTAATTTTACGTATTAGTATCACGTGGTTTAGGTCGTCTGGTTTGTAAGTGGCAGTTAATTGACAAATCAATCATTTTTCAATCACAAAAAATTATATTCCTGATTTTGTGGTGTTTCAATACCGAAACTTCAAATCAAAAGGTGTATTTTCTGAACCCTTGGCATTTATATGCATTTTGCCGGTGTTTTACGAAGCACTGATATTTCAATGCCATGGTGGTCAGTTTCTCATGGCGAAGGACACTAGTCCGAATTCAGCGTAAAAGGGAAATGTTATAAGCCTTCGGAACAGGAAATTTTCAATATCCTGTATCTTGATTTTTCTATAATCCAAAATTCTATAAGCTATAATTTAATTTAATAAAAATCCCTTAGCATCAAAATCAAGTGACTTTACCAGCTAAATCTAGAAAGTGTGAAATTATGTGTTCCATGTGTTGTATATTACCTGTTCCTCGTTAAAAGCCTCGTAAAACTCAACGATGTCAGCAGCCGTACCAACGTACACCAACAAAAGTTGTGATAGCTGATTATGCGACAATGCTCCTTTAGGTAGAAGCCATCTTCCAACGATCAACATGAGTAAAAGGAATTGTTCAAGAACTCTTAGCCACAAAGCCGACGTTAACGACAACGGGAATGTAATTTCAAGCTGAAAAGAAAAATTAGACAAGGCGTTTATTTATGTAAATTTGCAAGCCTATAGATTGTTTTTGATATGCAGTATTTGTTAGAGATATTGGCTTTTAGTGGATGTCATATTGTTAGTAAATTTTCTCATTTTTCATTCTTAAGCAACCATAATACATAGAACAAGCACAAGGAATAAAATTCAGATCTATAGAATAATGATGACCTGGATTGAATGTATTATTTTTAACCATGCCAAATTACTTAATTGTTCGTCGGATTTTGATGAAAAAATACGGAGCGAGCGGTTTAATTAATTCTATTTTTTTCTCAAAACTTTATTTTTCAGATGCGAGAGATTTTTGATGGAGCAAACGGACAAAATTTTATTTTTTAAAAAATATGTTTTATTAAATTTAATTCATATTAAATCAAGCTGGTGAGAAATATTTCTCGATTTTGATTTTGATTTGATGTTTTGTTTTACGCTATACTCAACAATCTTTCAGTCATATGATGGCGTCCAGTTTTTATTGGTGGAGGAGAAAACCCGGTTACCCGGATAAAGACCACAATATTTCTCGACAACTTCTGCTTTTACAAATTAAACCTATAAAAAAATCAATAGTCAGTCTGAAAGTTTCTGAACATCATAATTCATGTACATCAAATGCATCTGTGATAACAACTATATTTAGTTTATTGTGACAACTTTTGATAATTAAGTACAATGCAAAATAGTATCTTGATTATAATGAAGCATATAATTAAATGACAGAATTATAAATGAGATCCCCAGGTCCAAATATAAAAATACTCTGTAGAAACAACTGAAGAGAAGTAAGTGGACTTCAGTTATTGGTAAGACCTCTGGCAGATAGCTGCATTTAGTTGAACTAGGTCCAAGTACATGTACCTAGCTTGGGACAGGTATATGAAAAATAATTCAAAATGTGGAAGAATTCAGTCAACAGAAAGGCTCCCATCTAATCATTATCTGTATACAAAATCAAAGATATTTGATACAAACCTGGAAAATCACTTCATCTTAAATTCCAAAAAGTTATGCTGAACCATTTTGATTAAGTTTTTATGATGTCAATACTAGGGATTTGTGGAGATGTACATGTGTAGTTGTATACACATAAAAAGGACGGACTGAGCAATCATTTAATATTAGTTTTGAATCCATTTTGAAAATGATCTATGAATTTCTAAAGTGAAATGTTTGACACGTGCATACCCAGAATGAACATGATTCGATACAGATAGTTTAGGCATTAATTATTTGACTCAACTATTTTCACTCTTCCTGTTTTAGTCCCTAAGTTACATAATTTAAATTTCTGTCATAATTCTAATATCACAGTATTTAGATTTTTATCATAATTATAATATCACAGTATTTAAATTTCTGTCATAATACTAATATCACAGTATTTAAATTTTTGATCATAACTCAAACTAATTGGAGTGGCGACTCGGTATCATGCATGTATGTGCCAATGGGAAATGGGAACAAAGAGATAGGTGCGGTGATTTGGATTACAATAGTCTACATATATATTATTTGGAAGTTAAAAAGTAACTTAAAAGTCGTGACAGAATTTCAGCCTATGAAATGCACAGCACCTATGATTACTTGTACAGCATTGCTGTGCCTTACTTTTTGTCATCAAACTCTTGATTGAACCACTTAATAATAATAAAAAAGATTTATCCTCACTTTAAAAGTAAAAGCTCAATGGAAAATTTGTACTTAATGATCTGCCTTATTTTGCCGCCGCTGCTGCGTTAATATACATGTATTATGGAATCAGTGGTAATAAGAAATTGCAAAAAGTTTAACCCTTTTCCTCGTAACAGTGGCAAGAAAGAAGGGAATCACTGTTTTCAAATACTTGTTGTAAATATCTTCCTCGTTGCCGCTTTAATTACCCTTTCCCATAATTTAATAAACATGTCAATGAATGTTCAGACAATATCACCAATAACTGGCAATTGAAATCTGTTCATTGCCACGAATGAAGCCACAGATATAGGCTACCTGATGCTAAGACATTGAACTACCAACCAAATGGAGCACCATGTGTGTCATATTCTGTGTATGCTATTTTTATTCAAGCCTTTTCAGTACTTTTATATCATTAATAGTAATACTCATTTATTACTTATTAATTTTGGAATCTGATACTGTTGCTCCGGACATGATGCGGGTGTTCCGGACATGATGCGAGTGTTCCGGACATGATGCGGGTGTTCCGGACATGATGCGAGCAAGCAGAAATTTATTTCGAATTTTCACAAATCGATTTTTACGTCCGAGCGGTCCCGAAAAACAACACTAAATAATTTGTCATGCCTTATGGAAAACTATATCGTTATCAATACACATTGTGCAATTGTTTTATTGTGACGTAAAGACAGACAATAGCATGCAGTAATGATTTAAGTGTCTTGTATGTTTTGGTGGTTGAATATTTACTAATTGTTTTTTAATCTTGCTCAACATTGTGACAAAAGCGGGAAAAGTTATTTGCCAATATCTCATTAACAAACTCAGTAAACAGTAATCAATGTGTTTTCACCTGAATTTAATTTTTTGTAGTCATTCGGCTAACATTCTCTACTCCATGATATGTGATATAATAGTTTTATGGAATTTTGCACATTTCCAGACAATAATAGGAATGGTGGTAAATTGATATATTCAAATTTATTTTACTTTCTCAAAATTCAGAAAAACTACCACTACTACTACTACTTTTCACTACTACTACTACTACTATTCCTACTACTACTCCTACTCCTACTCCTACTACTACTATTACTAGTAGTAGTAGTAGTAGTAGCAATAGAAGCAATAGTGGCACTTCCGATATTTTTAAATTAAAGAATGACCGATTGGATAGCATGGTAATTCCAATATATAATTATTGCAACATCAATAATACAGGAACGGGAAGTCGTGCAATATACATGCGCAGTCTAAACAATTCTAGAAACAATGCCCGTCCTGAAAATTGTAACTGCATAACTTGACCTCCTTGTGGACTGTATTTGAAGTACACGGTTAACCGATATAAACCCTGGAACAAGGCACTAACTGAACATTTCACCGACAATTAAAACAGCTTCCTAGTAAAATTAACTACAGTTCACACTGTGTCAGAACTTTCAACTCTCACTAAATACAAAAGCAGATGCAGGTGTTTTGATATATTAGATTATATTTATTCAAGTAGGAGGTATTGTATGATGATCTGAGGGATTTCCAAAATGGATAACATCTTTTGGATCTATTTTGGTCGAAACTGCTTATTTATACTACATTGCACTTTAAAAAACTCTTTTAAACTTGACAAAACAAGAATTTATATAACCATGTAAAACTATGCATCGTTTACAGAAGAAACGAAAATATATGACCACTTATATATTTATAAGTTATTTATACTTAACTTTGAATATATAGGAAGCACTTTTAGATCTACAGACATTTGATGTTTTGAGAAAAAAAACTTTTCCAAATAAAAACTATAACATGCAAAAAACGTCATCAACTTTAAAAGCGACTTTGGCATAAGTGGTATGACCTTGAGTCAAGATCCTGAAACACTGCCTCCATAACGAACATGTGAACCTATGCCCAAGCGGATGTTATGGTAAGTCATATAAAATCAAAGGCCGAACAATGGGATATGGATGGTCCGTCATCTTCTACCAAGATACGGTACGTCAAAAGACGTGCGTATGAAAAGCATAACACAACATTGAAAATGTCGAGTAAATACGTTGCTGGAAAACCCGGATTGGGACCAGCTTCCAATGAAGAACTAGTATATTCTGCGAAATATTTACATCCGCCATTGGTACGCAGTCATGACCCCTGGTCACAAATGACCAAAAACACTGTAGGGTCATTATGTTTAAATCAGAATTAAAATCAATTGAATGATAACATATACTGTATTTCTGGAAATTTTTGCTTCCTTTTAACATTCGCCATTTTCATTCATGAATGAGAGGACGAATTTAAAATGAAAGCGACATTTTCAAGTTGAATAATTGAAAAAGGGGCATAATATGCCATCCATGAAAATATATTGACTTCGGGCGAATTTAAAACGGGATGGTAAAAGGTCAAAATATTGAACCGCGGACGAAAATTTCCACATAGAGAGTAGTAACTAGTCAAACATAAAGAAACACTCATACCCCAAGACTGTCAATTTGCATCTTAAGGTTTTCTTCCGTATTGTTTATCGCGGACGTCAGAGTTGTATTTAAACTGTGTCGCTGATTGATACGAGTCTCCATTGCGTTTAATTCCAGGAACCATATTGCAGGTACGACACTGGCCAAATAGAAAAACACACTTGGACAAAACCTGAAATGTATATAGAAAAATATCTTAATCATACGTAAAAATAATTTCCAAGCTGGGCAGTAATTCTTTACCTGTGGAATGCATCCATCGACTACATTGCATTGTAAAAAGGATTGTAAAACGAAGTTTTAATGAGCATGTAAATAGTAGCCAATACAAGTTTACTCCATGGATCAATAATAATACACTTACAGTCGCTTAAAGACGAAACGCGCAAGAGAATGTCAAGCCGTAGCAAGATAAGACATACATTATTTAGTGTAAAATATGTGATAGCAAAATGTGTAACTTTTATTGTAAATAATTGGAGACATTCTAATCGATATTAAATGTGACAGGAACTCATCCGTACATCATTTACACTGTAAAATAGGTGATTTCAAAATGTGTAACTTTTATTGTAAATAATTGGAGACATTCTGATCGCCAGTTAAAGATTCGTCATTAAATGTGACAGGAACTCATCCGTACATCATTTACACTGTAAAATAGGTGATTTCAAAATGTGTAACTTTTATTGTAAATAACTGGAGACATTGTAATCGCCAGTTAAAGATTCGTCTTTAAATGTGACAGGAACTCGTCCATTATCTAGTATTTCAATGTTACACTGGTTGTAACAGTTTATAAAACTGACTTTGTGTTAAAACTTGGCTAATCTAAGATGGACATTAGCTGTGTGTTTTTTTTCAAGTCCGCCCTTTTTACTACTTAGACTGGTATACACTAACAAAAAAGAGATATCCACAGGCATGAAGATTCTTAAATTACTTCCGGGGGTTATCGCATAGTCTATTGATCCAATGCAATACTGAAATTGATTTGAAAGTCTCAATCTAATTGGTTGAAGAATGCAAACACATTTTGCTCGCTTTAACTGACATTTCATGAATCATAAAAATATGCACGAGTGATTTCGGTCGCATGAAACCAGGAAAGAGTAGAGCAAAGTACTCAATACCTTTAAAACGATTTACTTTTGCGCATTCAAATTTTAACGATTTAACATCTGAACAATTTTTACGCAGTTTTAATTTAACGTTTTGAACATTGGTGACCTCGTGCCAAGTATGAGTATTCATGTACATTTAAATTGTTGTGCATTCATGTCTGGCGCGAAAGTTGATCAAATCAAATACTGTAGAATGTGAAAATGTCGTTGTGGTTTTTAAAGTTTTGTTTATTTTGTCGTTTTCATTTTAGCAAAGTAATTTCAATCATGACGAAATTATACACAAACTACGCCAAGTAACAGTAAGAGGCTCCTTTACAAACAGGCTTTTTATTTCAACGAAATTAATGTCAACGAATTCGTTTTATTTCAAAAACATTTTAACTCCATGGAGTTTTCTGATTCTACAGTGTGCACAAAATTATCATTTTATTGTATATATTTGATAGCTATAGTAAGATATAATTTACGAATCAATTACGAATCGTTGAATTTATATGTTGAATCTGATGCGATGAGTAACATGTATTATACACTTTTTGCAGAAACTGGAACAGTAATGTTTTGAATACAGATGGTTATGATTTCCAATTAAAATTGCTTACTACGATACACTGGGGAGGAGTGTATAGTGAAGTTGATATCAAGAAGCCGTGGGCGAGAATGACTTTTATGCAACGAAGCTTTCTGAATCTGATTATGTATACAGTGATTCAATATTTGAATAAAATTTCATCAACATCTCCAAATAATTGTGCCTCTCACCGTTAACTAATTAATATCACTTCATTTTTGAAATACAAATATTCGTGTAAAGTGAAACAGAGAAAATGTTCGTATACAACAGGCCTGGGCGAATATTAAACAAGGAATCTTGTTACAATAATACATTTATGAGTCACAAATAAATGAATAAAGTCTAAGTTATTTCATGCTTATTTAACACCGCTGCACGCAAATACTGTTATTATGCAAATATGAAGTTTAATTACAGAATAAAAATATTTTTTAGGTTACTGTTTACGAGCGATTATCACCTGTGTAAATTCACATTTTATACATAACGGATCTATGGGGCCTCCAAAAGGGGGATCAGGTGTCCGCACGGAGCGAATATGTCTCCCAACTAGTGACATCCGTTTTGAGTCTGTTGTCAAAGTCAGAAATAAACAAACGATAAACAACTACTTATGAAAATAAGTTTTAATCGATTCAACAACTACATTTATAGAAAAATCCATATAACCTGGCGGGATGGAGTCTTGTGAACTCTTTCTTGACCTGGACGAGTTTAAATTTTAGGTTAGAAAGCATAACATTAAAATTACACGGACTACTTGTCATCATACATAAGAGATTATCCAGGGAGGAATAAAATGTTTTCCCGTGCAGCTTGTCATACTCAAAAAAGTGAGAAGAACCATTCCTATGATAACCAAAAGGTTACTCTTAGGTTATTCTTATATGAATCGGACAATAAAACAGATAACTCAATTTTGCATTTATTTAAAGCAATATGATCTGGCATTGATGACATTTTCCCCAAATTGTCAAATTTACTGTACACCATTTGAATACAATAAGAGATATATCTGATCACGAAATAACCTACATTTACCTAGTCAATTTAACATTAAATAAATTCTGCATTGCAAATTACAGTACAGCATTCAAAGGTATTGAAATATAAGGTATAGGTATTTATAATATAATGATTCGTTGTCACGTATGAGTATGAAACAAATGCAAGCAAATTACACGTGCTTCCTTGACACTCTGTTATCTTTGTAAAATGTGAAAGTTAATTTGCAATGGTGGATTCAAAATGAAATTTACAATGGGTTACGATTGGCAAGTCCATTTCAATGATACACAGTCATTTGTTCTTTTACTCAAGAGGTCATCTCTTTCTGATATGTGAGAAAAAAAATATGTATGTAAAATTTTCCCCGAAGACAACAAATATCACTTTATTCACAATAATTGAATTGATCAGGTTCAGATAAAAGATGGCACTAATATGTTTGGCTATAGACTTGTGAGTAAACTTTCTGGATAAGTTAGTGATAAAAGATGACACTAAAATGTTTGGCTATAGAGTTGTGAGTAAACTTTCTGGATATGTTAGTGATAAAAGATGACACTAAAATGTTTGGCTATTAAGTTGTGAGTAAACTTTCTTGATATGTTAGTGATAAAAGATGACACATAAATGTTTGGCTATAGAGTTGTGAGTAAACTTTCTGGACATCACTGGCTTGGATACACATTATTTTCATCATATTAAAACATTAGGTCGAATTCATGATTTACGTTGAAAACGTTGAGTATGGTACTGGAAATTTGGGTATATAAAATCCAAGACACTAAAGTATTAATCTACAGGATGTGGAAGATACATAAACAAATCTATTGAATACTGCACAAACAGTGAATTCAGATGTGGGATCATACGGTAGAGTAAGACAATATGTGCTATACCCGAACCCTTCTTCGCCTTTATTTACATTTGTATGGCATATGTATATACAAAAAATGTCAAGTTGCAGGATGAAAGTTCTGTGGTTTTATCTTCAAATTTTAAAAACTCAGTTGAGCGTGGTTATTGGCGACTTCGAGCCCCACAAATGAGTATCCTCACGAATTTAACGTGATTTCATCACAGATTAAGCAAACCAAAAAAATTTAACAAAAGTCAGGGAAAAAGAAAGAAAACTCATTTGAAGAAATAAAAGCAATACCTGATACAATAAAGCATAAAAACGAACATGGCAACATGGAATACATCTAGTTAAAAAAGTTATCAGCACCTTAATAAAAAGAGTCTGATTTAATATTGCTGTCACAGGGTTCATCAATTTTGATGTATTTCGATAATTATGCAGTATCATCTGCTGACAGGCTGTTACGCTAGAGTGAACATAAACATCACCTAACCTCGTTCTGAATTCATGCACAATGACTTGTAATGAAGCCAAAAATGAATTTCTGTGTTAGTAAGAAATATTACCTAACCACAAAACAAAATAAAATTGAAGTTATTCCGGCGTGGAAGATATGTTTGTGATTATAAAACACAAAACTAGTATGTCTGATGGTTTTACAGATCCACAAAAACAATGAATTGTATTTACAGAGCAGTCGGTTTCGATGGAGTAAACAAAGACGCGGTAAATAAAAATGAAACGATTATGCTGTCAAACATGTGTCGTGTTAAATTTGAGAGAGAGAGAGAGAGAGAGAGAGAGAGAGAGAGAGAGAGAGAGAGAGAGAGAGAGAGAGAGAGAGAGAGAGAGAGAGAGAGAGAGAGAGAGAGAGAGAGAGAGAGTTTACAAATAAGACAATCATTACCAATAAAGCAATCAGTTCGAATAGGAAAATCTATAACACTAAGGAAATATGTACAAATAAGACATTGTATAATTATTGAAATAATACCGATAGGGAAGTCTATTGCGATTGGAAAATATGTATTAATAAGACGTTTTGTATCAATATGAGCATTTGAACCAAAAGGAGAATATGTTAAAAACTGGAAATTTGTATTGATAAAGCATATTGTTCCAATAGCAAAATGTGTAGTGATAGTGCATTATGTTTCAAAAGTGAAATCTGTACTAGATCTAATATGATATGTAGTAGTACTACAATCTGTTCTAATAGTGAAATATGTACAAATAATATTATCTTAACTACTACATCAATTTCTTCCAAAGGGGAAATATGCACCCCAATAGGGAAATCTGCAGCAATAGGGAAATATCCGCGAAAAGGGCAAGCTGTACCACTTAGGAAAAATTGTATCAATAAGGCAAATTGTTCCAACGGGGTCATCTGTACCAAATGATGTTATATCATTTCTGGTATCACCTGTTTGGTATTGTTTTTAAGTGGTTTGGAGAAACCAAATTAACTAATTAAATTAGATGCGCAGATTTGAGCAAAAAAAAATTAAAATCGAAAACATTTGCATACTTTGTTCGTTTAATCTTTACGAAACTCCGAAATTCTGAAAAATGTACCGAGTAACCTATGCTTGAATATTCTCTGAGGAGGTGGTCGAATTAATCCAATCAAATGATATCATAATAACTAGCCTTACATACATGATTGTTCAGGCGGTACACGACTGCTAGAGGAGAGTTCGTACTCCGGCTAGATTTCATCTTTTGCTGTTTTTCTAATTAACGGTTTGTATATTTGTGAAGTCACTTAAGTCAAAACAGTCCCTCTGCTGTCGGTCTTTCCTGAAAAAAGTTCAGTGCATCTACATGTTGGGTTCGTTTGAT
Organism: Atrina japonica; assembly: GCA_030159075.1. NCBI lineage: Eukaryota > Metazoa > Mollusca > Bivalvia > Pterioida > Pinnidae > Atrina > Atrina japonica. The sequence goes on along the minus strand of BROG01000026.1, from coordinate 1,314,612 downwards.
GAAATATAATCCGCGGAAGGATAATTGTTTAAAGATATCTCTGCGTTGGTTATTGGAAATATGAATTGATGTATTTCCCATTGGTCATATCAGATAGATACAGTTCTATAATGATTTAGGATAGAAACAACCGGAAAACGTATTTGTAACAATGACTTTATGATTAAATTAATCAAATATCCTTGGTAACTGGTGTGAATAATATTGTCGATGATAGGCTCGTGTGTGAAGATTTCGCTATATATTACAGTTTACTTATATCAACATTGAGCCGGTTTATACAGAATTTGTTAGAAGAAATATTCGTTTTTTGTAGCCGTAATCTAAAGATCTTCAAATGTAGTATTTTACTCCTTTACTTATTTATCATCTATCATGATCAATAAAGCATGCAATCATACTTCGTAAGAAATTTGTTTTTACTACTACTACTACTACTACTACTACTACTACTACTACTACTACTACTACTACTACTGCTGCTGCTACTACTACTACTACTACTACTACTACTACTACTACTACTACTACTACTACTACTACTACTACTACTACTACTACTAACTACTACTACTACTACTACTACTACTACTACTACTACTACTACTACTACTACTACTACTACTACTACTACTACTACTACTACTACTACTACTACTACTACTACTACTATAACTACTACTACTACTGCTACTACTACTGCTGCTGCTACTACTACTACTACTACTACTACTACTACTACTACTACTACTACTACTTCTACTACTACTACTACTACTACTACTACTACTACTACTACTACTATTACTACTATTACTACTACTACTGCTGCTACTACTACTGCTGCTGCTGCTGCTGCTACTACTACTACTACTACTACTACTACTACTACTATTACTACTACTACTACTACAACTACTACTACTACTACCTTTCAGTTCATATCATATTTGATCCTGTTTGAAATGCACGTAAGAGTACCACTAGCTGTTCTACACACAGCCATACTTAACAAACGTCTGCACAACGCAACTTGATATTATTTTTTACTAAAGCAATTTAATAATTTTAGATCTCTAAAATCGTAGATATATATTTCAGATTATTTAGCACATGAATTCAAGTGGGAGGAAACATTTAGATACAACCGTGCCTCAATTGTTAAGTCTAATGATAACAAGATGGCATGCTAGTAAAATCGTCTCGTCAGCTCGACTGCCCTGTTAATGTAATTTAACCCATAATCATTTTAATTTCGATCTTATGCACGATATTAAAACCGTATATTTTAGCGGATCCAATCAGGATTTATTTTCTTGGATATTATCACCATGTCAGTTCAGCTTTTAATATTTAATTGCAGTTTGAAGAAATTCAAATATTGAACCCATTACTATAGATAAATGTATCATTTGTAATAAAAATATATCTTGGTTTTTCTCTTGTCAAATTGAAAGTGTCCGTAACTAACATACTGAGTTTCTTTAAGGCCAGTAGTTTTGTGTTCTTCCAAACTTTCCTTTCTATATTTTTACTACTTTGGTTGATACAAAATAACAAAAAAGATATATACACAGGCATAAAAATTTTAAAACTCCTATGCATTTTGTGAAAATTGATTGAGAAACCGAGTTTGGCAATTATTCGTATGCAAATAATTAATTCCACCTTACTATTTGCGTATATGCTTACGCCACTGGACCTGACCTTACTTTCACAAAATATATAGGAACGTAAGACATTTTACATAAATCTGAGTAGTAAAAAACGAAAATAATATTGTTTTAGAAAACACAGCTAAAACCGCTTTAAGAAAAAAAGGATGATGTACAGAAAAAAAAATATTATCTATGTTTTGCTCTAACGTTTTTATTATTCAATGAAAGAAGTTTATATCTAATTTGACCATTAAATTTATTTATATATTGTATTCATTTTTTTTTTATTATTTTACGTAATATAATAAAAATATTTCACTTTCATACATGAACTGGAATTGTTTTAAATATTCAAGGAAATAATTAAATTCAAAGGCGGATTAATATTCAATAGTATTCAATATGGTTTAATATTTTTCGATTAAGTAATTTAACGGTTGGCATTATTTTTCGTATTATGAATAATACCTTGTCGTTAAGTATAAATAAGTATTGCGTAGGTTTATTCCTCCACGGCTCACAACATGACGTCAAATAACTGACGAACCTCGTTGCCGATTTCGAATCTTAATCCCTTGGCAGAATCAACATTTGCTACACCTACATTCGTTTTGATAATTGATTACATACATACAACACTATACTATAGAATAATTTGTAATGTGATGGAGACTTAGTACACATCTTGAGAGAGAGAGAGAGAGAGAGAGAGAGAGAGAGAGAGAGAGAGAGAGAGAGAGAGAGAGAGAGAGAGAGAGAGAGAGAGAGAGAGAGAGAGAGAGAGAGAGAGAGAGATTAGCTTTGAATATGATTGATTAAGATGTAATAAATGCTTTGGTAATTTCGTAGAATTTAATGTTTGCTTTCGTTTAGTTAATCAGCTGCAATCAGTTTCCTAGATATATTTAGACTAGACAAATTGCCTAATTCATAAATTACAAAACCTTTACTGATCAAAGTTCCTTTGATGTTTTTTTTTTCATATTTCATACTCTTCAGTCGATTTTAGTAGATTTCAGTGATCTTTATACAAAAATAGCTCCCGGAGATTAATTGAAGTATTACACAAAGTTCCGTCTTTCTCTTTCTCAGATTTTTGGTTTGTTTGTTTGTTTGTTTATTGTTGTTTAACGTCCCTCTCAGAGTTTTGTGAAAGTTCCGGATTACATGATGCGGTCATCACGTTGCTGATTTATCATTTCACTATTACGTCATACTTGTATTTTTGTCTGCAGAAAACCCACATCCCTCTCGTGTCAGTTGCCTATCTTTTGGATATGTCTGAAGTGTGTACTAAAAGATGTAAGCATAAAGTAATCACAACATCTATAGACACCTATCAGACGGAGTGAAAAAGATGAATTTGTATTCATCCCTATTGGAGTCTGCGGTCATGTTTCGTGTCAAAGAGTTAATATAAACGAGTGCATTGTTGGTGCCAACTGTTTTGATAATAACCGAGGTCCTAAATACCACAAAGCGCGTACCTTTAATTCTGAATTTCAGTTTAGTTATTAATTCTGTCGAAGATTTTGCCAGACGTTGGACCAAACATGAAGACGTGGAACCAGACACTTTGTCTGAATGGCTAAAAGCTGTACGATGGTTGATAAAATCTCATATTCGAAAACTTAAAGGAACTATGAAAAAACGTTATCCCTCCGTATTTAGTTCAGAAGTAGCAACTGAACTGGATAGATTACATGACCAATATGTACTGGTCCCAGCAGACAAAGCCTCAAATAATATAGTTTTTATTTGCAAGGCACATTACTATAATTGTTTATTAGAAGAGCTAGGGTTTAGTACGAATAATGGTAATCCTACATACACGTAGCTCACTTTCAAAGGACAAGATCCTTCAAACTTACATGTCCATATTACGCTCTTTTGATTTACCTACAACCGATACTGATTTTGAGCTACCATATTTATGTTGAATACCTAAACTTCACAAAATCCCATATAAGCAGAGGTACATAGCAGGATCCAGCAAATGTTCTACCAAACCTTTATCTTTACTCCTTACCAAGATATTGACAGCCGTTAAGGAGAAACTTCAGAAATATTGTACAGTTGCCTATTCGAGAAGCGGTGTAAATCAGATGTGGATACTTAAAACTCACAGTATCAAAACATACGACTTCTCTACTCTTTACACAACTATTCCCCATAAAAATTTAAAAGAAATACTTTTTAGCATCATAGACAACTGTTTTTTCACTAAAGGTGGCACCTGAAAATTTAAATATCTAGTGATTGGTTATCATAATACTTATTTTGTCAAACACCACTCTGATTCTACACATAAATACACTGACGTTGATATAAAAAACATGCTGGAATTTCTAATAGACAATATATTTGTAATGTTCAGAGACGTTGTCTTTCAACAAACTGTCGGCATTCCTATTGGAACCAATTGTGTCCCTTTATTGGCCGACCTGTTCCTTTATTCATACGAAGCAGACTTCATTCAGAAACTGCTGAGTCAAAAGAAGAAAAAGTTAGCGGTGTCTTTTAATTTCACATTTAGATATACCGACGATTTTTTGTCAATTAAAAATGACAATTTTCATATATATGTCAATGCTACATATCACAGCGAACTAGAAATTAAAGATACAACAGAATCAAGCACACACGCTTCATACTTTGATATTTTACTTACTATAGACACAGACAGGAAATTGGCAACTATGCTATACGACAAACCCGACGATTTCGGCTTTCCCATCGTAAAACTTTCACATTTAAGTAATAACATCCCAGTTTATATTTCACAAATGATCCGATATGCCATGGCGCGTTAAGGATATGAACATTTCATATACAGATGTAAACTACTCACTGACAAATTATTGACACAGGGATATCGAAAACCGCGTTTGATGTCAACGTATATATAACAGTCTTTTTTGCGATTACTCTGTTTCACTGGGTGAAATGTTGAGTTGCCTTTTCGTTTTCTATTTGTTAAGACGTCTGTACTAATTGTGACGAGGATTCGATCCTCGCGTATTTCATTTGGACTTGACTATGGACTCACGGCATGTGTGACCGGTCGACAGGGGATGTTTACTCCTCCATGGCACCTGATCCCACCTCTTGGTTTCCTCAGGTTCGTGTTTGTCCATTTGGGTGATTTGGGTGAGTATAAATGTGATCACAAATGGTTGATAAATCAACAACCTACATAGACCGCGCAGTGTGTGGTGATAAACATATTTCTATAAAAATTGAGACAAGTACATTCTATATTGACGGAATAATTCATTGTTCGTTATCGCACTTGTTTCCTAGCATTAAGTCTGAACAGACCAGGGACGATATTGATAATTTGAAGATTAGGAATATTCAGTTCTTTTATATAGGTCTTCACATAACATTTAAAAGTATTTGTTTTTCAAACATTAATTGTCAAGTTCGGAACAAATAGAGGTGAGATTTTGAAAAAAAAATTCTGTATCTTTTAAATGAAGTTGCAGCGTATATTTGCAAGCGGTTTTACTGAAATCTTTTTATTTCAAAGCGTAATTCTCAACATTATTTTTTTCAATTGTCAATAACAATTAAGATATGTAAAAAAAGAAATTTTGTTGCGAAAAGCACTGAAAAAACTGTTCTGGATTATTAAAAAGCTATCAACTTATAAGTTCCGCACAGACAGTCAACATTTGTTTGCAGATTCTTCTGGAGTTTATTATGTGAGCTTAAAGTTTCTGGCGACTTGACGTCCATAGTATATTCCTATCACACAAGATACTTAAACAAACTTTCAATTGTTTAGTCTTTTCAAATTTAGAATCTTTTCTGTACTGTTATCTATTGAGGTTATCGGTGGTTGACGTTCGGTTATTGTGGGAAAATAAATGTTGTTACGAAACTTTCACTCTTGGTGAAATGATGGCTCAGTGCACACACACACACACACACACACACACACACACACGCACACACACACACACACACACACATATATAAATATACTTGTATATATATATATATATAAATATATATATATATATATATATATATATATATATATATATATATATATATATATATATATATATATATGTGTGTGTGTGTGTGTGTGTGTGTGTGTGTGTGTGTGTGTGTGTGTGTGTGTGTGTGTTCTTCAACCACTGTCTGCAATCAAATATTAACCCATATTTTTTCCTTACAAACAAATTAGATAAGATTTTTGTGTATTAATATCAATATTAAGTTTTAACAATGTAAAGTATAAACACGAAAATCTCCTGATTTACCATGTTTACAAACACTGCAGACCACGTGTGTAGGGATACAAAGTGTTTTGGATCAGCAGTTCCGGATAGAATTTTGCAGTACTGATAAAAAACGAGATCCGTATATCTCAGGTGCGAGAAACGCAACACACACACACACACACACACACACACACACACACACACACACACACACACACACACACACACACACACACACACACACACACACACACACACACACACACACACACACGCGCGCGCGCGCGTCTAATATTAAAATTAAGAGGCTGAAATGTTGATGCCGCTAATTCGAAATCTCATTTATTGGATATTGCTTGGAAATTGATTGTCTATTCATTTTGATATCGCTAGCAAAATATATTTACATAAAATAAATTGAAGTTTGCTACGGCATTGTATTGTCGATACGTAGTGCACTTTTTACACAGCATAGAAGTGCTTCAGCAGATTATCAAAGAGTAGTAACAAAGAAAAATGTATTCAAATTTACATTGTAAATAACGCTAAATAGAAATATGTTCTGATTAAAGTCTGTAAATCGATTGATTTGACCACCAATGTTCATAATATAATGTATGATGTATTGTACTTGTAAAATATATATTTTACACGAAAAGCCTAGTTAATTGTGATATTGACGTTACAGCAAAAACCTGTCTACAAAGACCATTCGAAGGAACAGACAAAAGAAGCTGTTATAGCAGATATTTATCATAAAAAAGTTAACAAGTTTTTGTTTGAATTACCTTTATTGACATGTGTCCTTTATAGGCAGGTGTCATTTATACAGAGGTGATCTTAAATGCCAGATTGACTATATTCTTTATTTGTTTTCAATTGAATTTTTTTTCTGATTCTTTGTGGAGTGAGACTGGTCTATGACACCTGATTCGATAACTGAATTTCAAAATGTTTTTCCACAATACTGACCGTATTTGTGCATTGTCTTTTGGGTTTTTTCCTGGTTAACACTTTAGTGTCTGTATATTCACGTGGTATTACCGAGTTAAATTAATACAGTGAAAATGTGCTACAGGCAACAAGGTATTGCTAGTACAGTGATCAGTTTTGATTTGACTTGGAATAATTTTAAAATAATAGTTCATAAATTGTTCTGAAAATGTTGTCTAAAATCAACATATTACAATGGGGCATAACTGCGTTATTACTGTTTATAAAACTGACCTTTTTGGTATTGGGTTTTAGGCCTTAATCAATTTGTTCCGTTATACATACGATAAGGGTCAACTCTTATCGATAAATACATAAAGATCACAGATACCAAAATGTTAATTTTCAGGATATGTTGGAGACAATATACAAATCTGTGAATACTGGACCCAAACGGTCCTCTGAAAATCCAGAGGTGGGATCAGGTCAGGGTTCAACGGGGTGGGGGTTGTGAGGTTTTCAACCCCCGTTGAAAAATACACCTATGACTATCAGATTTTATCTTAACGCTTTTGCGACCTGAATATATCTTACACAATTTAGTTTTTGGGAATACGATCCAAGAGCGCTAAACCTGGTATTTCCAACTATCTAAGATCGAATTGTTGAGACGACCTCAAAAGAACTATTTTCTAGCCATGTTTACAATATTTACATGGCAAATTTACTTGTTTAAACAACTTGTTGTGGAATGTTATAGAACGGTTGAGCTATATCGGTGAACTTAATTGCTAAACCAGTAAAATATACGGTTACGAAATGTATGTGCATAAAACAAAGAAAGAAAATAATTATCTGTAGAAATGAATAAATAATCCTTCAAATAAAAGTGGAAATAAATAGATTGTGAAGATATGTTTCCATAGCACCCAAAGTAAAATAGTTCAATATTACACAAATATCAGGAAAAACACAGGGAATAATTTGTTAAAAAGAGATATTCATTTTCTAGGCAGCAGAAACGAGAAGATAAATCGAACACACTTCTAGGGATATATTGTTTATCAACGATAATATTTTGACTTTTATTGTTTGTGTATGTATACATGTACATAGCTGTACTTTTTTGCACGCAAAACGATTTTGGATTTGTCTCAAACGAAAGAAAGAAAAACATAAAAATCATAAAGAAATCAATATGTGTGTGTGTTGCTTTCGTCAAAGATTTGTGTTTCGTTTCTTAATTCTAACAAAGTTATTTTAAAAAAATCTTGATTGCGAATGAATACGATTATGACCAACAGTCGGCAATTTTTACCACATACGTGACTGACTTAGTTCGCGGGCGGAATGGGGGCATACTTTTGAAGCATATTGCTTTTTAAAAAATGATATTGATATCATTACTTTTCATGACCAAGCAGATAAATCGTTGTATCAGCGGATAGACAGCATATTTACCTAAAAGTAATCGCATCAACAAGCAACTATTTGTACTACTATATTATTATCACAAATTCTACTTCTTCTTCTTGTACTGCTGATACTACTAATATTGTCCCTACAACAACAGCAATAACAACAAGAATAACAAGAACAACAACAAAAACAACAACTACTACTTACTACTACTAATACAACTAACATTAATCCTACAACAACAACAACTACTACTACTACTACTACTACTACTACTACTACTACTACTACTACTACTACTACTACTACTACTACTACTACTTCTGTTGCTACTACAACTACTACTACTACTACTTCTACTACTGTTGCTACTACTAATACTACTATTACTACAACTACTACTACTACTACTGTCATAACTAAACGTTTTAATAATGCAATTTAAATCTAATTCGATTTCTAACTAAGTACATTATTTGTAGTTTGAAAATTCAGAAAACATATAAAAATGATGATCAAGTTCAAGGATGTTAAGACGCTATTAATATAAATTTTGTACCCCAATAAAATGTGCTACCAGTTTTACATTATATGCGCTAGACACGGCTACAAACCGTTACATTCTTTTGTTACATTATATAAACAGAGTCTGCGTAGCAGAGATTCTTCTGCAAATCCTCACAAGTGTCGATATGAAATGGCCTTGAAAATCAATCAGTTTCACCACTCAGGTAAACGAGAAAACATGAAATGAAATATGTTTGAAATGTAGGAAATTATTTTCATTCAATTTTCTTACTTAGTATCTTTGGCAATATGAGACTATAATTTTATAGAATTATTAAATTAGAGTTATATATGTTAAAAATCTTATATCTTATCTTCCAAAAGGTATGTTTTTGTGAAGGAAATTCTATTTTATAAAGGAAAGTTTTTATCAGAGTTTTGAATATATATAAGGAGTATGTATAAGGAATATGTAGATATTTTACTTGGTATTTTACGATATTTCTAAAAATAAAATTATGAACAGTAAAACGTGAATATGAAGAACTTGGTTTGTACGAATTCATGCACATAACGAATCAATAAGTATTCCCCGACTGCATCTCTACATAATCTTAGTTGAAAAAACATTTACAACGAATTTTATATATGGATTTATAATTTGGCCTTATATGATATCACTTTCTCTCTAGAAAATCTATCTAAAATTGGTGCTCAACTGATCAAGTCTAATTTACAGAGACGATCGTCTTAAGCATTATAACTTTGGTGTTGTGTTTATAATATATATAATAAAGTTTTGCTTATAACAAACCAATTTCTGTCCCTTGACACCTTAACAAACATCTTTATAGAAATCGTTTAAACGAAAATAAATTCTTAACCTTTTTGCCAAGCAAAAATTAAATAATTTGTGTAAATAAAAAGGAACAAAAACATCTCTGTTTTCTTTTTACTTCCCGGAAACTTCCAGTTTAGTCTAGATTCAGAATGAAATGTTTCTTAACCCATCATCCCACTTCGTATGTACATGTATAATAAACTCTCATTATAACGAATTGATCGATAAGGTTCATTGAAATTCGTTAAAGGCGAGTTTTAGCGTATTTTGTATTATAAGAAAAAAATAATCCAATATTTTCGACATATGTCAAATGATAAGAGTGAAGATCAAAGCATTTTAATTAATGCCGTAATTTGAAGTATTTCTAAAAGCCAGGGCTGCATTTTATGAAGAAGTAGTAACCCTTACGTCTTATAACCTTAATACAACACTACCCTGACTAAAGTCTTAGGACATATTCGTACATTGTACATTTTCAAATCATGACCCTTTTTTGAGTCTCTCACTTTTGGTCAGCGCCACTGAAACCTAAGCTGATATTTGTGAGAAAGTTTGCCAGTTTACATGTGGAAGGCTGGTGATCTCTTTCCGGGTACATGTAACCGAGTTCTCTCCTCTACAAAAAAGTGACCGCCACTATATAATAAATTGTTGAGTGTGGCGAAAACACTATTCAAAATTCAATTTCAAATACAAATCGTATCTTGATAGTTTATGACTGTTCTTACCAGCTACACTCACAAAGATACATTATGAATAAATATGCAATAACTTATCCTCTGGCTAGTCGTAATCGCAGGACCTTCTATGTTCGCAAGTCATAAGTCCAAGTTCTGTGTAAAACGGTCACAAGTTATAAGTGTGTCATCAGACCGACTCTAAGTCTTTCGTAAACGCGTTCCGATAGATTACGTAAACGGAAGTGAACAAATGCTGTTTCCGGGTGTAGATATTCAATATTGGATACAGACTGTTGGTGATTTCTTATTTTCAGATTATAAAAAGTCTTTGTTATGTGTAGATAGATACCATAATTTTGGAAAATAATTGAAAATAAACTGTATACTCGATAATTTTTAAATATCGAGTTCGGTCTCCCTTTTACTTAAAAATTTATAATCACCACGCTCTCTTGAAGATATGACATTTCCTACCAAAAGATTTGAAAACAGCAGGCAATACGGGGAAAAGACTACCGACCAAAACAAAATAAAAAATCATAACATATAGATTGCAAGTAATGAAATACAGACAGAAAATATAAGTATAAATTTTTGTGAGTTCCTTTTTTAATCTAACGGATTATTACTTTCATGAATTTACTTCAAAACAGACATCTTAGATGATCAGTTGATAAGCGGATCATCGTTTTCATAAAAATATCAAAGAACATGTGATATTGGCGACAGTAAGTCAAAATTGTAAGTTCGATTGAGAAAATATGCAATATAAATGTATTTGTGGCTGATTGCTTTAAATCACGAAATCTCTCACGCCATGTCGGGTATTCGTGGCCGATTGCTTTAAACCACGAAATCTCTCACGCCATATCGGGTATTCGTGGCCGATTGCTTTAAACCACGAAATCTCTCACGCCATGTCGTGTCTTCATGGCCGATTGCTTTAAATCAGGAAGTCTCTCACACCATGTCGGGTCTTCGTGGCCGATTGCTTTAAACCAGGAGGTATCACGCCATATCGGGTCTTCGTGGCCGATTGCTCTAAACCAGGAAGTCTCTCACGTTTTGTCGGGACCTCCATGACCGATTGGTTGGACCATTGCACTTTAAACTATGAAGTCTCTCAATATTCTGGTCACTGCGGGTACGCGCACTGCTGGAACGCCACATTTAACTAAAAATTGTTGAGTGCGTTGTAAAAAAAAACAACAACAACAACCCAAAGAACAAAAACAAAAACAAAAAAGCCCCCCCCCCCAAAAAAAAAAAAAAAAAAAATCCTCCATGACACATGATCCCACCTCTGGATTTCCAGAGGTCCGTGTTTGTCAAATATCACCAGATTTGTATACGTTTTATGGACATCCTCTAGCTTTATAATTTGGTAATTTATAATCATACAAAATCTAAAACGATTTACTCATAAAACAAACAGAAATATTCAAATATCATTTTTATATGCTTACGATTAGATTTACCAATTCATGAATTTTTTTTACCATTTCTATAAAAAATTCATGAATTTAATCCAATGGTCTATGTGAATGCAAATTTAAATTGTATGTTTTCTACATAATTGTATTTCGGAACTTTTGTGTAACTAACACACAAACACACACACACACACACACACACACACACACACACACACACACACACACACACACACACACACACACACACACACACACACACACACACACACACACACACACACACACACACACACACACACACACACACACACACACACACACACACACACACACACACACACACACACACACACACACACACACACACACACACACACACACACACACACACACACACACACACACACACACACACACACACACACACACACACACACACACACACACACACACACACACACACACACACACACACACACACACACACACACACACACACACACACACACACACACACACACACACACACACACACACACACACACACACACACACACACACACACACACACACACACACACACACACACACACACACACACACACACACACACACACACACACACATTGTCACACACACACACACACACACACACACACACACACACACACACACACACACACACACACACACACACACACACACACACACACACACACACACACACACACACACACACACACACACACACACACACACACACACACACACACACACACACACACACACACACACACACACACACACACACACACACACACACACACACACACACACACACGACAGATTACTTACATGTTCCAGGGTAAGTGTAAAAAATTATACAAAATGGTGAGGAAATATTATTCAGACATAGCTTGCATTAGAGGTTATTGTCATAAAGCATGCTGAACATTTTGACCTTTGATCTGAACAAGATGGTACGATACGATATTTCACAGAGAGAGAGAAAGAAAGAGAGAGAGAGAGAGAGAGAGAGAGAGAGAGAGAGAGAGAGAGAGAGAGTCCGAGTCCCAAGGGATACTTTTATTTTTTCAACATGTTGTTTTAACGAGTCGTAATTAATAACTAGATTTTACATATAATTTAAAGTATATGTGATTATACAACATGCTTACCGTGTGCTACTTCATTAACTGAAATGATATACACGGGATGTAAAGATTTGCAGGTGTTAATTAAAACGTTTATTATAAATATGTAATATCCAGACTCTTTCTGATTATAAACAGCTGTTTACTATCTGATGCAAAGATCTAAAGCTATAAAGCTATAGATCTTGTATTACGTTCATTACCTTGTTAAACAAAAAGGCATTACATGTCAAGCTCTCTTCATTAAAGGTAGTGTCACAGTGACTCCGTTTTGCCATTCTGATCTATAATCAACTGATATCCTTTTCATCGAACTCGACAAGATTCCATAGAACCTTTGCGACTGGTGTAGCATGCTAACAAGGGAAGCTGACTCCTTCCGGACACCTGGTCCCATCCGTTTGGGAGAGACCGTTATACTATCCAATTTGTCGTATTCTAATTGACATGGAGTTTCAAATATCCATTAATACTTCTCCATTTTTTTTTAACAAGGACATTGACAAAGACATTTTGACACTTTCCTCACTGATGAATTGCTTTATATTAATCACTCGTTTTGGAATATCTCAATGCTAACTTCAGAGGGCCTTGAAACATTTTTCTAACTTTACCATAATATTAATGAAAACAGGCGGATGGGTTATTTATTCTAATTTACTCCTCCATGGCACCTGATCCCACCTCTTGGTTTCCAGAGGTCCGTGTTTGTCCATTTTTACCGGATTTGTATCTATGTCCTGGACATTCTATTGATTTATACTTTGGTATCTGAAAATTTTTGTATTTGATATATTTGACGAAACTTAGACGACAGTAAAGGATTTCATATGTTAACGTTGACACAAAATATTGCCTTTATTACTATACCTACTGAGTGAAAAGGTTTGTGTTAGTTTGTTTGCCTGTTTTAAGCGTAATTTTTTAAGTATAGTTCAAAACGTGAAACGATAAATAGACAGCAAGAAAATAACTTCATTTTCCTTTTATCTCCGTAACTTTGATTTTCAAAAGATGAAATATCTAATATGAGTGATGTTATCATTTATACATACATCGTAGTTCATAAACAATAATGGCGATTGTGTAAACATGGTAAAAACCGGTCAAATCAACGATTTCGTAATAATGATTCTAACATAATTCATATAGCATAAAGTTTAATGTTGTAAGTGTATCTTGAGGAAAGAATGGATAGAAATATTTCTGTCAGGTTTGAATTTTTTTGCATTTTTAAGTTTTAGCAATCATTTATTTTGATTCATTTTTGTTTTGTCTGTTTAACACAAGAGATGTTAATTCTAATGTACAAAAGCCTGTTTAATATTGTAAATATTTTCTATTTTTTTTCAAACTTTTGAGTACACAAAGTCTTTAAATTTACTTGTTTACATAAAAGGTATCATCAAGTTTTAGCATTGAAACTGAATTTACAGTATAATAAATCACTCTATTTATCTCTCTCTTTCTGTTTGTCTGTATCTCTCTATGTTTCTCTCTCTCGTAAGATTTGTACTAAGTCATCAGATGTTATTGTGTATAGTCTTAATATTAATATCTTAATAAACCAGCTTGAAAACTGATTGCAGTTGATGATAACTAAATGGTAGCAAAAATTTAGTTCTTTGGAATTGCAAAACGTTTATTCGATTTTATACATTTACATTCTAAAGTAATTTCTGTTTGTCTCTCTCTCTCTCTCTCTCTCTCTCTCTCTCTCTCTCTCTCTCTCTCTCTCTCTCTCTCTCTCTCTCTCTCTCATTTATTGTACACAAGTTGTGCAAAGTAAAAATAAAGACCTTTTCAACACGAGTATGTTAAATATGGAATAAGAAAACTTTTCGTTGTTTTTCAAGTACAACAATGTATACTGTGTTCTTTGTTGATAGATGTCAATAGCCGTACCGACGGATAGAGCGCACTTGCTGTACATGAAGGCACTAAAGACAGACCCAGCAGGTGTTATACTAAACCTTCTCCGTTTTTTCGTGGTTGAATTGAATTCCAGAACTTTTATTGTTCACAAAATCCAAATTAGAATAATAAATTACTGTGTAATGGGGATATTCTGTCGATGCGTATATACGGCATCTTATGAATGACTTTGAGAACTTTTTATATTATCTGATAATTGAATCAAACATGATCTATTTAAATAGTTTTGCTTTTGATACAACATCTTAGTATTAATAAAAGAACATAACATGCTGTAAAAATAAAAAGCATATTCACAAATGTCTATGCTATGATTTTAACGGAAATATTTCAGTATAAAAACTGAACAAACTGAATAAAAAGCTTACCATTTCCATTCCTTTCCTCTTTTAACTGCAAGCGTAACAATAGTTTCGATAAGGAGACCTAAAAGAGCGGCACTGAGGTACCAACACCAAATTTCCTGTATCACCATAAACAGCCGCCATATCGCTATAACTCCATGTCCAGCGAACATAATCCGGACAAAAAGGGCGCGAAATATTGTGAAACATCTCATTTTGTCAATTTCAGAATATGTCTGTTAAACAGTCAAAATTCAACAAGAAAATTTGCATTCTTAAATCTCTTTACATTATGGATGCATAAACTTTTCGGAATTAAAACGTAAAGAAGGCTTTGCTCGTGGAATTATATTGTCATTCATTGTGTCCCACGCCAATTTCTAAAAAAAATTCTAAAACATTAAGTATGATCAAACTATTCCGGCAAATTAATTGTGCTGGCAATATAACACTGGTTTTCTCATATGTAAGTTTCAATCTTCTGCAAAACCTCAAAAACTTATTATTACTAATAGTGTACTCAGAAGTTACGTATGACTTGCGCGCGCGTGCGATCGATCTTCTGCAACTGTCAGAGTCATCAAATGATTACATATTGACGTCTGCTGAGTATAAACACGCGGTATCAGTTTCATATCATGATTATAATGTACCTACCATTAATTTACAGTATCCCTCCATTACACGTAGTGCTGGTCGCTGTGAATAAATGTCTATTTATCTCTTTGATTTACTTAGAAAGCGATTACTTCTTTTAAAGTTTTCATTTATGGTCATTGAATAGAATATGAAAGTCAGATGTATTTTAAAATATTTTATGCATGTTAAAAAGAATTCAGAGTGTTAAATTAAGGCGCCACAATCTTACATACGATTCATTTATCTAGAAATGAATTAATTCTACCTCTGTTATTGTCATACGAGATGACAAGCAACTTAATCTACAATCAAGCTGATCAAATATCCGTTTAAAACAAAAGTGAAAATAACAATACTATATTCCTATACACATGTATTTTGTGAAAATAAGGTCAGGTGAAAAATAGTAAGGTTGGATTTATCAATTGCAAGTGAATAATAGCGAAACAATCTTCACAAAATATATAGGTATATATGTTAAGTATTTTTATGTCTGCATATATCTCTTTTTTATTATTGATATTGGAACAAATGATACAGAGCAAAAACAAAAAGCAACAACAACAACAACAACAACAACAACAACAACAAAATAAATAAAACGAATCGTAGGGATGTTGTTGAATTACACAAATTGAATATATACACATTATTTATTCTGTTTTATGATGTTTCAGCTTGCTACACAGTAAAAAGGGAAAATTGTTGTCCCTTTAACCACAAACGCAATACTGAAATATTTGAAATATTTGCTGGTTTTACTATTTCAAAATATCTTGCAATCATGAAACTAAAACACTAATCGCGATCATCAAATGAACTGAACGTTGTTTATCAAACATATCACCAATTAGGAATTTCCATTTTGACAATTAAAGAGACGTTAACTCGGTATTTAAACATTCCCAAGAACTAAATTATATGAACAAAATACAAGAAGAGCCAAATTGGCATTGCTTTGTTTAGAGTTCTCCTGTGACAGCAAGTAAGAATGTGTGTGGATTGACTACCAAGATAATTTGACACATGTTTACAAACACAACTTTAAACCAAATCATACCAGCAAGATTTCGACATATAACATTAGAGATACAGTAATACATTGAACGTTTTGTTACACCTGTAAGTAAACTGAAGAAGTACCATTGAATATTGGAACTTCATTGGAAGTCCATCAGAATACGACAAATTAGATATAACAACGGTCTTAACACCAAGACCAAATGTGAATCCCAAACGAGATGGGATCAGGTGTCCAGAAGGAGTCAGCATCCCCTGTTAGCATGCTATACCCATCGCGAAATAAACAGTAGTACTTTAGTTTCTGTGCCCTTCTTTGATGGAAATATAAAATAATGTAGCCATAACATTATATTAATTTTTTTCTCTCTCATATTTTTTTTCTATTTTCCTTTATTTTTCTACAAATGCAGTACTGCAACTGCGCTTAATTTCTCGGGTTGTAATTTTCATGGTTTTCTCTCTCCTAAATAATCGCAGATTTTATTACTCGCGAACCGGAAGAGGATGATATAATACTAGTACCACATCTCTCTCTCTCTCTCTCTCTCTCTCTCTCTCTCTCTCTCTCTCTCTCTCTCTCTCTCTCTCTCTCTCTCTCTCTTGAAATTATGCGACAAAGTAGTTTTCTCTGATGTTATCGATCGTATCTCATATATACATTGGATGCTTACTCATCTATAGCACCTGACCCCGCCTCTTGATTTCCAGAGGTCCATTTATTACCCAGATTTGTATATATGAATTCTTGGATGGCCAATTGACATTGAATATTTCCCACTGACTCAATATTCCTGGGGTGAAATTGTAAAGCAAGGTAATATTATACTGATTCGATATTCCCGGGGTGAAATTGTGAAGTAGGGTAATATTATACGAAATATCACATGTTCAAGTATAAATGCGTTTACGGTTCGAATTCCTCAAGCATGGTAAAAGAACAATCTTTGTTGAGTTTTTCTGAATGTTTCTATGTCGGCTGAAATGTGGTTGTTTAAATTGACTTCATATCATCACAGATGTTATAATGCTTTTAATTATTGATCAAAACCACATATTTTTGAATAAAGTGAACCAGTATAATAATGATAAATATAACATTCCTGACAGGTTGGTTGTGGAAATCTTTGTCAACCTACGCTTCTCCTAGGATGATAATGTTTTTTTTCTAGAGGTGGCAATTTCTACTACCACCCTCTCAAGAATGTTATATTTATAAAATACCACAAGGGCATATACGAGTCAACGAAATATTCAACTTCTCATATGTGACCAACAGATTCTAAGATAGATATTCCAGTAATCTAAAATTTCGAGAACTAATCATAATAACGCTGTATTATTTCTACAAAGGGGAAATTGAATATCGTTTTGATTTCGTATAATTGCACAGAGCTGATTGCATTAGAAAAACTTGATGCAAGAAATAAGCATATTGTCGCTCACTTCTAGTACTATCAATTCCAAATTATTTTTTGTCTTGATTGCAAAGTTATTTAGAGTTGGCTATTAATTTTGTTAGTTCATTTTCACATTATTTGATTTTCAGGCAATCACAGTGCAGTGCCGGTACTTAACAATAAGCTTTACGACAGCAAATCAATTCAATTTATCTATTTTGTTGACTGATTTTTGTACCCCTTTCATCACAGAATGTTAATCAGACAATAAATCTAAAGAACTCCCGAGGGATCCACATTATATGAACTATTTGTTTTTAAAAAAGGAGAATTTTATTCGATTCCTCATAAAAACATTAAATGGAAATGAAGCCAGCACTGAGGAAGCAGAGTGTATACATGATATTACACGTGTATTTATTATTCCCCGTTGCACCTGTGATAGAAATATTTGTGTTTTATCTGTGGTTACTACTTTTTGATATATAATACATCGACACACAATGATGGAATGTACCGATGTTTCATAAAGATATGTAAGCTAATATATTTGTAGCGGGGATGAGTATGTGTTTTACTAGCTAAACTGCAATGTACTATTAATTATTGGACTATTGAATTGGGAGCCCCCCAAACAGTTCAGGATCACACACACACACACACACACACACACACACACACACACACACACACACACACACACACACACACACACACACACACACACCTTCAGATGTATGTATGTATGTATGTATGTATGTATATATGTTTGTATGTAGGCCCCATTACATTTGAATTTTATAATTCAGAGAATTAAAATCACAATACCTAAAACGCCACGATTCCGACTTTTCCATGGTATGTTTTTAAATTTAAGTAGTAATATCCAACAATCACCTGTATATGGTGTATATATACAGAGGTGAACTACTTGCCACAGGGATATCGAGAATTGCGCTTGTCAACGTTCCGCAAATTTTACGGTTGGTATCACAACCTTGTTTGCAGTTACTTTGTTTCACTAAATGAAATATTGAGTTACCTGTTCCATAGTGGTTGTACCAATTGCCACGACGATGTATAAGTCACTCATTTCATTTGAAGTTCGGGGGGTGGGGGGGGGGGGGCTCCGTGGCCGAGTGGTTGGAGCATTGCACTTTAAATCACAAGGCCTCTCATCTCTGGTTCGAATCCCACTAGGGTCATTTCGAATTAAGTGGGAAAGTTTGCCAGTTTTCTTGCGGAAGGTCGGTGGTCTTAAATCGGGTAACCGGAATCCTCCACCAATAAAAACTGGACGCCGTCATATGACTGAAAGATTGTTGAGTATGGAGGAAAACAGAAAAATCAAATCAAATCAAATCATTTGAATTTCAATGTGAACCCGGGGCGACGAGTGTGACCAGTTAACAAGTTAACCCATTCGTGGTGATATCACCTCTGGATTTTCAGAGATTCGTGTTTTGGGAATGTCCAATATTCATCAGATTCGTGTATCCTCGTATTTCAGACCACACGTTATCAGTCTCTTGATATATGTAAAATTATTACAGAGCTTCACTTAAAATATCACCTCACTTATCAGACAACAGTTAGGTCGTTTAAATAAAAAGGTTCTAATATACATGTCATTGTAAATATATCACTGTATAAATATATATATTCTGGAAATCCAGAAGTGGGATCAGGTACCATGGTGGACCAAGCATCCCTTGAAGACCGATTACAGCCAAATTCAAATAAAATAGGTGAAGAAGAAATCCTCGTCACATTTGTTACAGACGACTCAACAACCGCTATTGAACAAGTAATTCAACATTTCATTTAGTGGAACAGAGAAATCGGAAAAATGCTAGTGTACCAACCGTTAAATTGACATCAAGCAGGATTTTCGATAACCCTCCATTAAATGTGTTATTATGTGGTTGACCTCTGTATATGAAACGAATGTTAAATATATACTGGCATATCACATTATTTGTGATATAAACACCATATACAGGTGATTGAGGAATATTACTACTTAAATGTGGAAAATTTACAATAAAGATATGAGCCTGCCTGACTCGGTCGGTAGCGCGCTTGACGACTCTTGATCGTGAGGTCGTGAGTTCGAGTCCAGCCGGCGGCAGGTCGGTTTCCTGCCCTTCAGACTGAGATAGTAAAAACCGAGGTCTCATGTTCATGTCACAGTGAGTGTCGGCACGTTATAGAACACTCACTGCTCAATGGTCGTAAGTGCCGAGCATAGGCCAAAATTTGAAGCCCTTCACCGGCATTTGGTGACGTCTCCATATGAGTGAAATATTCTTGAGTGGGACGTTATAAAGCAATAAAAAAACAAAAAACAAAAAAAAGAAAACAAATAAAACAACAAAAAACCAAAAAAGTACCAAATATTTTGACCTGGACTGACGTCATTTCAATGATTGTTATGTTACGTGCCACGCCTACCATAAAATGGGTCCTCAGTTTTAAGTCTCACCCGAAGGACATATGACTTTCACTTTGTATGTTGAAAGCCTGGCGGAGGGACAGTCACTACCATTTCTATAAGTATGAACCGCCACCGGGAACCAAACGCGAGAACTTACGCGTGCGGGTAGAATGCTCTACCATTTGACCACCACAAGTGGTCACATTTTCTTAAGTGGTCTCCTTCTTAAAGAAGGTCGTTTTATAATAGTTGTACACTTAGAATGTATCGTCTTTAACTGACTGGTTCTGGTTTATAGTTAGTTTGGTAAGCCTTTCCTTTATTTCACCAAAGTGCTTTCAAACACTTTCAAACAAGTTTCGGTTTTCACATTTATCACTAATAGTTTCAAACCAATTCCGGAAACCGACAAAACTACCGCCAAATATGGTTTTGTGATTTACATGTTGTCTAAAGCATACAAAGAAGCGTCAAAGCTGCAGCGGTGATGACACAGGCCGTGACATTATTTGTTTTATCAATTAAGTTTTGCAACTATTCTTTGATAAAGATTATTAATGTTTCAGATACTACAAACCTTGATGAAATATATACTAAATATGTTGATGCAATAATACACAGCAGTCATTTTGAAAATACAAACCTGTCATTTCCTGTCTAACTTTACACCAATGAAACTAGTTTCAAACTAGTTAAAAACCAGAAACCAAAACCGAAAACCTTTTCTATCAATTAATTCGCCCTTATATTTGATAAAGGCCAGAGGTGCCTAAACATATCTTTATGTATGTAAATATAAATGAAACATTCTATCATTAAGATGATTAAGCCAAGAAGTCGTCTTTCTAAGCAATGTATTCAGGAAGGATATACAAAAGAGACTGTCAGATACTGCATGTTTGTTGGACAAGCTGGAGGTCATATGATACCAGTCTCTATCGTGGATAAACCAGCGAGATTGTATTTCAAATTATCGATATATCTGTGAGCTAACTTATTGTAAGGGCCCTATGGGACGTGTAACAAGTGACAAGATGTTATACCAGGAGTTCAAAATAAATAATATTACAACAATACGTCCATGCGTGTCTGGGATACCTGAGACAGAGATTAGAGAAATTAATGCAGTTCCAGGGTTATTTTCTGCCATCAAGAAAGAAAATATGCCAGTTGTCTTCTATCAATGAGGGACCAATATGTCTATCTACAGTTTGTCAGATTGACCAAAACTAGCTGACGTAAATGAGATTGACGCCTCGTTCTAGATCAATATAAATATAATACCAAAAATAATGATTTAAAAACAAGATCAAAGGGGATTGGTTCTGTTAAAAGACTTCATCAGTTGAGCTCCAGTGGAGGAACAGTTGCCCTGCCCTGTAAGAACATTAGAGAGTTGTTTGGGCAAATTAATTTTTCTGTAGGTTTATTCAAGCCCCTGTCATACATTCACGATTTAGCCAGCGTATGCCGACGTATGAAAAACTCATAAAACGTCGCCATAGGTCGGTGTAGCCCTGTCATACATTAACGATTTAGCCAGCGTATGCCGACGTATGAAAAACTCATAAAACGTCGCCATACGTCGATGTAGCCCTGTCATACATTAACGATTTAGCCAGCGTATGCCGACGTATGAAAAACTCATAAAACGTCGCCATACGTCGATGTAGCCCTGTCACGCATTAACGATTTAGCCAGCGTATGCCGACGTATGAAAAACTCATAAAACGTTGGCATACGTCGATGTAGCCCTGTCATACATTAAGGATTTAGCCAGCGTATGCCGACGTATGAAAAACTCATAAAACGTTGGCATACGTCGATGTAGCCCTGTCACGCATTAACGATTTAGCCAGCGTATGCCGACGTATGAAAAACTCATAAAACGTTGGCATACGTCGATGTAGCCCTGTCACACATTAACGATTTAGCCAGCGTATGCCGACGTATGAAAAACTCATAAAACGTTGGCATACGTCGAATTTTCTGCGTACATAGTAAATAAAAGTAGTTCAGTTTCCCGCTCGTAAGCCAATCAAATCGCTGCTAGTCATCATCATAAGTGTTACATAGATTTTTTGTTATATATATAGATAGACAGATAAATAAATAAACAGATAGATAGATAGATATAAACTCTATCCAAGCGAAATGTTTAGCCTTCTGTATTTTATGAAGAAGACTGTAGATGTTACAAAAACTGCCTTAATGTACTTCACTGCATTTATTCGTTGGCATTTTACGTTTATTTTTTTCCTCTCTCTAAAATTTGTCACGTGCACTAGAGTACGTTAAAAATTAGATAGAGCTGAACGAATATCTCGAATAAATCTCGAATGACTAGTAAATAAAGAATTTTTGAATGTAAAATTATCATCTGAATATGAAGCCACCTGTCTAGTACCAGTATATGACGCATTGATGCATTATATAACCATCAATTATCGGCATGCTTAGGAGAAGTTTGGTATTTAAGCATTTCTCCTAATAAGTACTCCGTGGGGTAAAAAGGTCAAGATTGTATTTTTTCAGAAAAAAATAATTTTTATTGATTATATGATGATGTTGAGAGATTCTTAGAACGTATCGTGTTACACGTCCGTCTTCCTTTTCTACAATTACATGTGATGGAGTTGTTGGGAATATTTTGTAGCCTATATACGCTGAAAACCGGAAATACTTGGAAACCGGGCATGATATAATGCATTACATTATAGCAAATGTGGTACAATAAAAAGTGAAACCTCAGTATTATAACCACCTAGCTGACTGATTTAAAGTGATTTGATTAGCCAGGTGGTCTCTTAAGTGAGGATATATACCTCATAAAAGAATTAATCGAGGTCGTCTTCTGATCGAGGTGGTCCTTTGGTGAAGGACCATTGTATATTGGCATCATGACATACACTACAAGTATTAGCAGAATAAGAACATTTTAAATATCAACTCACTTTAGATAATATTAGTACAGTATGTAGTGTAAGAGATAATACAGAAGTGCATGTATGTGGCAGGAATAATGAAGAGTCAGTTGGAGAATACGAGACGTTTATGGCCAGAAGGACGGAAGCCAATAATATACACCTTTTCCAAAACTTACAAGAACAGGGCCATTGCCACTGCCGATGGACCGTTTGAGTCCCGAGAGTTTACATAAGCCCAATAATTGATATTTCGGTACCAGCGTGTTATTTAACACTTAAGTGATATTTCGACTGGAAAGCAACGCTTGTATTTCAAATTCCTCTGAAGTTCAGATTTATGTCATCATTTTACAACGGTCACTCAGACAGATTTTTATTATGTTTAGGTTACTTTTTGGTGTTGTATGATACCGTTTTGTTTTACATGTATTTCAATTAGAGCTCAACAGATGAAGTCTAATTGGCAGAAATTATCGTTTTGATAATTTGTTTGAGCGTTTCCTGCGTAACTATAACTTTGGTATTATGTTATGGTATGTTTATTATATATGCGCATTTAAACGCATTTAAAATACACATATTTTCACACAAACAAAATAATGCTACAATGAAAAAATATAAAACCCTAGTTTCATTTCATTTCAGAATACTCAATAGTTTTACAGATCCGCTGGATTGTAGATTCTGCCAATGCTAGAATAAAACAGAGGAAGTTCCTTGGTTGTACCCTGCACTCAAATCAGATTCCTCTCATCGGTGATTTTGTCAGAATTGTTTGTGCAATTTGCAATAGGTAAAGATAAAATATCATTAAAACAATATATAATTTTCATTTTGACAGAGTCTTAAGAAGTTGTAAATTCAGTCAAATTTGAGTTTATCTAAAATATTTGAAATCGACTTCATTGGACAGATAGTCTACAGATAAAAATATAACAGAGAAACTGAACAAAATACACGTTGAGTTTTGCTCCTTAAGAATACAATTCATATGAATAGATAATATTTATTATTCAATCATTTTACATATACTTAAAACCACTCTCGAGTACTACTGCTAAACACGACATGAGTATTGGCTGTAAGATGTTGTATCTGTCAAAACAGGTAAATGCTCTTAAGAACTATATTGAAAGAAATCACTTGGATCGTCGATCAGCATGCTGGAAGTCTGTTGAAGAGCTTGGTGATGTCCCTTTGCTTGACGAGGAACAACTGTGGTCGCTAACCTGTGGCTCATATCAACTACGACTAAGTCCGAGTTATGCGCTTGGACATTTAGAGGGTGATTGCTCTATCCAGCTCCACAAGGTTGAACCCTCTTTAATACATGTGAGATTACAGAGCCGACATGTGTCTTCAAAGTCATATCAACTCTGGATACAGTATGATGAGATCACAGTAAAAAGCATGTTACTGCAAATACAGAGCTGGTGCGAGGGTAGTTGTATGGTACGTTGGTTATGCAAAACACCAATTTCAGGAGAGTATCAACATAGGAGTGCATATTTGGGGTGACTATCTTGATGATGCCGCTGATCTGCCAATAAAATAAAAATAACATAAAGTTTACATTGATTTTGCGCACTTTGAAAAATAACAAATTTGTTTATTTGATAAATCCTCGTATTTCCATACCAAAAATGTAATAAATGTATCTGCATGTAATTGTAATCATACAGTTATAATATAGAGTTCAATACGCCGTACTACAGTTGGATAAAGATATTCCAAAGGGACTACTTTTCTAAAGGAGATTCAAGTAATCCTAAATATTTAATGACGCCATTGAAAGAAGAATGAATTTCAAATTTGTGTAGACGATTAAATCTGTAAGGGACCTGTAATGAATACAAAACCAGACAAATGTTCTCATCTGTATCATCAGATTGTAATTGATAGTTGCAGGGAAAGGATTTAACGGGAGCGTAACCTGAGTTGAATTTTTCTGCTACAACGATCTCGTGCAGTCTGCTGATACGGATAGAAACATGTGACATGTAGTTTTGTCTATGTAAGTTCAAATAGTAGGCCAACATGTTGTAAACAGGCCTGGTTTGTCTCCAAGTTTCAAGTCGATTTTATGACGTTCTGCATACGATTAAAAAAAATTGCGTAATTTAAAATTCAGTGCGTCCGTACTGTATAACGAATAGTTCATATTGCAAATTACTAATTTAGGTCGTCTCGATTTTGTTATACTCGAGTTTTACTGTTTATAGTAAAAGTCCCATTTACCTTATCTTCTATATCTCCCACAGTAATTGACTAGAATATGAAAACCGTGAATGATTGACTGTTATGTAGATCGAAACTTTATCTTTGAAGGCCAATGTGTACCGGAGGGACTTGGACATATACACTTGATTATTCAAATGGATAGAGAACAATACTCGGGAAGATATGCAAGGTAGGAACAGTACATGTATGCAATTAGAAATATTTTTCATGCTATTTCTAACGAAGGGATAATGTTATGCATTCCTTTAGGCATATATCTACAGTTTTTTTTTACATCAAGGCATATATCTACAGTTTTATTTACTTCAAGTCTACTGTACAAAGGGGGGGGGGCTGAAATAGATAACAGTCTTTATATTCACCATACTCACAGTGTTGATAAAAGTTGATGAATTTAAGAAACAGTGAATAAGTCATTGATAAAATTATGTATATATGTAATATATCACGGGAAGACTTTTGCAGGGATTAATCTTATTTTGACATAATACTTTCGATCTGCGAATCATGTCAGGGAACGTGAAAATTACAACCGTGAAATTAAATCTTTATACAGTATTGTAACATGTATTCTGTGGTTTGCTGTGCACATTATTTTCACTACTTTTTTGTTTTATTTTGCTTTTCAAAAATTGTTACACATAATACATATTTTCTGCTGCTTCAGTATGTGTTTCTTTTTTCCGATTTGAGAACTTCTAATTGAAAATGCATCGTTAATTTGACCCGTTAGAACAACGTAAACAACTGACATCTTAGGGCTGTTGATGATGCTCGCAAATTTTTATCTGTTGAATAATTTGGAAACATGTAAATTAGCAAATGCCAACTGGTGCCCAATCTTAATCATTTTTTCTTTATTGAAGAAAGTTATTTATTACATGTATATGTAATCATGCAGTTACAATACAGTGTTCAATATGCCCGTGCAATAAGTAATGTCTTGTTGCACATAGTTGGATACGGAAATTTTGCCAGAGCTACTTTTCTAAATGGCATTCATGTCATCCAAAATATTTGATGGCGTTGTCAAAAGCGGAATGAATTTTAAATTCGTGTATACATGTAGAAAAATAGGGGACATGTAATAAAAACAAAACAATCCATATCATCAGACTACACCTGATCATTGTAGCGGATGGATTCAATTCGAGCTACGCTCTCCTTTAATCATTCCGCTACAACGATCTCGTGCATTCTGATGATACGGATAGAAACATATGTGTAGTTTTCTCTATGTAACTTTCCCCTCTCTTTCTTTCAAAATATGAATAAAAAATTCAATGATACGATCGTCAGATCGTAATGTATTGCTTCCAGCTATCTGATTTGTTGTAAGTCAAGACCAAGTGTCTCACCCACCAACCCATACACACACATACATCACTGTATCTAATTGGTAATTCATTGTTTTATGCCAGATTTACATTGACTGTTTCCGATGCATTAGAACAATGAAAGTAAAAAAAGCCTTCCTGTACCTTATTTCAATAGCCACCACAACTGTGATAATAATTAGCGGTATGTATATACAAAACTACTGTCCACGCGCCATACTTCCGAAATGAGAAAATCTTCGATTTTTCGAATTCATCGAAGTAAGTGTAATTTGATGCCTCAATGACAGTATTAAGTTGTGTAGTAATTAGAAAGTGATATCTCATCATTAACTATTCAGTTGAACGAGCGAATATGATTCAAATACGGTAGGGAATGGCAATCGTAATGCTAATAAACATAATGTCGTCTGCGGTGGGGACCCCCCGTGTACTCAATTACTTCACGTTTTGAACGATTCCAGTTATTCAAGAGGTACGCAAAGTATCAGCGACAACAGCAGCAGGGTAATCGAATGAAAACTGTTAAAGGGGCATTATCTATGTTTACCAAAAAGTGCCTTCTCTATTCACTAATAAACTTTCTCTGTTAGGTCGAAGTGAAACTTCATTGATGATGTAATAAACATTGTCATTTCTGAAGTGAGCCGCGTGGACAGTAGCTGCACCTTTATCTTTTGCGACGGTACATTTCAACTGCCAATATGTGCAACCCGATACAAATGTCAAATGTACGTTCGAGGCAAAATAAGTTAATTCTAATTACTAGCTCAATTCAATGAGTTTATTATTATCTAACTCAGTAGGTTTTTAAAATTGTATGAAAATCACGAATATCAAAGTATTAACGGGTAGGGAGTTCAGAGCCAGTACACAAAATTGGCGAAATTTGGATAAACAAGGACCCCCATGATTTCTAGAGGGAGGTGCCATCGAGGCGACAGGCTCTTATATATCTAATATAAAAAAGTATCAGATACCAAGGTATAAAACACTACGATGTCCAGGATAGAGGTATAAATGTGGTAGAGTACGGACCTCTTGAAATCAAGAGGTGCGATCAGGTGCCATGGAGGAGTAAGCAGCCGCTGTCGACCGGTCACACCCACCGTAAGTCCACAGTCAAATTAAAATGAAATACGTGAGGAACGAATCCTCGTCATAATTGAGAATAATGTCAAACTAAATTAAAGTCTTTAGTTGTAAGGTGCCAGGACCATACCACAATCAGTATGGACGATTCTACAGTTATATAAAACAAGTAATTCGACATTTCAGATGTGGAACCATAGAAGTTGTAAACAAAATTCTTGTGACTGAAGTTAAAAAGTGATAAATTAAATCATTGATACTTCCCTCTAAAACTGTTGAATGTGCTGCTCTAAATGCGACGCAATTATGTACTAACATGTGGATGTTGTTTAGCATACTAGAAAACTGCATATCAAAAACGATTTCTGGGAAAATCAGATGATTCTACAGACTTTCCGGTTATGACATTGTCACAAGCTGCATGCGATAACATTCTACTAAATACTCTCTTTATGTATGATGACAAGTGGGAACGATTACTCTAGTCACTTTTAATGTTATTCTTTATTACCTACAATGTAAACTCGTTCAGATAAAGAAAGGTTTCACAAACTCCACCTGGATTTTACTATTAATACCAAAGTAAATTGGTACATCTTTAAAAGCACGAGTCAAAATTAGATCATAAAAGGGGTGTCAACCTACCTATTGGCTCCAATAGATGAAACCTACAGAAATGCATGGAATCCGTACAAGGCAAAATGTTTTATCTGTTCACCCTATTAAGGAAAATAGACTGTATATTTTTGCTTTTTGACAGATCCCGGATGTTCCACTTTATGTTGGTAGACCTATAATATTCCTCAATAGAGGACGATGACTTCTAGTTATCATTGCCGAGTAAATAAATATTATCTTATCATCTCTCACAATTGCTCACCATTTTCGTATTATATTTTATCATCTGATGTACACTTTTTAAAAATGGTAAAAAAAAATCGGAATACAATGTTTTTCATAATAATTTGATTTTAGTAGTCAACAGAAAGTATGGATGGACGATTAAACATCTTGAATGGAAATTGGACTTTTCGCCTGACAGAAAATCGTTTAAAAATGCCGGACTAGTGGAAAACGTTTATTATATTACTTCAAAAAAGGATACAACATCATTAAAAGCTCAACAAATATACACTACAGCAGTTCCTAAAAAGTACGACATTGGTACTGAAAAGATTAACAAAACGAGGAACAAGGTATTCAAAGGCAAGTTCGACCACTGATCTAAATACAGTGGGTACCCCACAAGGACGCGACCTTTTTATCTCTACATTTACATTTTAACCAAATTTACCTCCATGAACTAGTACAATTTTTTAATCTAAAACTACAATAGTTTGTATTATCTAAGTATGTTTCCATCATATTTATGGCAATCGTGTCTTTCATGCATTCTGTCAGATTAGTTTTTCATAGTATTGCCTACAGCGTGAAGATTTGTTTCCAAAAGCCTGAGAATTCTAGAAGAGAGCTTGAAATACGTTGATTTTGTTTGCTGAATTCTTAAAGGGCCATTTACTGTTTTTATCTTTCCTTTTTATAGTCAGGTCCATTTTACATGATATATTTTCACTATAGTCAGGTCCATTTTACATGATATATTTTCACTATAGTCAGGTCCATTTTACATGGTATATTTTCACTATAGTCAGGTCCATTTTACATGACATATTTTCACTATAGTCAGGTCCATTTTACATGATATATTTTCACTATAGTCCAGTCCATTTTACATGATATATTTTCACTATAGTCAGGTCCATTTTACATGATATATTTTCACTATAGTCCGATCCATTTTACATGATATATTTTCACTATAGTCAGGTCCATTTTACATGATATATTTTCACTATAGTCAGGTCCATTTTACATGATATATTTTCACTATAGTCAGGTCCATTTTACATGATATATTTTCACTATAGTCCGGTCCATTTTACATGATATATTTTCACCATAGTCCGGTCCATTTTACATGATATATTTTCACTATAGTCAGGTCCATTTTACATGATATATTTTCACTATAGTCAGGGCCATTTACATGGTATATTTTCACCATAGTCAGGTCCATTTTACATGGTATATTTTCACTATAGTCCGCTCCATTTTACATGATATATTTTCACTATAGTCAGGTCCATTTTACATGATATATTTTCACCATAGTCAGGTCCATTTTACATGATATATTTTCACTATAGTCAGGGCCATTTACATGATATAATTTCACTATAGTCAGGTCCATTTTACATGATATATTTTCACTATAGTCCGATCCATTTTACATGATATATTTTCACTATAGTCCAATCCATTCTACATGATATATTTTCACTATAGTCCGATTCATTTTACATGATATATTTTCACTATAGTCAGGTCCATTTTACATGATATATTTTCACTATAGTCAGGTCCATTTTACATGATATATTTTCACTATAGTCAGGTCCATTTTATATGATATATTTTCACTATAGTCAGGTCCATTTTACATGATAATATTTTCACTATAGTCAGGTCCATTTTACATGATATATTTTCACTATAGTCCGGTCCATTTTACATGATATATTTTCTATACAGTCCATTTTACATGATATATTTTCACTATAGTCAGGTCCATTTTACATGATATATTTTCACTATAGTCAGGGTCATTTACATGATATATTTTCACCATAGTCAGGTCCATTTTACATGGTATATTTTCACTATAGTCCGCTCCATTTTACATGATATATTTTCACTATAGTCAGGTCCATTTTTACATGATTATTATTTTCACTATAGTCAGGTCCATTTTACATGATATATTTTCACCATAGTCAGGTCCATTTTACATGATATATTTTCACTATAGTCAGGGCCATTTACATGATATAATTTCACTATAGTCCGATCCATTTTACATGATATATTTTCACTATAGTCAGGTCCATTTTACATGATATATTTTCACCATAGTCAGGTCCATTTTTACATGACATATTTTCACTTCAGGTCCATTTTACATGATATATTTTCACTATAGTCCGATCCATTTTACATGATATATTTTCACTATAGTCAGGTCCATTTTACATGATATATTTTCACCATAGTCAGGTCCATTTTACATGACATATTTTCACTATAGTCAGGTCCATTTTACATGATATATTTTCACTATAGTCCGATCCATTTTACATGATATATTT
Source organism: Atrina japonica (assembly GCA_030159075.1). NCBI lineage: Eukaryota > Metazoa > Mollusca > Bivalvia > Pterioida > Pinnidae > Atrina > Atrina japonica. The sequence goes on along the minus strand of BROG01000026.1, from coordinate 1,283,168 downwards.
TCACTATAGTCCAATCCATTCTACATGATATATTTTCACTATAGTCCGATCCATTTTACATGATATATTTTCACTATAGTCCGATCCATTTTACATGATATATTTTCACTATAGTCAGGGTCATTTACATTATATATTTTCACTATAGTCCGATCCATTTTACATGATATATTTTCACTATAGTCAGATCCATTCCAAACATATTGATTACGACGTATATGAGAAGTGGTTCTTCTTTCTTCGGAGAGTTGATGAAATATGGCGGAGATATTTTCTACAGTTTTGAACCACTTTGGGGGATATATGGCCAAGGATACAGATCAATGAACAAAATTTGCTACAGAAACAATACCTGCGTGTAAGTATAAAATATGTCTGTAAGGTTAAAGGTGACAATGTTGAATGGCTTTTCCTGTCCTTCGGATGAGACAGTAAAAACCGAGATCCCGTGTCACAGTAGGTGTTGGCACGTTAGAGAACACTCGTTATCTTAAGTGCCGTAAGTAACGTCTCCAGGTGAGTGAAAGATTCTTGAGTGTTACGTTAAACAGCAATACAACATCAACAGCAACAGCCAAAATGTTGAATTATCTATCTATCTATCTATCTATCTATCTATATATATATGTAAACATATTTTGCAGAGATCCAGGAAATAAATGGCAAACAGTGAATGGGACAATATGGATAATCAAACAGTTGTATAATTGCGAAATATCTACACTGCCCAGGCAAGTTCTCTATAGCTTCATAAAATTTCCACTTAGTAGCGGATACAGTAGAAAATGTGTCCCTGTTAAACCAGCAAAAAAAGTACCCAAAATTAAACCCGGCAGAAACATGACTCAGTTTGGTGGTCCAATCAAGTATGGGAGATATGAATCTAAATTTAAGGAATGTGTAAACAACTGGGAAAATATTTGTAAAAATGCAGATGCCCGCGTAATTAAAACAATTCGTCTGTCGCCCGAACTTGCAGAAATCTTGATAAATGAAATACCCGATCTTCGAATTGTTCATTTAACGCGTGACCCAAGGGGCATTATAAGATCCAGAATCAATGTCGGAAATGTTCAAAGTAACGGTTTAATCGAACATACAACTCATCTATGTTATACGATGCAAAACGACGTTATAAAAATGAAACAATCTGCCTTGACAAAAAAAGGATATATAATTCCTGTTTCATTCGAATGTTTAACATCGCAACCTCACCATGTGGCCGAGATATTATTCCAAAAACTGCACTTAAACTTTGCTCGAGAAACCATTGTGTGGTTGGACAAACACGCACGAAATGGCGATAAGGTTTATCAATCGCATGTTGAACAACAGGAACAAAGGAAAAACAGGAGCATTGCAAAGTCATTTCCAGATTTAGGGTATCGAATATTAAAAGCAAACTCCGAGACTATTGCGCATGCTTGGAAGACGCGATTGTCCGAAGAAATAGTTCAACAAATAGATAAAATATGTGTGGGATTATACAAAGAAATGGGAATAGGTAAATTTCATTTTCGTACAAAAAGCAAGGTCAAACCATATGGACATAATATGTGTTTATAAGATTCATTTATCCTATACTCTTTAACACATTGTGTTGCATTTGTTGAACTCGCCGTGTGGTCACATTTAGACTCGCCCAAATCAATAAATAGTACGTTCTACTGATATAACCATGTTAATATTGAATGTAAAATTATTGTAAATGTTTTTTATTAAACCATACACTCCTGAATTCTGACAGTAGGTGTGACCATTCTTTGAAATGGATGAGTCCAAATGTTGCCACAGGGGTTGATGAGTTAAGGTCAAGCCATAATTCTTACAAATATTTATTTTTTAAAGTGACTTGTATAGTAATTGTTAAATTAAAAAATGATATTTCTGATTACGTCACTCCTTACATTCAAAAATGGTACTAAGTCTATTATGTTATTAAGAATAAAAATATTTTTGCTGTAAGAATCCCAGTGTAAACAACGATAATGTTGAATTATGTCAATTGAGAAAACATTGTGTGTGCAATACAAAAGAGCGATGAAATGTGACAATTTATCATCTCTGAAAAACACCATAGGCACTGATTCGGAAATTCCTGATTTGATAACATTGATTGAATATCATTTTTACCTATTTCCGGTTTGATGGATTTTTCCATGCATTGTCCGCTGTATCGAATTTATGATGACAAGTTCACGAACTCTTTGGAGTCTTTATACATTAAATGGATACAAATAGATTATTAAACAATGTTGAACACTTCTACACTTTGACCATCTTTACAGGTGATATTTTACACTAAAAGTTTGGTTATGTATACATACTCAAACGATTATTTGATTTTGAAGGTCTTTTTTAGTCGAATCAGCGATAGTTTTCACCATTATTTACAACTGTATGCAATAAATGCACAACAATGTACAGTTGCAATATAAAGACGTCTTAAAACCATTTAAACTATCGTTGAGTTTGAGTAATGAATGCATTTGGTGACGTCGGCTCTAGAATGTCTTTATACTGATATATCTACCTTTTATAGAGAGCGCAGCTCGTCGATATGCCTAAGATTATACTTTCGTCTGAACTGATTGTGTCTAATTGACAGAAACGATTGCCTTCAGCATTTCATTTGGTTCCTATGTTTTACAAAGCTATAACGATTGCCTTGAGCATTTCATTTGGTCCCTGATTTATGTTTTATTAAGCTATAAATTTGAACTAAAACCCAAATATCTGTCAAGTGCTTTATCACAAGATTATAACAATACCAAATATAAACTGCTATAATCCAAGATAGCTTAACCATACCTGTCAACCTCTAAAAGTGAAAATGCTGGTCAAGATCTGCATTTAGTAAAACAAGATTACATGTAATAATATGTCTCGCTGGTCCCTATGTGCTTTGTTATTAAATGTAGCAAAGTGTAGTAAGTGTATATTTCAGGGTGTGGCAGTACGCCACATACACTACTGAGTGTGTTTTCCCATAACAATCAATAATATATATGGTTTAAGGGTGGGGCTATTAACGTTTTTAAGTTATAAGCAAAATTATAAATTTCAGGGAGTGGGGCAGGACTCCCATCCACTGAATGTGTCACCCCATAACAATCAATAATATATACGGTTTAAGGGTGGGGCCGTGAACGGATTTTAAGTTATAAGTAAAATTATGTATTTCAGAGGTTGGGGCAGTACACCATATGTATGCACAACTAAATGTGTCTCCCCTTAACAGTTAATAATATACATGGTTTAAGGGTAGGGTTGTGAACGGTTTTTAAGTTATAAGCAAAAATATAAATTCCAGGGGTCGGGGCAGGACCCACATATGCACCACTAAATGTGTCTCCCCATAATAATCCAAAATATATATGGTTTAAGGGTGGGGCTGTGAACGGTTTTTAAGTTATAAGTAAAAATATATATTTCAGAGGGTGGGCAGGACCCCCAATGACCCCCATACACCACTGAATGTGTTTCCCAATGATGATTAATAATATATATGGTTTAAGGGTGGGCTGTCCACGGTTTTAAAGTTATAAATAAAAATATAAATTTCAGGGGTGGGACTGCAGGACCCCCAATGACAACAAACAAGAATATACATGGCTTAGGGGTAGACATGTAAATGGATTTTAAGAAATACATAGTAAACTTTATTTGTCTAAATCCAATCTAGCCGCCTGATAGCCATTTTGTGATCCGACCCACTTGAAAATGTAAACTGCACAACTAGACCTCAAGGAAAACCTATGGGTCAAATTCCATAAAGATCCTTTCAGTACTTTCTGAGAAATAAATATAACAAACTTTAATTGTCAAAATGCACGATGGTCGCCTGGAAGCAATTTTGTTATCTGACCCGCTTGAAAATGTACAGTGCACTAAAAATGTATTAATAAAGAGTCACTAACCTACTGTACTAGCAACCTCTTTGCAGACCAAGTTTATGGACACAACGGAACTGCTAATTATAATTAAACTGTGACGTCTTTTGTAGGAAAGGTGGTGCTGATATCCAACTGAGATCGTATAGAATCTCAATGAATACGGCGCCCCTTTAGTGCATAGTATACAGTATATTTTTATTATATTGTGCGCACATTTCAGTTATATTGTGCGAACAGTTTAACAAATACCATATTGTGCGCGCAGTTTAGTTATATTGTGCACACAGTTTAGCTATATTGTGCGCAGAATTTAGTTATATTGTGCGCGCCGTTTAGTTATATATTGTACGCACAGTTTAACTCAAATGCGCGCAGTTTAACTATATTGTGCGCAGTTTTTTATACTGTGCGCACAGTGTAACTATATTGTGCGTACAGTTTAGCTTTATCTGAATAAATAAGAAGAGAGGCCATATGTCGCTCACCTAGAAAATTTGTTCAGCAAGAAGTCAAAATGTCTAAAAATGATATTTTCTGTTTAATTCGTTGATTTTGAAAAAATGTTTCCAGTTGTGACTCCTTTTGGAGTCACTATGTGCACTAGTCCCTTTGCAAACATATGGCGTTATATGGTGATAGTTCCTGCAAAATTTGTTTAACAACTATTTTTTTTTTTAAATTTTTAAATGTCTAAAAGTTGTTTAAAACTTATATTTTCTCTTTATTTTGTGCATGTGTCTTTAACCTATTACCCCATGACCTTGACACTTTGTCAAATCATTATTCTAAAATTGAAATCTGATCATAAACGACCGTATGGCAAGCACTTCAAATGACACATGGTACGGTTTTATACAAATGGCTTATTATTATTCCAAAACTGACTGACCTTTTGTCTACAAAGATATACGGAAATTGTTAAGAAATTATCTAAATAATCGTTGTGACAATATTGCAATGTCACAGATTCAAGGGTCAAGATCACAGGCACTTAGGTATATCATGTTTCCACTTTTTGATTTACCATGTTTCCACTTTTTGGTAAAACCCCTGGTAAATCAAAAAGTGGAAACATGATAGGTATAAAGAAAATACGTTTTTTGTCAACTTTCTTTTACTTCTTCTCAAGAACCAATGGGCGAATTTCAACCAAGCTTGCCAGAAACTAACATCATAAGCCTCATAGCTTTTGAAAATGTCAAGGGCCTAGGATTTATAGGGCTCCAAAGGGGGCAAAAGGGGATCAGTACTTGGTAATCTTCTCATAAACCAAATGGATGATTAAGTTTCTTTCAAATTTAATATACATCATTGTCAAGTCAAATAGCTACAATTTTTAAAAGAAACTGAGGTTTTACAAGGTTGCACCAGCCAGGTTATAAGGATTTTACTATAGATATTTTGTATCCAAATATATATTTTAAAGTTGTTCCTTGGGTCTCTTCTTAAATATTCAGACATAGTTTATTTGTGCGCATAATATAGTTAAACCAGTTTTTTAAAGTGTCAAGGTCATGGGATCGAAAGTTTATGTCACAGGCACGTAAGTAAAGAAATGAAATTTTGCAGGTGCTATCCCCATATTAAGCCGCACAATGATTGCAAAGGAAAGGGGGCTAAGACACATAGAGGCTTCAAAAGGAGTTACAACTGGGAACATCTACGAAAATCAACTAATTAAACAGAAAATATCTTTCAGACATTTTGAGAGCGACTTAAGGTCCAATTAGGCCTCTTCTTGGATATTCAGATATGAGATATGGTTAAACTGTGCGCACAATATAACTAAACTATACGCACAATATAGCTAAACTGTGCGCATAATATAACTAAACTGTGCGCACAATACAGCTAAACTATACGCACAATATTGCTAAACTGTGTGCATAATATAACTAAACTGTGCGTACAATATAGTTAAACTGTGCGCACAATATAATATTTGCTAAGCTGTGCGCATAATATAACTAAACTGTGCACACAATATGACAAAAATATACTGTATTCTATGTCACTAAAGGAGTGCCGTACTATGAATGCCCCCGCCGCATGTATTAAACAAGGAGCTGCGCTCCCTTTACGGGCATTGTCTAAGTTAATATCAAATCGTAATTTGGAAGTTATAAAATTTTAAATGTTGCTACATAAATCTTATTCTTGTTGTCAACGCTATTAACTTATATATGTATACGTGTACCACAGGGATTTTCCAATCTCCTGAGTCTCCTGGGTCCGAGAAAATGGGAAAATATACTAAACAGAAAACCTTAATATGAAACATTTGTTTGAAAACACCTTGCTCTTTACTTTCAAGTTCCAAATTAGGAAATATTGCTTGTTATGGGGCAAGTACCTGAATAAGCATTTTTTGCAATGGAAAAATCCCTGGCACAAGGTTCGTAGGGAGGAAGAGAATTCAAAATAAGTACAGGAACTTATTTATAGTGGCTTAGGATGTGACGTAATCAGAAATATGCATTTATGTAATCATCAATTCATGCATTTATGCTCTATCTTGATTTAATTAAAGATGTAAAATTTGTTTGGAATTATAATTACAAGTCTACACAAAAGTCTATCCCAAATACTGTAAATGTGTTGCTTTCCCATTGTAAATTCAAATCCGGTGAAAAATTATCATCACTATTTTTACTCCAAATCCAGAGTACCGATGTTTTGCTTGTATTTATGTAAATTACCTGTATTTTGCTTGTATTTATGTAAATTACCTGTATTTTGCTTGTATTTATGTAAATTTATGTAAATTACCTGTATTTTGCTTGTATTTATGTAAATTACCTGTATTTTTTTATTTGTATTTATGTAAATTACCTATATTTTGCTTGTATTTATGCGAGCCGGCCTGGCTCAGTCGGTAGCTCGCTCAACTCTTGATTGTGAGTTCGAGCAGGTTGGTTTCCTGTCCTTTGGATGAGACAGTAAAAACCGAGGTCCCGTGTCATAGTAGGTGTCGGCACGTTAAAGAACTATTACTGCTCAATGGCCGTAAGTGTCGAGCATGTATAGGTAAAAATTTGAAGTATTTGGTGACGTCTCCACGTGAGTGAAAAATGTTTGAGTGGGACGTTAAACAACAACAAACAAACAAACAAAAAACTTGTATTTATGTTAATTACCCGTGTTTTGCTTATATTTATGCAAATTACCTGTGTTTTATCTGATATTTGTGTAACATCATTTAGTTTATGTATTAATTTTTCGAATTATTTTTATCCATCTAATATTAAAGATGTATCGTTTACATACCGTCGGAATTGTAACTCTGAAATTGTAAAAGGGTTTACTTTTCATGAATAACTTTGCACATCCAATGCACAGTACCTGCGATCTACAAAATATAATGAAGATTCGAAACTATATCTATTAGAATGCGACAAATAAGATATAGAAAGGTCTTTACAGGAAAAACAATTGCAAATTTCATACGGGATGGGACCAGGTGTCCGGAAGGATTCATCGTCCCCCTGTTTGCATATCACACTAATGTTCCATGGAAACCTATCGAGTTCGGTGAAAAGGTCAAATTTAGTACAAAGGTCAAGCTCAGTGAAAAGGTCATAGTTCAGTTCTAGATATGAATGGCTTAAGGGAGTGACTGTGTATGGTTGTGCTCCAGAATACTGTCTAACATTCTTCAGAGGGGAACTTCATATTGTTTAACAAGATTCCCGTATTGACTAAAGTATAATGAAAAAGTGTGAGTTGTTTGATCCATGTACCAGTGTTACATAACATTCAGAACATTTTCTCGCACATGACTTTGTTGTTTACAAAAGTTTCAACATTCAACTGAGAAACGCTGTGCGTGTGTAATTGAAAGTTTATGACCCATTATCAAGTAAAATCAGTAGTATCAGATCAAACATCGTTAATGTTGTAATTCAAAAATCGAATTTCCAGCGTTCCGTTCAAATAATTTTCTTTTACACACATCTTGCAAACTTTTCAATAAAATGTTTCAACATTGATGGTATATACGACGTAGCTAATCTAAGCATCTACACACGTACAAGTTGTATCGTCGGATTGACTTTGTCATCGGCCTGTCTCATGATAAACGATCACACTGCTTGAATGCAAGCACCGATAAACAATTGTTGAAAATATCCAGTGTGCATGACAGTATACAGTAACACGAGTTACTTTGAGTAAATATTCCCAACAATTTCGGTAATAAAATATGGGAGAATTCGTATTGTCACTATAAGTACGTTCAGTTTTGGTGAGTTCGAATCATCACTAACTATGATTGAGTTCAAATTGTCACTAAATATGGGCGAGTTTGAATCGTCACTAACTATGGATGAGTTCGAATCGTCATTAACCATGGGTGAGTTTGAACCATCACTAAGTATGGGTGAGTTCGAATCGTCACTAAGTATGGGCGAGTTCGAATCGTCATTAACTATGGGTGAGTTCGAATAGTCACTAACTATGGGTGAGTTCGAAGCATTGCTAACTGTGGATGAGTACCTTACTAGCGATAAAGTATGGTTTAAGGAATATTGTTGTAGATATTGTGCACAGAAGACATTTTTAAAAAATAACGATACACTATAATAATCATATTAAAATCAATAGTTATAAATGAAACGAATGTTTATTTGCATAATATTAAAAAGGAAATATGTAGAATTTACTAACAAAACTTTTTTAAATCGCTAAAATTTTTAGAAATATCTCTATATCTTCATTACAATAAGAATCAAGGTTTTGCTCAGTTGAAAAATTACATCATATTTGTTTATTTTAAACGAATGTCCAATGAGTGCAATTTGAAAGTCCCTGAATTACAATAAAAATAGCTTTATGTACATATCTAAGCGATAGATTAATATGAATATCAACTCATTTGATGTCATCGTTAAACTGAAATATTTGCTCACATACTCTCTCTCTCTCTCTTCTCTCTCTCTCTCTCTCTCTCTCTCTCTCTCTCTCTCTCTCTCTCTCTCTCTCTCTCTCTCTCTCTCTCTCTCTCTCTCTCTCTCTCTCTCTCTCTCTCTCTCTCTCTCTCTCAGACTATACATTTCCTATGACACATTGATTTTGGACTCACATAACACTATGTCCTTTTTGTGTATTACATCATAACCAAAGGATCCCACTAATCACAAACCTTTAGGATTATTAATTAAAAACATAGACCCGTATATATGTGGGCTTGTACAGGATGGTATGTACTGAACAAAAGATTCAAAGGATATCAACGGCATCTAAATGGCAAACTAATCGCTCCAAATTTAATCGACAGAACAAAATTAGAATAAGATGCAATGATTACTGTTTTGTTATCAACCAACAGTTCTGTCCCAATCGTTGACTGGATGTTTTCTCTTAGTTCTCAGGGGACATCTAATCCATTTTATACCTCATAACGTTTAATGCATTTTGTTAATTACTACGCAATGACTATCACTGTAGATTATTATACAATTAGGGAGGATCCAGAAAATAAGTGTAAGTGTTATGTAGTACACACTCATTGAACAAATCAATCTTGCTTGTATATCGGTCAATGTTTAAGATTTCAAGAATATATATATATATATATATATATATATATATTATATATATATATATATATATATATATATATATATATATATATATATGTGTGTGTGTCTGTATGTATATATATATATATATATATATATATATATATATATATATATATATATATATATATATATATATATATATATATATCTGTCTCACTCTGTGTGTCTGTCTGTCTCTCCCTCTCTGTAATATACAGTAAAACCTGCTTTAGCAAGCATCTGTGTATGAAGTCAACCTGTTTTTTGTTGTCCCCAATAGTACCATTTGTGTACAAATTAACTTCTATATAAAGACCACCTCCCTATAAAGACCAGCTTTGTTGAGTCCCTAAGGGGATCTTTAAATACAAGTTTCACTGTACATGTATTCCAAAAGTATAATTATAATGTATAAAACAGACTTGTAAAACTTGTAAAAGGGGTGCATCAGCTCCGATTCATGTCTACAAATGTTGGTGGTTAATATTTGACTTCGAAATTAGTTTCACTGACATATTCTGGCCTCTGTTTTAAAACTGTAACTTTGCTATTGTTGACAATATTTATAAGTAGACTTCTAAGTGTTCGCGGAAACTTCATTCATAACAAAGGATGGTCGATGTAACGTTAATATATTTATCGAATCAATTATAGAAAGCACATCTTCTTTCATGTTTCTTCTAAGTATCGTCAGTTTCTATTCCAACATATTAATTACTTTATTCATAATTCCAATGTATAAACAGGAACCCAAGTTTATTGCGTGCAGTTTCTTTGTAATGAAATAGAAATTTATCAATGAATAGAAGCCGAATTGTTTACACATTTCATTACGAACTTAACTATAAAATAGCTTTCATGTCCTCGCGTCCTTATAAACTGATACTGATTTCGATATTACGAAAATCAATTGCCATCATTTATTATTACATTTGTATAAACGCCCCTTATTGTCAGTGTGTTCCACGGAGATCAGGAATGGAGTAAGCACTTCGAGAAAAAAAATGTATGCAATTAGAACATTTTATGGTCGTCTTTAGTATCTAGTAAATCTATGCAGTCTCCTGAACCCTTTCTTGACCTTAACGAGTTAAATTTTGGTAATAACGTAAAACGACATTGGAATTACACTGTCAAAGAGTAATCGTTTTACTTTCGAAAATTACATCTCCAATTGAGAAGCACGATGGTTAAAGATGTCGTTGCTATTGGATTCAAGCTGCCGTGAAGCTTTCCACTAACTCGAATGAGAACGTTAGTGAAGTCTTTTCTACTTGCGATCCATGTTTCGATACTAGGACCAAACACCAAGACAGAGTAATCAACGTTCACCTCACACATATCTTACATCTTCCAATTATTCGGAAATAATCGAATGAAGAAGTACCAACGGGTAATCGAAACTGAAATTGAATACGGCACACTGGATTTAAAAATGGTTTCAACATGGACAATTGGAAATCCCAAGCGGGAAGGGACCAGGAAGTTTCCATGAGTCAACATGCCACACTAATCCGAATGTTACATGGAAACCTTTCGAGTTCGGTGAAAAGGCCAAGCTCGGTTAATATGTCATCAGTTTTTAGTAGTTTTAGATCTGATTGGCAAAAGGGAATCACTGCTCCAGAATGCTATCTAATATTCTTGAGAAGAGTACTTCATATTGTTTAACAAGAATCATCCACTATAAAACTTCCTTAGTGACAACTTCAAGCGTTCAACAACGTATTGAGTAACTGTAGTTTATTAGGAAATGAAAACACCACAGTAGGAGAAGATCTTGTATAACAAATAGACTAATCCAATATACGCAGCAAAGCATGATAAAATCTAAGTGTAGTTCATGTACGAACAGTAAATGCACGTACATCTGACCTCAACCATCAGTCTCAACCACAGCATTGAAAATAGAATAAATGAAAAAAAACTTGGCTCATTTTTGCATGGCTAATTCAGCATCTAAAGCATAACATATTGTAAGAATCATAAAACCTATAATACTGGTATATGCTTGTTTTACATCCCGTCAAGAAATTTTTATGTCACCAGCTGTAGGTGAAGTGCCACAAATTTTGACTTGTTCTTTGGACTGAAGTCAATGCAGAGAGAATTATTTTACTTGCCACGCCTGCGACACGTGACCTAGGTTTTAAGTCTCATCCAAAAGACCTTCATATACCGAGCGTTTGTCAAAGAAACAATCACTATCATTTTAGAAAAAAAAAATCTTTGGTACCGCCCGCTTGTGAGGCGATCGATCTACCTCTAGACCACTGCAAGAAGTGTCAAGTAAATGTATTGCAAGTTTAGTTGATATATGTGCAACCAACAGAGGCAGGTAAACCAGATTTGAATCAATCTCCTTCACTATTTATAAGCCCCATCAACTTCATAAAGGCGAGCTAAAAATAATAAAAACATTTGATGAACATTAGTATCTGTTTAATTTCCTCTACAACCTGTCTGGTGTAAAATTTAATAAAACACTTGGTGATTTGTTTTAAGACAAAAGTGCTAGTATACAAAGTCAACATATATAATGAATGATTGTGTAAACATAATTATGTCATATAACAAAAAGTTCTGTGCTAATGGATGTAAGCGACGGCAAAAATATCCGTCAAATCCAGAACGAGGCTTTGACTAATACAACGAGATTGTTTTTTCTCGCATCTCGCTTAGTATGTCTGCATTACAGCATCTTTATAGCAAGAAATACAAAAATATATTGTTTGGATAGCATAAGTAGTATTAATATTGTTGACGTGTGACTTTTAATGAAATCATTTCGTTGTCTTAAAGTTTCTTGTTTCAATAACAAAATACTTTCAAATTATTGGCCAGTGAGAAAGCAGAGGTTATGCATTTCACATGTAAAAATTTGTGTATAGCATAATTCTTGAAAATTTTATAAATTATCCCTTCAACAAATAATGATTACCTTTTTTTCTGGTTCACTTTTTAATCTAGATCAAGAGTTTGAAAAACGAAAATTTCTATTAGAGTTACGTATCTTAGAGAGGTGACAGCATAGAAAGGGTAATTGTTCTCCATGATGAGAAATTTTGCTGTAAGAGAAGGTCCCCGCTTATTTCTCTTGTTTTAAAATCCAATATAGGAGACCGACTAGACAAATAATCACCGAGTTGACTTCAGTGTAGAGGCTTTGGTGATACAAATAGATCAATATAATAATCTCAAAAACGTTCAGGATGTCCTGGATACATGTACAAATCTGGTGAAACACGAAAACCTAGAGGTAAGATCAGGTGCCATGGAGGAGTAAGCATCCCCTGTTGACCGGTCAAACCCACCATTAGTCCACAGTCAACTAAATAATATATATATATATATATATATATATATATATATATATATATATATATATATATATATATATATTAGCCAGCGGCTGAGAAAAGGATCTTTATGACATAACTAACGAAATGCCAGGAAAAAAGGAATTTCATCGGCGTAATTTACTTTGCAGATTTTTTAAGGCAGAAACAAAAAGAGTTGTTCTTGTCTGCGATCATTCTAATATATTTTAAGTCCAATGTATGTTCAAGTCTCTGAAAACATAAAAATAACAAGTTTCCCCCAAATTGTCCTTAAGACCCTTTTCTCAGCTCCTGGCTCACACACATATATACATATACATATATATATATATATATATATATATATATATAAAAATATATATATATATACAAATCAATAAATCATTAAATAATATAAATAATCTATCATTATTCAGGCGACGTTTCAGGGTGTAATTTTCCCGTTCTTCAGGCCAATGTTTGTCTAAACATATTGATATAAATATTGACCTGGAGAAGTGGAAAATTACACTCAGAAACGTCGCCTGAATACTGATATATTATATAATTAGCAGTATTTTTGTATTTCTTAGGATGTTATCATCAATACAAGAGACACAGACATACCGGCTTGCTTTCTCCCCATACCAATATTTTTCTAAACTATCGGTACAACGGGATGGCAATTTAGTATAATTACATCCACATGATAACTATCAATTCTTACACAAAATGTCACTCACAATTTTATCAATAAAATAAATTTACTTTTATAAATCAAAGGAAGGGGTGGGTAGGATGTAATGGAATGTGACTGGAAAATGCACAGAATAATGGAATGAAATGATTTTAATCACACACAAACATATCTAATACAAAATTGTGTCCAACAAAAATATAATTCAACTGTATGCAGCAGTGGTTTACATTCTTTAAAACTTGACTGAAAAATTTATATAAGCAAGAATGATAATAATTTAAACAAAAAAAGAGACAAAGATATAACACATACAAAAATACACATATATCTTAATCACACGCACACATTTTTGTACATATGGATAATTGATAATACTTTAAGGGTTCGAAGAATACTGAATGATACAGTAACCATTGCAAGTCTCTTTTTATCATATATAAATCATCACATGTTCCTGTGGCCATTGTGTTTTATGATAATTGAATGCATAATAAATGTTCTTTATATCAAAATAGTCTTTGTTGGCATCATGACATGGGCCACTATAGCATGTTCCGGCAAATATGGTATGAACGAATGAAATCGATGATAAGGAAGTATGTATATGGAGAGGACCTATAGACCAAATATAAATTGTATAGTGCCAATTGTTCCTGGCTTATATAATTAATAAAACAATCTATACAAAAAAAAGAAAACAACATCAACAACAACAAAAAAACAAAAACAAATCTAGAAAATGTTAGTGAAATAAAAGAATGAACTATTGGTACATATACATTTATATCACTAATTAGCAAACTATCGCACTTTCTCACCTGATTTGTTTCAAATAAAAATAAGTGTATTGACTTCCAAATGTTTAAATGAAATGTGGTGGAAAATAATAAGCAATAAAAGTAATAAATGTTATATATATATATATATATATATATATATATATATATATATATATATATATATATATATATTTATTTATAAACTGTGCTACAAGAAAGGTGATAATGAATTTGATGATGATAAGAAAAATAAATATAGAGATCCTCTATACAGTATTCTGATTCTGATGTCTGACTATTCTGATGTGACTGTATTACATAAATTCTGTAGTGCCAATCAAAATCTTGTCTGGCAATGTGTTAGGTAATTATGTGATTTGACCTATCAGTATCCAATCAAATAGTTCACCTGATGAATACGGATGTGATGTGATTATCCAATCAAAAAGTTAACTTGATGAATACTAATGTCATGTGATATACCGATATGCAATCAAACAGTTCATCCGATGAATACTGATGTTATGTGACCTATAGGTATACTATGAAAAAATATAATCTATTTCAAAAACAAATTCACAAACACAAATCCAATTTCAGCAGTGACAGTAATATAGTTGGAATGTTTAAAATATGAAAATATGAAAATATTTATCAAACTACAAACATGAATCAATTCATAATATGGAAATTAAAATGCATTATTGGGAATGTTCCTTTGACATCTTTCAAATAATAAAGTGTAGAAAATAATGAAACATATAAAATTACAGAAATTGAAAAATAATATTTCATAAGTGTCAACAAAATCAGCAGTTATAATACTTTTAAGGTAGATTCGTAAAAAACCTAACTGTGTTACTTTGCATAGCTGGTCTCAACATCTTGTGTATTAAAAAAGACAAAAACAAAATAATTCCAGATTTTTCTTTTTCATTCAAAGTCTTTCAAATCCAGCATTTTCTAGCAAGAACAGTAATGTACCACTACAAGTATAATACAAAATTTAAATATATTGCTTAATTAAGATTACAGCAGATAATATGACACAATGAATCATAAATTTATGTGATTTTTAATAGAAAATTCATTTTGAGGTCGTATTGGACCTGAAATAAGATAAAAACACTTAAAAAAAAACATGGTAACTTAGAAATTCATTCTTAAGGTTGTATTAAGATTGCATTCAGAATATACTGAATCAAAAACCTCATCAAGATCATTACATGGAAGTTGACACATTTTGGATATTTAAAGTCTTAGTATGAAAAAATGTCTCCAAAAATCAGAACAAATCAAGTTTTTTGTTAACGGCAAGGTACTGGTTTCTGTCACCATTAAGCTTGAAAATTTACTTATATCTGAGAATATTCTCAACTTGGTCATTTCAGCCAATAGGATTTCAGGACTGGACAAAGCTGAGGAAAAGTTTTTAGAATTCAGTAATTCTTAAGTTTTATTATGCCAAGATTGTGAATACATTTACTTTTCTCTAGGTAGCACTTTCTTCAAAGATGTCCAAGTGTGTCTTTACTGGCACATGTATCTAATGTTTGAGCCGTTGTGTCAAGAGAGAGAAGCCAGTACTAGATGGGACAAAAACATACGCCTCAACGGACTGTCTAGGTTTGATACACATAAATACATTATGATTTACAAAAATATCGTTAAAAATATCACATCAATTTGTTGGTATTCTAAATAATGACTGGAGGAAAATACTATATTTCAAATAATTTATCAAAAATATGTGATATATGGAATGATGTTGAATGAAGAAGTTAGATGGTGTTCTTAAATGTGAAGTCAAATGCTTTAAAGGAGATATTAATTAACTCATTTACCCCTAAAGATACATTTGGACTATCTAAATCATTGATTTACAGAAGAGTCCATTATTTTTCAGGGATCACTGAGTTAAAACACATGTAAAAAGAAAACAGTACAAACCTATCTACAGACTTCATACTATTAAACACACCAAAAGACTTAATAATTTATCTACATTACAAAGTTGATTTCCTATAAACCTGATTCTGGGGTTCAGGAATTGCATGTTTTTGGTATCAACTACTCCACAGGTCCACCCTGAAAAACTTTTCAAAACATTTTTTCCTTATTAAGTCATTTATATTATCTTCAGTAATACCAACACAGTTATCTCCCTTATTTCTCATGTATAAAACTATAACTGGCATTCATAGAACACCAATAAAGAGCAAAAAGAATGAGTGTTTTGATATCATGAATTTAACCCAAAAATAAATTCATTCCTATAATGAAACTAAACTTTTTTGATACAAAAACAAAAATATGAGAGAGTGAGAGAGAGAGAGAGAGAGAGAGAGAGACACACACACACAGAAAGAGAGAGAGAGAGAGAGGGGGGGGGGTCTAAAAATAAATTACATAAATAATATGTATAAAAAACTTCCTTTGCATTTTTTACTTAATGTTCCAGTAGTATCACATACGTTCAACACTATCTCAAGTGTATATATGTAAATTCAAAATATTTTCTTATTAAGATGAAAATGTGAATACTGTTAGGATAATATTATTTCTACATGTTTAACTACATTAATTCAAATCAGGAGACAAAATATTTCAAATATAACACAGAGGTAGTTAGACAGAGGTTGTTGTAACCCCTTTTGAACATGAATACTGTCTAGATGCATTTAAGTATTGATTATTTTTTCATTTGTTATATAGTCATTTCTTTTGACTTAACTAACAAGAACAAAACTTAAACCTAAATTTTCAAAATGAAACTGTTAAAAATCATCCAACTAGGTTACCACCCCTTGTAATGGCCTACACTTAAAAATATGAGTAGTGAGTATTAAAATTCCCAAATGTCATATGAAAAAAGGAAATGAAATTTATCATAATCATGCAATAGAAAAATGTAAATTTCACTATACCCCTACCAATCATAAAGCTTTGAATTACACTGATATCTTGATTAAATCTTCTCATGAAAACTAACAGCTATCACTGCAATAAAGGGGGGTAATCTAGTTATAAGAACCTAAACAGAAACCTTTCATTCTGAAATATGTTATTCAAAAATATTATTCAATTCATTAGTTAATTTCATAAGGAAAAATTTACAAAAAGAAATCAAATGCGGCACTTCATAAGGTTAGAAAAATTCATTAAAAAAAATCAAAATTACTACGATCACTTCTATTAGAAACAGACACAAACGACGTTATTGAAAATATCTATGGAAACAGACACAAACGATGTTATTGAAAATATCTATGCAGACTCCTTATCCAATACTGACCAAAAATTACATCACAACTATCCTTTCACTTGAACAAAGTAGCAACACAGAGCTAGTGTCCAGCAATTTCCTGTACAGCCAAAAAAAGAAAAGACATCCATTTTGGATCAACCATGTTATAATTTTTCTTGAGATAAATTGTTCAACTCACTTATCTCCCTTTGAACTGGATTTTCTGTGAAATGATCAAAACCTTTTCTTTTTATATCAATTATCGTTCATGATCTTATAAGCCTACATCACTACAAAGAGTACACTAGATTTTGAAATTAAATTATTGCTTTTATTATGGATAGTACAGGCTCATACTTGCTAGCCTAACTGATTGGGTATGATTCCTTGAAGCAAGTCATACCTAAGATTAAACCAAAATAAGGCTGCAACTGTTCCTAGGGTTTGACATTAGAATTCGAGAATCACAAGTTGCTAAAGTGAAAATTACTTTTTATGGATTGATTAATACTAATATACAATTTTTTTCCTTTTCACTCCAAGTATAGATTTTTGGACCTCAAGATAAAAAAAAATTGACTGCATATAAAAATATTGTTGAAAATATTGTCATTCACAAACTTGAACAATCTATGCATAGCAAAACACAAACTTCTAACTTTCACATCACTACCATGTAAGCCATACAGACCTGATAATGCACATGTCTTGAACAATACACATTTCAACCCTAAAAGTCCCAATTCTGCATATACAACAAATATTACACTTCATTATGGTTGCTCTATAGGCCCTGACACTGCACACAATAAATAACATTAGCTATATAGGCCCCTGCACTGCATACATAACAGATAAAACACATCACCATGTTAGCCATATAGGCCCAAACACTGCATACACAACAAACAATATGCTTAACTATACAACTATAGTTATTTTAGTTATTATTGGACTAGAACGGTCACACACAGTCATTTTCTTGTGGAAAAAACTAAAATATATCTACAAAGTAAATGAATATTACATAAGTCAAATTAATTCACCATTTTTGTATAAAAAACATACATGCATTAAATGCATGATTAAACAATGGAATGTTAAATATTTCGTCCAAAATTCATTTCATTGATAACAGACTTGTAACTCAGAACTGACATTGAACCAATCTTGACTTACAAGCCAAGGGTATCAGATTTTGCATATTCAAATACAAAGCTATTTCAAAGTTTATCAAAATATCACATAAAATTCCTCAAGAAAGATCACGAATGCAGTCTGCATTGGAATACACATGTAAAACTTTTTCTAACACACAAGGACATGATTTATTTAATATGTTAAGTCAGAATGATTAAAACACACCACTGCCTTAAAATATGTATGAATATAGGCCCTGAAATTGCTGCCTTTAAATGGAGTCATTTGCATGTTTAATGTTGTGAGATGCCATCTGTGCTGGCCCCAACACGGCATAAGAGCAACCAGGCTTAATACAATGATAATGCGTTTGTTTTTGTTCATGCTGGCAGCTGGATATGCCACATTTATCGGAGACGCTGTACTTATGGAAGCCTTGTGAGCTGATGTTTTCTAGTTTGGCATGATACTTGCGGTGGGTAAGAACTTTACTGGAGTCTGTACAATTATAGTTACACTTCAAACAGTGGAAGTGCGAAGCTTTGCCGTTATATTCACAATCAGAAAGTCCGCAATCCTGGTTCATTCTGTACTGCTGCATTTCTCCACCCGTAAGACTGTCTATGCGCTCATGTCGTAAGGTATGTTGTATAAGTCTAGACCTGTCGCTGAAACTGTATCCACAGTCTGTCCGCGAACAATGGAAGTGGGTCACACCCTGTCGATAAGCACATTTCGTAAAGTTGCAATCTTCTTTGTGTCTGATCCGTATATAGCCTTCCGGAACAGAGTCATCTTTGCTACTTCTTGGACTAGGATTGCTCCCATTACTAAGTTTTCGCTGTTTTACGACAATACTGTTGCTGTCGACAAAGTCGTCATGTTTTGTTCTAGTTCTTTTCCTACCGGAATGCTTTGACAAATCTTGCTTCTGCTCCATAACTTTGAAGTGATTGGTCATTTTCCTTGCTTGATGGATGACACTTTCGTTTGTTCCATTTTCAGCAGCATCATTTTCAACATCTGCTATGACAAGTTTTCCTTCATCATAGCTATCATCAAGATCAATGGGTTTTTCCTGATTTTGTGAACCATGTGCTTGCTGTGCCTTTGCTATCATACTTGAAAATGTGGATGGATTCAGGTTCAAAGAGTCTGAGGCACTGAGATCCTCATCCAAGGAATCATTGTCATCATCCGATAGGTTGTCACAAGCTTTTTTAGGCTGGTCATCTAGCTGAGCCTCACTTGAAATGAATATTGCTGGATCTGGTTTGGGTGCTATGTTGATGGGTGCAACAGCCTTGATTATGTTCAGTTCCACTTCGCCATCATTTTTATCCACCTTTAATCCATGTTTTGCTATATGGGCTTTCACCTTCATCTCATCAGAGAATGCATGAGTGCATTCAAAACAATGGTAATGTTCTTTCTTTTTCAGCTTACAAAAAGGGCGTCCACAATTTTGCTTCATGGCGTAATACATTTTACTTTTTAATTCCAACCAGCTTGGAGCTGGAATTGGATTACCTCCCTTCTGTAATAAAACAGTTAGTGGTATGTGATTTCCTGTAGCTGCCAGCAATGGTGAAGCTGTTGATATCATAGCAGTGCCTACTGAAGGTGTAACTATGGGGACCGTTGACATGGTGATGGCAGGTATTGCAGTGACCATGATAGGTTGGACTGTGCCACTACTTACTGTGCCAGCGGTTGGAATGGCTTTATTTGTCAGACCAGACAATGGATAGTATGTTCCTGAGGTTTTGATGACAGCTTTACAATCTGCTGGCGCAATGGGTACAAATCCAGCCGGCGAAATAAGCTCCGTTTTAACAAGAGGGGTTGCTTCGATCTTCTGCTGCAATTTTTCTGTCCCATCATGCTTTTTATTGTGTTGTATCATGGTGCTGTGGCGAACGAATGAGTAATCACATTTTGGCCGCACGCAGTGAAAATGTCTGTTTGCTTTGTTATTGTGGCAATGAGATCTCCGACAGTTTATATTTCTGTCAAAAAATTCAAATCCTTCAAGGATATTGACAAAACTGTGGAAATCTTTAGCATGGAGGTTCAAAACATCAAGTCTGTCGGTGGCTTGATGGCAGCGAGGTCTTGCACAATGATAATGATGCTTGGACCGATATATACAGAATTCGTCAGGGCAAAGTTCATTTTCTTCAAACACTTTAAAACCATTGATTATACTGGAGTCTTCAGGACTTTCTGCTGATTTTCTAATCTCGAGTTCACTCAGCTCGACTTTTGGAATTACAGGGATGTCATTTTTAGGATATTTAGGTGGACGACCCCTTTTCCTGGGTGACTCCTCTCCTAGTTTTTGGACATGTTTGTAGGTCTTTCCTGCGGAGTTTCTATTGAATTCATGGATGCGATAGTGTTCCAGTCTGCCAAAAGTCGGACCTGCATGTGGCACTACATGGGAACACCCAGACTGAAAGACAAAATTGTATGCGAGTTTAAAATGGAGTTCAAAACATTAATCAAATGAATGAAATTGAAATTGTATACTTGAACAAAACAGTAATAAATCAATTCTTTATGGTTTCTTATAGTTCTTATAATGTATAAGGAAATTATAACATCTCTAAGGACAGTTTAGCCTGCCCCTTTTTTAACCTCCCCCATTTTCTGCGTGTATTAAATGTTATTTTTCAATAAACAGAACCATGGAAAATTATAAAATAACTTCTTTTAAAGGGTTTAAATTTTTGTGTTTTTTCCATCAAAAACAAATTTGTTGACATTAATTTTTGTTGATTTTTATATATTATCCTATTGTCCATCTTTCAAGTAAAAGATTTTGTCATGGAATTATCTTTGTTATTTTTGGTTACCCACGAAAATAGTGAAATCAATTCCTCAACAACAATTTTGGACTTTATAGTCCTTGACACAGAAAAAACAAAAACAAAAATCAGGGGTTAATACCGGTAGACCCTTACAATTGGGAATTTTACATCACAAGAGCCGGCCTGGCTCAGTCGGTAGCGCGCTCGACTCTGGATTGTGAGGTCGTGAGTTCGAGTCTCACCAGCGACAGGTTGGTTTCCTGTCTTTCGGATGAGACAGGAAAAACTGGAGGTCCCGTGTCACAGTAGGTGTCGGCACGTTAAAGAACCCTCACTGCTCAATGGCCGTAAGTGCCGAGCATAGGACAAAATTTGAAGCCCTTCACCGGCATTTGGTGACGTCTCCATATGAGTGAAATATTCTTGAGTGGGACGATAAACAACAATAAACAAACAAACAAACATACATCACAATAGGCCAAATTGAGGAAAAAGTAACTATTGTAATTTAATTCACAAGAGTAAAGACCCAAACTTGTGATTCATTTAACTTCTCTTATTTAACTGACATAGTTTTCATCTGAAGACTTTGATGTGCAGTACATACATGTACTGATTTCTCCTTTTTGTTGTTTAATACCAAATGTAAATGACATGGTGACCAAAATGTGAAATTTTTGTTAAAAATTGGGAAAGAAATAGCAGATATGGCATTGGGAATGGGGCCTTTTACAGGACGCATGTTGACATAAATCCCTGAAAAATACCGATGATCAAATTTTATTACGTAAATTTGGTAAAAAGAGCATCTTAAAGATGGTCACTTAATGTACTGTAAATCATGAAATTTTTTCATTGCTGAATGATTGACACATGGTTTTGATGTCATTTGATTGTGATGTCATAATCACACAAATATTTGACAAAGCATAAAAAAATGCTGTGTAAGGCCTTTTGCTAAAGGTCACTTACAAAACTTAAATCAAAATATTAAACAGACAGATCGGTCTCTGACAAAACCTTACTCCCCCCCTCCCCCACCCCGTCTGATGTTGGGAATTTATAAGTAATAAGAATGAAAAATAAATTAAGATGAATTACCCATATACAGTGGTAATGTTTTTCCTTGTGGCTGTACTGACATTCATGAGGACATTTCTGGTCAGCATCAAACATGGTGTATGCTACCGGAGTAATTCTGTCCTGTAACTCGTGAAACCTGTGACAGAGACAAATAGCAATAAAACATCAGAAAACTAATCTCACGCAAACGTATTTTACATCCCCCTCCCCGATTTAATCTGAACTCTACATCAACAAAAGCTTTAGAGTAATCAATATCACAGAGCTAATGTATATTCATTTTTGTGAAGACATCCAGCATCAAGTTTAGATGTGTGACCAGTAAAATCAGGTAAACCTGGGATGGAGGTATAAATCTCTCTGTTCTGGAACAAATATGAATGAGGACTGGATGTGCAAAATAGTGAAATCTGTACATGCATAAAAGTCATAAACTTTCATGGAAGAGATTTCTCTATCCCATACCATAACTAGTGCTAGAAAATATTAATCTATCACCTCTTTTTTGTAACAAATGTAAATTATGTCGGATGTGTGAGATACAGAAATCTATCATCTCTGGTTTAGTATGACCCAGTATTATTAAAAACCAAGAGACAAACCTCTCACTGCTCCCATTTGCTGATGTTGTGTGGAGGATCTAAGGCAATCCGCTATGGTGTCACATGTGGATGACCTCTCGTAGGTATGTAATGTTCCACCAATGACAATGTGACATACAGAATTATATGGAAAAAAGATGTTATTCATTTTATAAAAAGGAAACCGCCAGTATGCAAAACTCCACTGGAATATCTTTGGTGATTCTTACCTATCCAATGTTATGAAAATAATTTTGTGCTTCCTGGTTTTGCTTGCTCAGTGTTGTTTATAATGTTAAAAATGTTAACATTTGTTTGTGATTTGATCACTTACATGATTGTGTAAGTTGTTTTTTCACTGGTCAAAAATGACACACCTACGCGGTCATCTGTACGTAACCCCATAGCCAATTGTGTTAGATCCTATATGCAACATAACAGAAAACAAGAGCAATTAGAGATTGGTTTTCAATTAGATTAAGTGTGACCTAAATGCATAATTACCTTGCATGTTCTCTAACACCATCTTTTGATCGAAACAAAACAAGACATCCGTCCACTCTGCAATGGTAGTGGTCCTTGTATAGATACTGACATCTAGAATTACATGGATCGTTGGCAGTGTACCTGAAACCAACAAAGTGGCAAACAGTAGTCTTTTTATCACAGAATTGAAAATAAATACATAAATGGTGATAGAGTAATTTATAATGTCACCACACTTTGCCTTTTAAACACAAAGTCAATCTTTTAATACAGTAAATACACAGGTGTAATTAAAATAATGTCTAAATGGAATTCTATGGCATGATACCTGCAGCTCCATCTCCAACCCTCCCCCTCCTCTCCAAAAAAAAAAATAATAACTCTAATGTAAATTTACATGACAATGTCTTCAAGTTTGGCATATTTTATGAAATGAAATTTCTATCTGCAAAAATGTTACCAAAGTAACAATCAGTTACCATGGTGATGTCATTGTTTTTGCTGGTATGTGCATCATTTTACCAGGACTGCAATCATTGTGGATAAGTCTATACTTTCAGTTAGATTTTTAATTCTTATTGAAGTTTCCTAGAGCCTGATCTCTGTTACACATTATTTACAAAGATATTTTGCATCAGATGGCAAGTTATGATCTTTTAATGGATTATCATTTGTCAATACACAAACACAGAAAGTGCGGCTACTTCCACATACTTTTGCTGAACTCATCAATCCCTGAAAAACAATGGACTCTTCTGTAAATCAATGACTTAGACCAGTCCAAATGTGTCTTTAGGGTAGAATGAGTTAACACTACAATACAGTTTTTCTCACCTAATGAGGTAGGTTTTCCACGATTCATCTCTTTCTCGTTTTTCACCAAGTGGTGGTCTAGCTGGCAATGGTACCACTGTGCTCAGAGGTGGGGAACTTATAATGTATGGTGTAAACTTATTGGCAGAGACTGGAGTGGTAGTTTCAGGTGGTGTCAAGTTTCTGTCAATAGTATCTGAAGCTGGACTTTCCTTGTCACCATATTTGGGTATTGGTAATGTCAGAGAATCACTCAATCTTTCGCCAGACAAATTTTCGGCATGTTGGACTAAGGTAGAACTGTCCTCAAAACTGCTGCTGTCATCTGCTGCACCAGATATATCATCCATCTGTGCATCATCAGACAACTCTGATTTGATACTCCTCGCATCGATGTTGCTTTTTTCGTCCAATGACAGATCAGAGTTCATCATTCTAGAATCGCAACTTTCATCATCGAAATCTCCATCCATGCTTTCTTCCTTAATGGAGACGGGTAAGGACATGCTCATTTGACTTGACATGGGAGAATACTGATCTAAACTTTTGACTAGATTTATGCCGAACTGCTGACTTGGTGAAATGGATTTGTCATTATTCTCTTCCCTAAATTTTCTGTAGGCTGTCTCGAAGTCTCGCCTTTCGTGCTTTCGTTTGTGAGAAAACAGCTGTGCAGTGGAATGGAGCACATAGTTACAACCTGAAAGAAACCAAATCATGTTTTTAAGCTGTAAAATATATATTAGAATTTGGATTTTTATATGATACAGCCAATTCTAAGATCTACTCAGGTAGAACTCAATAGAAAAATGTGTTCCTCTCTTAAACCTGTGCATTTGATTTTGATTTTAAATAATTTTTTAAGCCACACTCAACAATTTTCCATTATATGGTTGCCACCAGTTTTAAATGGTGGAGGAGAGAACCTGGTTCTGGGAAGATACCTCCAACCTTCTCACAAAAATCAGCTTACTAGGTTCCAGCTGGGCTTGAACCTGCACTAACTAAAAGTGAGAGACTTCATGGTTCAAAGTGTCATGCTACCATTCAGCCCCTCTATTGGGATAACTGACTGAAGGGACTGTTACTGAATGCAAAGTTAACCTTCTTGCCCTAAAGTAACTAAATGGTATGCTTTTTTTCAATAGTTCTAAACCAGTCTTTTATGGTTTGAGGGGTTGAAGTGTTAATCATTCCGGAGTATTATTATTTTAAATCAATCCACCTACCTGACCTAATACAGTGTATATGGTTGCTGACTTTGGAGTAACGACATCCCATGTACCCGCAGTGTTCATATTTCATGAACTTCTTGAAGCCATCTCTGCCAAGGACCTCATCTTTCTGATGATATGTTTTATGTTTTTCTGAAAATAAAAATCAAATTGTGTTTGAGAGGAACTATGTCTCCGAGAAATAAGTCATTCATAAATATTTTAAAAATTGCCAACTTATGGTCATTATAAGAATCATTCTAAATCTTATTGTTATAAAGAAGCATACCAAAACTTGTTAGAGGAAAAAAATTGGATGAAACCCAAAATGTTTCCCAAAAAACAATATGTTCCCCTATCTTCAAACACGGGTTAGGGGACATAAAAAGAAACTTGAGCATTACAAATCAAGTTCAGAAATTTACAAGAGTCATTTCATACAAATACTATTTCCAAGGGGACATAACTCCCACTGACTTACAGAACAAATACCTTTACCACTGTATTTTTAAATGGTTCTAGCAAATGATTCTACATATATAATTTTTTTGTAAAGAGTCATAAGACCAATGTAATCTTTCCGAGCATCTGCGTAACTGCCCTACCTATTAGGAATTTTCAATGGTGTTTTACCCCACACAACAATTTTTCAGTTCCTTAAGTAGACTGGCAAACTTTGTCACAAAAATCAGCTTAGGTTCCTAGAGGGTTTGAACCTGTACTGACCAGAAGTGAGAGACTTCATGGTTCAAAGCGTGATGTTCTAACCACTTGGCCATGGAAACCCATCTATTAGATATGATGTTCCACCATACCAAGCTTATATCCAATAGATTGTGATTACTGATGTCAAAAATGATGCTACACTGAGCAATATACTGGATCTTGACATGTGACTGAATACTTAAATCATAAATTCATACTGCATTTAAATATTTGCCATTTACTATAAATTTGGGTTTATTCAAAGATTTGTTTTAGTGCCTCTATGTACCAAAGTTGAATTTTGTTTAAAGATTTTTGAGAGGATGTTTAAATGTCCAGAAGTTCAGTTCTCCAGATAAGCTAAGTATTTGCATATTTAATGCATTAAAAATAAATGGATATGAATGCAAATTAAAATCCCTGTGCAAGATACCCAATGTAAATAAAAACTGAAGGGTAAAATTAAACACACTGGATCTGAAGCCTGGAGAGAGATAAAATATTGAGTTCACTTGTTCTAAATGGATCTTGGTCATAATGTGTGTTAAAGCTCTGTAGTAATAATGCATTTATGCTGACCCAAACCCAGATGTTTGAAGTGAAGATTTGAATTGTACATTGTACATACATACATACATATTATTGATTAATGGTAATTTAGTGGCCAAGCCATTACAGTTAAATCAATGGCAATCAAAATTTGGCAACAGAATCAGAAAATACCCACTTGACAGAAATTGTGTGGGTAAAAACACCCACTGCATTTGGAAATGATGGGTATTTTACCCAAGTGTTCTGAAAGTTATCTTGAGCACTGGAAGTTTATACAATATGTCAATGCATGTTTATGTATATGACAATGGATTATGATAGGTCATGTGACAAGTCATGTGATTTCATAATACAAAAAGTATCTTGAATACAATTACCCATATCGGCTTTGTTTTTAAATGTGAAGTTGCAGCCTGGTCGCCTACAATGAAAATGTGTGGTTCTTTGTCCATAAAAGGCACAGCTTTGGGTGCCACAGTCCTCGGTGGCACGGAACCGCTGAAATCCTTCCTGTATGATGGCAGAATCTTTCCTGTGGTAATTTGCATGCATCTGAACATCAGATGTACTAATGTAAACTTTGCCACAACTCACCTGAATGAAAAAGAAAGAGGTTATTGTGCTGAATGTATTGGATGGTTTCTATAATACCTGTCTTGACAGAGTTTTAATTACACCTATCTTGACAGTATTTTTGTTACACCTGTCTTGACAGTATTTTTGTTACACCTGTCTTGACAGTATTTTTGTTACACCTATCTTGACAGTATTTTTGTTACACCTGTCTTAACAATATTTTGTTATACCTGTCTCTTAAGTATTTGAATGTGTTGAAAATACATTTATTTGGATTTTTGTCATTTTATTGTTTTTGTTAATTTTAACATCATCTTGATTTTTCTGACCTTACAAGTTTTACTCCTCTACTCTCAGTGTGTATGTGTAAGTTGTACATATAGTGGTGAGCACATTTACTTCTCACCAATAGCACTTGGTATCTGACTGTACAGGGGAAGTAAGTAAGGTGGTATGGGGTGGCAAGCTCAGACAAGGGGTGTTGCTACAGGTACTCCTGAAGTACTCCACAGCAAGCATGCTCTCCAACCAACATCAGAGCCAGTAAGAGATATCAATACAAGTTTCAAGAACTTGTTTGTTATTTGTTGTAAAGTAAATAAACAGTTAAACTTCAGTGAGTCAAACTTCAATAAGTAAAATTTCTTTATGTTTCAAATTATTGAAAAATGTTTTGAATAAATTGTTGAGCCCAATTGTATAAAAACATAGAAAATTCCTACACATTATTGGAAGTCAAAATTTACATGTATACGGAATCACAATATGGCAAATTTTCTCCTTTTTATAAACACTCAATGTTTTAATTTCAAGAAAATTAAGTTAATTTCAGCACTTATTACAAAATACCATGACTGCATGTGTTCCGATGCTTGGAACTTTCCTAAGTGGTGCAATGAACTTTGACTCATTGAAGTTTTACTTACAATGTGTATGTATACTTGTCTCTCCAGATAGTATAATATCGTACCTGTAGACAATGATAGTGGGTCTGTCGGCCATTATGTGTACAGTTTCCAAATTTCTGACTACAGTCATCCATAGGACTGTACCGCATGAAGCCATGTTGTAGGGATTCCTCTCGTTTTCTATGCCACTTAAAGTGCCGCACCATTTCTTCCTTCTTAACAAACACTCGGAAGTTACAATCCATGCAGTGGAAATGTTCTCGGTATCCGAGTTCTTTGCAGTACTTGACTTTGCAGTCCACTCCATTGCTAAACCTGTCGGATGTATAAAATCGTACATGTAACTATCTACACAAAGCAATGTTAAAACCCTTGCTAAACCTGTGAGGAAGAAAAAAAATCATACGTGTAGCTATCTACATAAAAGCAATGTTAATACCATTGCTGAACCTGTTGGATAAATCGTACACGTAGCTATCTATAAAAGCAATGTTAATATAGTTGCTAAACCTGTCAATGTATAAAACTGTATATGTAGCTATCTACAAAAACTGTACAAAAACAATGCTAATACCATTGCTAAACCTGTTGGATGTATAAAATCGTTAAACCTGTTGGATGTATAAAATCGTTCATGTAGTTATCTGCACAAGATGTTAGCACTATTGCTAAACCTATCTAATGAATAATTTTATTTTGCAAGACTTAAAATACATAAGCGTAACAATTATTGAAAAGAACATCTTTAATTCAGAGAATGGGGCTAGTACAGATGAGAAATCTACTGGCCCATCCTAATATTTACTGGCCATGGGCCAGTGCACCAGTGCTCATTTTGAGCCCTGCAGATAGCAGACAGGGTGACAGAAATACATCTTGATAAATGGACAGAAGGGTGAAAAAATAGGTATAGACAAACTACAAAGACAAACTGGTACATCTTTACAAACACAGGGGTAAAAATTCCCCAAGTCCCAAGTCAGGGACTTGGTTAATTCAGGTTCGAGTTGGCATTTAGAAATTCTTAAAGTCCAAAGGACTTGCCTCATCTGTATTCATTTAATTTCACAGTATTACTTATTAACAAAATTCAGCATGGATATTGAAATTTCTTAATTGGACTTGCCAGAAATTTACTCTCCAAGTCCCGGACCTGAGTATCTAAAACAGAATTTTGAATCCCTGCAAACACCGTAGGCCATTAAATCAACAACTCCTGAAAAACAATGGACTCTTCTGTAGATCAATGACTTAGACCAGTCCAAATGTATCTAATTAGGAGTGAAAGGGTTTATAGGGTTAGTCCCCCTGATAGGCAAGGTTTCCGTACACCCTATTTTTTTAAAAATACACAGTATTGTTTTGGTTTTTGACAGAACCTGATTGTGCCATTTCACCTTGGTAGATCTGAATATAGATAGATAGACAGACAGGGAATCAAACAGAAATATAGATATATAATTAGACAGTAGATAGAAAAATAGGTAGATGAATGAATTTATGGATGAACAGACATACATAATCATGTAGACAAAACTATAGACACCCCATCCTGTATGGTTTCACCACTTGGGGACAGAAAAATGAGGGATGAGGAATTAATATATAAAAAGCATTAAATATGGCAATCCGAAATTAACATTTGACTTAAAATGCTTCTAGAATAGATCAGGATTTCTTTGACACTTGTTCTAGATGTGCTGCCATTAAGTGTCATAGGTCAGTATACTACTTACATGTTAAAGAAACATAATAACAATATACAATGTATTTATACATGTATCGTGAGGTCAGTCACTTTTCCCCTAATGTATTAGCTATATAGTGTATTTAAAATTTTTAAAGTTGTCAAAATTAATATTGGTAATAATAAATTTGAAATATCTGGTCACATAGTATGCTAACCTTTTGATCAAAAGAGAGTAGTCAACACTCCAAAAAATATATTATGGATCAAAGACAAATAAACAAAAAATAGAAATAAATTTTGGCTTGTCACCAAATGTAGAAATAGATTGGTATTGTGTTATTTGATAATTCAATGACAAAGGAAACAAACAGAATTAAATCCCTTTCACCCCTTAAGACACATTTGGACTTGCTTAAGTCATTGAATTATAGAAGAGTTCATTGTATCTAGGTGATTGATGAGTTAATTCCCATTCCATGGCTCAAAGACAGACTTCATTTGAATTAATTTTTGTATTATCTTGTAAATGACATTTATAAGAGTTATCTCCCATTTGATATGTACATGTACATTGTACACACACCTGAGCTAGCTTAATTGATGTAAAAAAGAGATAAAATTTATCAGCAGACTCTGACCTTTGGTTTGTGATATTGTTAATTCTGCATAAATCTGTACTTGCTAAGGGGAAATAATCAAAATTAAATAAAATTAAAAAAAATGTGAATAAATTTATTATTTCAAGTGATTATTTGATACCTTGGACACAGTCACCACCAGGTCCATTTTGTAGAACATGTACTTAATCTTATTAAAATAGTACTATGGTACATAGATGCTTGAGCAAACACAGAGACAACATAAAAAAAAAACAATAAAAATATGGGAGAAAATCAAATAAATGTAAAAGTCATTTAAAAAAGCAATAAAAAACGGGAGATATAAACGGAAATTTATTTGATTTTACACATAAAGGCAATAGATGATACAATTTACATGTACAATAACATGTAGCTGTACATGTCACAGATAATACTTCACAATATAAAATCATGTTACAGCATTAAATACAGTGAACTCTCTTTATAACATCCATGTTCATGAGATTTTGTTGTGGTATTAAATTTGCCCTCATAAAGAATGAAAACCGTTAACGACACATCAACTGACTGCGACTTAAAACAGAGATTGATGTTTTGATTGGCAGTCGATAGATCTTGGAATAAAAAAAATTTGAGTTTGCTAAAACAAACATTTACAAAACCATTTATCAATGCTTAAATCTAGGTATGAGTCTAAACCCTGAAAACAGAACACCGGACCCTCGGATTGACAATCAAATGCTCTGCCAATAAGCCATTGCAAACAGTTTCTATAATCTCATAGCTGCATATATTAATGGCGCAATTTCAATTTTTTCCAAGATTTTCTTAAAAGTATTCAATTTCACTAAATTACAGTCAGTTTTTTTTGGTCAAACTACTGGATTCATATAGTGTCTCTAATAGATTTACTTATACAGTCGAACTTCGATGAGTCGAAGTTCAAGGGACCACCTAGAAAACTTCAAAACAACGCGGACTTCGATTCATGAATGGTAACCAAGAATATGCTTTTTAGTTTCAGAGTTTTTATAATGTGTATATGACTGCTTCAAAACCATTCAAGACATATACGCTCATTATAATTAATAATAAGTTTGAAATTTAATTTGATTTTCCTGAAACTAAAAAATTGAATATTTATGAGAATGAGAAGAATTATCATGGGGCAATTTCGTACGAATGTAAAATTTGACTTCGAATTATATGTATGAATGTTCTTTGTTTTTAAACAAATGGGCCCAAAAATTTATTTGAAACATCGAGAAATTGACTAATAAAGTTCAAATTATAAAATGTTTATAAGTAGTGTTGAATAACAAAAGTTATTTGGGACTTTGTCAATAGTTCGAAACATCAAGAAATTTGACTCATTGAAGTTCGACTTGTTGAAGTTCTACTGTATATATATTGCTTGGTGTACATACCGCTTGAGATATTTAGAATAATCAGGAAGACCGGAATACTTGGTAGATGAGGCAGAACATTGGGGACCTTGGGCTTTTGCTTGATTGTTGAAAACTGCCTTGATATAAGCTGCGCTGTTAATGAACTTGTCATCCTTGATACCTGAAAATATAAAGTAATATTTGTTATTTACTTCCACCAATCTATAAGATGCTGGCAAAGATTACATATACATATATCAAGCACAAATACAGAAATACCAAAGGCACCTACAAACTCACCATGTCCCAGCTGGGGTTCAAACTCTTAACCTAATACGCCAAACGCCTGGCTCTCGTGCACAATGCCCTAAGCCACTAAATCACTTGGCCATCTACACATCCAATATATATATATATATATATATATATATATATATATATATATATATATATATATATATATATATATATATATATTTTCTTATTCGTAAACTCAACCGGAAATAAAATATTTCCAATAAAAACTCAAACACTATTGTGAATTTAGGAATAGCCTGTCATACAAGTACGTAGGTATTTCCAATAATGTATATATTAGTGTTTTTCCTCCTTTTATAAGTGTGGTCAAAATTCAGCCTAGCTCTAACTGCAAAACTGACACTATTCCACCAAAATGATATTTTAATTCATAAAATGATATTGATTCCCAAAATAAATGTAAACTTTATATATAAATATATATATATATATTCATATGTGTGTGTGTGTGTGTGTATATGCATAGATGTGTATGTGTGCACATTTGTGTGTGTGTATATATATATATATATATATATATATATATATATATATATATGAGAGAGTGAGAGAGAGAGAGAAAGAGAGAGAAAGAGAGAGAGAGAGAATAGAGTTTTTGTTGTAGTTGCATTAATCATGTTTAACTTGCAATTGTTTAAACAAAACAAATTTCCAAAAATAAATTAACAGTATTAAAGGAACAAGGATATACTTAAAAAAAATTAAATTTCAAACAATTAGGCTGTTTGAAGCAACTCAAACTCCATTACATTCAAACTGTAGTACCTTTTCACTTCATAAATATGAATGATAAAATAATGAAAATGTCAATGAGAAAAATGTATGTTGTGTGTGTGTATGTTATGTGTGTGTGCTATGTTGTGTGCATTATGTGTGTGTGTGTGTGTGTATGTTATGTATGTGTTATGCTGTGTATGTGTTGTGTGTGTGTTATGTGTGTGTATGTGTTGTGTGTGTTATGCTATATATGTGTTGTGTGTGTTATGTGTGTGTGCTATGTTGTGTGTGTGTGTTATATGTGTAAGTGTGTGGTGTTATGTGTGAGTAGTGTGTGTTATGTGTGTGTATGTTATATGTGTGTTATGCTGTTTATGTGTTATGTGTGTTATGTGTGTGTGCTATGTTGTGTGTGTGTGTGTTATATGTGTACGTGTGTGGTGTTATGTGTGAGTAGTGTGTGTATGTTGTATGTGTTATGTGTGTGTGCTATGTTGTGTGTGTGTTATATGTGTAAGTGTGTGGTGTTATGTGTGAGTAGTGTGTGTGTTATGTGTGTGTGTGTATGTTATATGTGTGTTATGCTGTGTATGTGTTGTGTGTTATGCTGTGTGTGTGTTGTGTGTGTGCTATGTTGTGTGTGTGTGTGTTATATGTGTAAGTGTGTGGTGTTTTTGTGTGAGTAGTGTGTGTGTGTGTTGTGTGTGTTTGTGTGTGACAGTTAAGAATATAGCATTGAAGATCCATAAAATGGTCACTGCCCATATTTAGAAGGTATGATACCCTCTCCCATCTCCTCCTAAGCTTTTCAGATTAACACAAAACCAATAACTGACAATGGTAGGTCATTCAGACCTTGTACATGCATTTCCTCATTATGTATAAGAGATTTATAACATTGACCAAACACCTATTACTTTACTGAGACTATTCAATTGATGCTCAAAGAATGCACAAAACATTTTTTAGTACCAAAAGATTTTTTTCCTTTTAATAGTCTTACACCAAACTCAACAATTTTTAATGGTGGATGAGAGAAACTAGCTGGTTACAATGCATCCAGGAAAAGACCACCAGCCGTTTTCAAATAAATTGCTGAAATCTCTAACAAAATCAGCCTGGGTAATAGCTGTGGCTGAACCAGCAAAACAAAATAAAACAGATGTCACAAATCCAGTGTTTATTGTATATAATGATATCACAGTTTATCATTGTTTCTGATTGAACTAAGGCACATTATTTCCACATTTAAATAGTTCAAACATTGTATACTTATCGCCATACAAAACATTCATGATAAGGTACAAATTATAAACTTATATATGGGTCCTCTGCAGCTTGGTGGAATTTAGAGCATCAAGCTTTAAACTATGTAGTCTCTCATCTCATCAGTGATGGCTCGAGCCATGCTTGACAGGTTTGTACTATAGTAAAATCTATATAACCTGTCCGGATGGAGTCTTGAGAACCCTTTCTGGACCTGGACAAGTTTAAAGCATACCATAAAATTGCAATAATCTTTCCTATATGTACTTATCATCATACAGAAGAGAGTATCCAGTGGGGAATAAAATGTTTTCCCCGTGCAGTTTGTCATAACCGAAAAGTGAGTAGAATCATCCGTATGATAATCAAAAGGTTACTCAGCCCCGCCAGGTTATGTGAGTATATAACAGACATTTTGAAATAAAAAAAAACTACGGGTCAACCAGACCAGTGAATAAAGGTATTTCACTGGTCAAAGAAATTTTTTTATAGATCTGTATATATACACAATTGAAATGAAATGGAAAATTACTGGTCATTTGGACCAGTTATCTGATATATTTCACCAGACTTTTGTAAAATTTACTGGTTTTTCTGGTAAGACCGATGAATTTAAAAAACTCTGATGTAATATATCCCAAAGTCAGATGTCATCAAGTTAAGGTATGAAATCCCTTACTACATTGGCATAAGTTTCATCTCAACAGGCAAGTTACAAGATCCCATAAGTTTGATGTCAAAATGTATAGGCTACAAAGTCCAAAAAGTTTGATGTCACAAGGTATAGGCTGCAAAGTCCTGTTAGTTTAATGTCACTAAGTAAGGTACATGTACAAGGTCCTTCAAGTTTGATGTCACTAGGTAATGTACAAGGTCTGGTAAGTCTGATTTCACTAGGTAATATGTAAGGTCCAGTAAGACTGATGTCACTAGGTAATGTACAAGGTCTGGTAAGTCTGATTTCACTAGGTAAGGTGCAAGGCCTGGTAAGTCTGATGTCACTAGGTAATGTGCAAGGTCTGGTGAGTTTGATGTCACTAGGTACATGTAATGTACAAGGTCTGGTAGTATGATGTCACTAGGTAAGGTACAAGGTCCCATAAATCTGATGTCACTAAGTAAGGTACAAGGTCCAGTAAGTCTGATGTCACTAGGTAAGGTACAAGGTCTCATAAATCTGATGACACTAGGTAAGGTACATGGTCCCATAAACCTGATGTCACTAGGTAAGGTACAAGGTCCAGTAAGTCTGATGTCACATGTACTAAGTCCTATAAGTTTGATGTCACTAGGTAAGCCACTAGGTCCCATAATTCTGATGTCACTAGATAGGGAACAAGTACATGTACAAGGTCCAGCATCTGATGTCACTAGGAAGGTTACATGTAAGTCTGATGTAAGGTATGCAAGGTCCTAGTAAGGTACTGAGGTTACATAAACTGAGTTACTAGGTAAGGTACAAGGTCCTGTAAGTCTGATGTAACAGGTTACATGTATAGATGTAACTAGGTACAAAGGTCCAGTAAGTCTGATGTTACTAGTTACAAGGTGTACTGATGTAACAGGTACAATCTGGTCCAGTAAGTACTGGTCCCATAAATCTGATGTACTAGGTAAGGTACAAGGTCCAGTAAGTCTGATGTAACAGGTCTCATGCATCTGATGTCACTAGGTAAGGTACAAGGTCCCATAAATCTGATGTTACTAGGTAAGGTACAAGGTCCTGTAAGTCTGATGTAACAGGTCTCATGCATCTGATGTCACTAGGTAAGGTACAAGGTCCAATAAGTCGGATGTCACTAGGTCTTGTACATGTACAAGGTCCGGTAAGTTTGATGTCACTTGCAATTGGTAAGGTAGACTTATGATCTCTTGTGATAAATCTACAGGATAGCTTGACATTTGTGATACCTCATTTACAATATTGGAGAAATTATTGTAGCAAGCAAACAGATCTAACATTTTTTTGTCTGTATTCAATGTGTACAGAAGTCCTTTAGAATAGCAGCCACAAAAATTTACACAATTTTACACGGTCGAAAACAAAGACTCACTCACTCTCAAGAAACCTGACCTAACATGTAAATATCAAAATATGACAAATTTAGTGACACAAAATATGTTACCTTATCAAAATTCACGTTAACAGAAATACTTGTTTAATCTTTAAAAAAAAGGAATAATAAATTAAAAACAAGAATAAACCTGTCTTCCTGAGAAAATGTTGTTCCCAGGTGATTCAATAAAAGAACATAAATATTACAGCGTTTTGTGAAATTACAATGGTTGAGACGAATTTATTTTCTATTTTAAATCTTCCATGTCAAAATATATTTAAAACCGTTTGTGAAACTATCGAGAGATAAACGGCCTCAATAAAGTCATATTCTGACTATGAACTATGTATTACTTGAAAAATTAAATATATGAATTCTGTGAATTGAACTAAGCTTTACTTTTGCACTGAATTGAATAAACATTTAAAAATTTGCTTTACAAAAACTTGGACGATTTTCAATAACGCCAGATTACAACATTTTTGTGTATGGTGGCGTTGGTTACCGAGTGGATATAGTCATTGTCGACTTTTTAAATCACAGCTTAATTCAGGAGAGGGAAAACTCATTGCTGTATTTGGACAACACTCTACCACAGAATTTAATCGCATATTTTATTTGGAACCTATCTTAACTCACAAAATTACCTTGAACTTCAGTCTTTTTTTTACTAATAATAGCCAAAAAAAAAAAAAAATAGAATGACCACATTGAGATTAATAATAAGAGATTTAGAGATATAAAGACTTTATGTGATTTGATTAAATTGCTATGTCCATGGTTATCCAACCATCATATCTCTTATTCTGTATAAATATTCTAGTGTTTTTAATTCCACCTTCAAGCTTGAACGTGTATGAAATCGTCAAAGGTCAAAATACATATCACTTATATATTCCTTATACATATTTATGGTAGGAGAAAGAAGCTGTTTACCTATAGCAAAAAAAAAAAAAAAAAAAAAAAAAAAGATAACAACAAGCAAACAAACATGGGAGAAAATTTTTTTTTATCCTTAGGTAGTGGGGATCAATAATGATTAGCAATTTTTACAAGACGGTTGATATCTACATGTAAAGAGGATATAGATTTCAACATAATCACCGGTGAAAATACCTGGTTTTGCTGTCCAGTTTTAAACAGAAATGTTTATAAAAACAATCTGTTTCACATTTTCAATTTCCTTTGAACAATCGAAAATGAAAGATTTTTAATGTACGTAGCTATAAATTTGACAATTTCTTTATATTTAGATTTCATTTAAAGATTACAGCGTCACTAACCTTTGAACAATAAAAAAATGTTAAAACTCAGTTTTATGTCCATGAAAATATTTCACTAGGGTGAAAAAATTAAAAGCTACTAAGCTGTTTACTGGATTGTTAAGAAAATGTGGAAAGTTTTTTAAGGCACTTAAAAATGATTAAAATATCAAAACAAACACACATACATGTACACAGACACACAATTCTCTCTCTACATCCAAATTAAATACACAAATTACACTTATATAATACACACAAACACATACACACAAACACACACAGGAATACATGAACACATACAAACACTAACACATAACACAGCACAAACACAATTCTCTTCTAACATCAAAAGTCAATACAGAAATTATATTTATATTAAAAATATTTTACACACACAAAGCCATTTATAAACTTACATGCATCTCCACATGTACAAAAAATGTATCCTCCAAACACAGAAACATATGTACAAATCACATACCCCCCATAACTAAGGGAGACAACTGCAGTGTTTTATACAAGAATGTATTATTGCAATCTTGATTTACCTATGATATCAGGAAAGTTTGGAATATTAAAAGTACTATGTACATGTTTATGTCATATTTTATCTCCCTCATCATTACTGGGTAAATAAGTGTGAGATTTTATTTTGGTTTTGTGCATTTTGAATGTTTTATGAGATAAAATGCATTTTCCCAACTGGTATAAGCAGTAAGAAATTTAAAAAACTTAGTTTAACAAACATTCATTTCTTTCATTTCATTTCTTTTTTTTGTATCATGTTTAAACAAATCACCAGATTTAATGATTAAAAGTATACTGCAGTAGGTTATACATTGTACTTGCAAATGATTTAAAGGAATTACTTAAGTTTCAATTGTTGCTTGCAATGATAAATCACTTCAATTTTCTATATTTTGGATTTTCATTTCAAACAAACTTGAAAGTTTGAGTTTTTTTTATGTGTATTTTATTTCTAATTCTTGTTTTTATTTCTCGAATTTTTATTTTTATTTTGATATTTTGTTCTATTCATCATCATATTCAAACATACACAGTTGAACCCGTTTTGAGAGACCACCCCAGCTGTCAATGAAATGTGGTCTTATAAGACAGGTGGTCCTCAAAAGAGGCTGTATTAACAAAAAAAAAAGAAAAAAAAAAAGATTATTTTCTACTTTTACAATCTGTACTTGATGTACAATAACAAATAAGAGATATACATAGGTATATAAAAATTCTTATATTCCTATATATTTTCTGAAAATAAGATCAGGTCCAGTGTGGTTTTTATATGCAAATACAGGTAGTAAGATTGAATTAATTAGTTGCAATTGAAAAAATGCCAAATATGGGTTTCTCAAGCAACTTTCACATAATATATAGGAATTAAAGAATTTTTATTGTTTTTTTTTGTGTAATTACATATCAATCTAAGTAGTAAAAAATGGAAAAAATATTTTTGAAAAAAAAGCTTATGCCTCTTCAAAGGATTATTGAAATGAGTGGTTTTGAGAATGTGGTCTCTCAAGACAGGTGGTCTTTTATGACAGTGGTCTCTCAAGACAGGTGGTCTTTCATGACAGTAGTCACTCAAGACAGATGGTCTTCTATGACTTTTTTCTCTTAAGACAGATGGTCTTTTATGACAGTGGTCTCTCAAGAAAGGTGTGTTTTTATGACAGTTGTCTCTCAAGACAGGTGGTCTTTTATGACAGTGGTCTCTCAAGACAGGTGGTCTTTTATGACAGTGGTCTCTCAAGACAGGTGGTCTTTTATGACAGTGGTCTCTCAAGAAAGGTGTGTTTTTATGACAGTTGTCTCTCAAGACAGGTGGTCTTTTATGACAGTAGTCACTCAAGACAGGTGGTCCTCTATGACATTTTTCTCTTAAGACAGGTGGTCTTTTATGACAGTGGTCTCTCAAGACAGGTGGTCTTTTATGACAGTAGTCTCTCAAGACAGGTGGTCTTTTATGACAGTGGCCTCTCAAGACAGGTGGTCTTTTATGACAGTGGTCTCTCAAGACAGGTGGTCTTTTATGACAGTGGTCTCTCAAGACAGGTGGTCTTTTATGACAGTGGTCTCTCAAGACAGGTTCCACTGTACTCTCTATTACTAGTATTATATAGAATTTTAGGTAATCAAACTTCAATGAGTCAAAATTTTCAATGTTTTGAACAACTGACAAAGTCCCAAATAATTTTATTATTTAAGGCTAATGATAAACAATTCATGATTCTAACTTTTATGAGTTGAATTTCTTGATGTTTCAAATAAGTTCTTGGGCCTTTTCAATAAAAACAAAGAATGATATAATATAATTATATTTGATAAGACAGCTTTGGGATAAATGTAGGAAGTTTTTCATATTCCAATATATATTATCCAATAATTATAACAGATTTCAGGTCCTTAGAAACACAAGAAACAAAATTACAAACTTCAATTAGAGTATGGTTAAAAAAGTTTTGTTGAAATAAACATTGAACAATCTTGATTACACACACAGTAACTCTCTCTCTCTCTCTCACACACACACATGTACACACAAACTATGTGTATTTTAAAAATTCTAAATTAAATAATCTGACAAAAAAATTATATTTTGAAATTAAAAAATAAAATATACAGCCATGTCAGTAAGTGCTGAGTTTGTGGCATAGAAACAATGGTTGACCTCTGAGGTCTTTTATTTAAATATCAATTTGAATTGTGACAATTTTTTGTGGTTCTAGAATTTTTGTCTTATTATGGCAATAGACAAAACGGTTTATTATTAAATATGATCAAATTTTCATTTATGGAGATTTGAAGCATGAGAAATGATTAATACTGACAGATTTGAGAGTTTATGACTTTTAAATTAATTATGGGAAAAGAAGAAACTGGCAATGTCAGTGTAGATTTCATCAAATTAGAAAAATGCAGATTATTTCCTCTTAAATTAGGTTGGAAAATGACAAAAATTCAAAATTTATTTAGAGTCCCTACCAACTGTGGAGTGATAAATAAATCATAGTGCTACAGTCTGGACAGTTCCAAAATAAATAAATTTAATGAGAAAAAAATTAAATTAAAACAGATGATTTTAAAAAATGTGAGTAATAAATATTCAAAGCAAACTAATTGAAAGAAAATTACTGTTTAAAACTGAATTTATAATATGACTATATTTCACAACACCTGTATTGCGATTTACACATGAACACTCAAATTTAACTGTCAAAATGATGGATCTCAAAATATGTACATAATTTAACTGCTTGAAGTGGCACAGTGGCCACCTCAGGTGTGGCAGGTTTAGGCTATATCTGTGGTATTAATATGGAGGCATTTCTTCACCAAGCCTTAGTATATTACAAAATAGAAGAGTTAAGTATATCTTGTATGACACTTTGAATCCATTTCCCATAAAGCACATGTACAACGTAGATGCAGGATATAGTGAAACCTGTCTTGAGAAACCACC
This sequence comes from Atrina japonica, assembly GCA_030159075.1. Classification (NCBI taxonomy): domain Eukaryota; kingdom Metazoa; phylum Mollusca; class Bivalvia; order Pterioida; family Pinnidae; genus Atrina; species Atrina japonica. Next base: position 1,242,016 of record BROG01000026.1, on the reverse strand, counting down.
CACATCTGCTACTGAAATTTGTTTTTTCTTCTCTCAATAGAGGTCTACGAAACCAATTAGTAGGCTAAAATAACAGGTGGTCTTTCATGAGAGTGGTCTAAAATGACAGGTGGTCTTTCATGAGAGTGGTCTAAAATGACAGGTGGTCTTTCATGAGAGTGGTCTAAAATGACAGGTGGTCTTTCATGAGAGTGGTCTAAAATGACTGGTGGTCTTTCATGAGAGTGGTCTGAAACAACAGGTGGTCTTTCATGAGAGTGGTCTAAAACGACAGGTTCTTTCACTACAAAATGATAGTCTTTAATGTTCAAAATGGCAAGACCCTTACATACAGTGGTCTCTAAAATGACATGGTATTTTGAGAGTTTCTGAAAAACAGGTGGTAAAATGAATGGTTAAAACACAGGTGGTATTTCATGACTGTGCTGGAATGACAGGTGGTCTTTCATGAGAGTGGTCTAAAATGACAAGTGGTCTTTCATAGAGTGGTCTAAAATGACTGGTGGTCTTTCCTGAGAGTGTACAGGTGGTCTTTCATGACTGGTCTAAAACGACAGGTGGTCTTTCATGAGTGTATAAAATCAGGTGTCATGAGAGTGGTCTAAAATGACTGGTGGTCTTTCATGAGAGTGGTCTTTCAAATTCTGACTACAAAATATAGTTCATAATGTTCACTGGCTGATCCCATACTACAATCATAACATGATATTTTGTATTTACTGCTGATACACTTTATCATGACTGCTGGAACTCTATCATGACTGACACTACATGTATATCATGACTGCTGATACTACATGTATATCATGACTGCTGATACTACATGTGTATCATGACTAACACTACATGTATATCATGACTGCTGACACTACATGTATATCATGACTGCTGATACTACATGTGTATATGACTAACACTACATGATATCATGACATGTGTACTACATGATCATGCTGATACTACATGTGTATCATGACTGCTGACACTACATGTGTATCATGACTGCTGATACTACATGATATCATGACTGCTGACACTACATGTATATCATGACTGCTGATACTACATGTGTATCATGACTACTGACACTACATGTGTATCATGACTGACACTACATGTGTATCATGACTGCTGACACTACATGTGTATCATGACTGCTGACACTACATGTATATCATGACTGCTGACACTACATGTATATCATGACTGCTGACACTACATGTGTATCATGACTGACACTACATGTATATCATGACTGCTGATACTACATGTATATCATGACTGCTGATACTACATGTGTATCATGACTGCTGATACTACATGTGTATCATGACTGACACTACATGTATATCATGACTGCTGATACTACATGTGTATCATGACTAACACTACATGTATATCATGACTGCTGACACTACATGTATATCATGACTGCTGATACTACATGTATATCATGACTGATGACACTCATGTACACTCTATGCTGATGACATGTATAACACTGCTGATACTACATGTGTATCATGACTGCTGATACTACATGTATATCATGACTGCTAATGCTACGTGTGTATCATGACGGCTGACACTCAGACACTCTATCATGACTGCTGACACTCAGACACTCTATCTTGACTGCTGATACTATATCATGACTGCTGATACTACATGAATATCATGAGTGCTAAGACTCAGACACTATCATGACTGCTAATACTCTATCATGGCTGCTAACACATTACATGTATCATGACTGCTGATACTATCATGATTGACTGCTGATACTGCATAATTATCATGATTGTCTAATGACTGTTGACACTATTCATTACTGCTGATACTGTATCATGAGACACTGTATCATTACTGCTAACACTATACACATTGATGACACTGTATCATGACTGCTGACACTATCATGATTGACTGCTAACACTCTATCATAATTACTGACACTACATTGTATATCATGACTGTTGACACTGTTCCATAACTGCTAACACTACATCATGACTGATGACACTGTATCATGACTGCTGACACTGTATCATAACTACTAAAATTATATCATGACTGATGACACTCTATCATGACTGCTGACACTGTATCATAACTACTAAAATTATATCATGACTGCTGACACTATATCATGACTGCTGACACTGTATCATAACTACTAAAATTATATCATGACTGCTGACACTCTATCATGACTGTCTACACTGTATCATAACTACTAAAATTATATCATGACTGCTGACACTCTATCATGACTGCTGACACTGTATCATAACTACTGAAATTCTATCATGACTGCTGACACTGTATCATAACTGCTTATATACGGTATACATGTAGTAAAATCCATATAACCTGGCGGGTGGAGTCTTGTGACCCTTTCTTGACCTGGACGAGTTTAAATTTTCGGTTATAAAGCATAAGATTAAAATGAAACTGACTAGAGTAATTGTCCCTATTTGTCACTGTACATAAGAGAGTATCCAGTGAAGAATGAAATGTAAAGAGAAACTGTTACATAATGGATAATCATTGCTGTGCTTCTTCTGGTTACAAAGTGATTATCAAATATGATTTTAAATTGATAACTGGCCATCACAAATGAATAGAACTGTTGTGAAATAATATCTCCAACAAAATAAAAAGTACATCAATTTTATAAAAACAATTTTTGAAAACATATGCCATATGTTACATGTAGTTTTCAAATCATTAGTAAAATTATGATCGCCCTGTAAGACTTTAAAATTGAGCCATTAAGAAAATAAGGTGTCAAATTAAATTAAAAAGGGACAGAATATTGTGAAAAATAGTGCTAAAGCTATCAAGTAAATCTCATAAAATGTATCAACAAGTGGCAAAATTTACACATTTATAACAGATTAACTGTCCTGACTGTCACTCATTCTCACTCTGACCTGAAGAATTTCATAAATTCAAATGACATTTTACTGTGTATTCCACTTCCTCATTAGCTTGCCTCTCGTTTGCGTAAAACTTGGATTTCTGTCACAGTTGAGAATTTCATAGTCACTCAGATAGAATATATCATTTCTGTTGAACACAAATGAATACATAATTGGAATAATCATCATGAATAGTATCATGAAAGGCCACAATTTTATGCAATAGTAAAAATTAACACAAACTTTGCAAGAAAATGTCATTCAATTTTCCATACATAAAAGGATAACATCTTAAAAGGTCACCTAGCAGATCTATTTTGTTGGTGAATGATGATTTTATTAAGAAATGGTTAGAAATATTGAGTTAACCTTTGACCTGTTTCTGACGCTGACCTACAAATGTAATCTAATTATGAAAATAGAAATTCTTACAACAGACACCTTTTTTCAAGTGAACTCTTTGTATATAATCAAATTCTTTAGATATTTTTCACTTCATATGCATGTCTCTTCTGTACCTACATGTATAATAGCATTTCCAATTTCATACATGTTTTGTGCTACAATAGTCATCTTTTTATAGAGGCTACACTTACATGGATTTCGGAATACATTTAGGTTTATCATTTGGCCTTGTATGATACCAGTTTTTTTTGCTTCAGAAGTCTATCTTCAATTTGTTTTTGTCCCTTTTCTGCAAAACTGTAACTTTTGTATTATGTTTATAATTTCATGTATTTGTAATTTGTTATTTGGATACTCAACCAATTTGGTGGCATGTGATCTACATGTAGTTCTATATTCTTAGATATGTAAATATGGTGACACAAAATTAATTGATATAGATATCTATTTAAGCGGTTAAATTTGTTGAACAGGAAACGAGAAAGAGAGAGAGAGAGAGAGAGAGAGAGAGAGAGAGAGAGAGAGAGAGAGAGAGAGAGAGAGAGAGAGAGAGAGAGAGAGAGAGAAAGACAGACAGAGACAGAGAGACAGACATACAGAGACAGACAGACAGAGACAGAGACAGACAGACAAAGAGACAGATCTTTGCATTAATATACCTTAATGCTAAATTCATATTTAAATTGTTTGATTTCTAAACTTAAAACAGGGTCTTTGAACACTGGGAAGCTTAAAAAGTAAGAAAATCTTTGGTTGTTAAAAATGATATTTTTATCAAACAAGAATTCCCACAAGTATAACACATTTGAGTTTTAACACTTCTAAGTTTAGCGATAAAGACAGAATTATATCAGGTTGAATGACAAAAGCTATATAAATACTGACTTAAGATTAGACAAAGTTTGGTTTCTATGGTATCAAGGTAGAAAAACTTAAACACCTACTCAGTTTTGATATCTAGGACATTTAAATTTAAGGTCAAATATTTAAATTGTGATATAAGTATGAATTTATATATATATATATGTATATGAATTTATATATATACATATGTATATATATATATATATATATATATATATATATATATATATATATATATATATTTATGTGTACAAATGTATATATATATATATATATATATATATGATCTAACATGAGTTTTCATGTAATATTGAAATATATTTGAGTACATGTATATTAATTTCATATGAAACAAGCCTTTGGCGAGTCTCATATGGTATATATATATATATTGTATATATACAAGTAATATAAAAAAGTCAATATGACAAGAACATGAATGTTAGATTCCATTGATAATATAACTTCAAGAACATGTCTACATAACCGTTCTCAATGGACAATACATGCATTGTGCCCATAGGCTTTACTGGTGTGGGGTGAAGGCTGGGAAATGATGCATTACATATAATCAATAATGATTTAGGAGCTCATTGCTCCTCAAAAAAGTATTCCACAAACTTGACCTTCAGAACTTTTTAATGAATCATAATCATTAATTTATTATTTTTCATGAATAATAAATTAATAGATTATTAATTTAGAACATGATCTCCAGTGTCTTAGTTGGCCATTTTAAAGTTGTAGTAGTACAGAAGTGTGCTTATTTACATGTTTAAATTTGGTACTCCAACATCATTTGAATGGCAATATTGCCCCGGAAATGGACTATGTTACATAATAAATATATATAAATGTGTATTGTCAATATCAACTTCTACAGATCAGAGGACAAAATGCAGACCAAAATCCAGGATCACAAATAAATTTAGTTGTTTTAAGTGTAAATTTCAATTTGAAACAATCATTGAATGCTTGAACTCAAATGTTTGTAGCAAAAAACTTTCTGGGAAGTGCATATACACTGATTTAACATCTAAAACTGAATAAATGAAATCACAGAAATTTCTATGAAGAATTCTGAATTTAAACTATTAGGCCATTTCAAGTATTTTTATGTTCAGCGTCCATCCTAAAGTCAAAAACCTATCTTTCTGTCTTTAGATGTTTTTTTTTCTGTTTAATGATCTCAAAACCAATCCATCCTCGGATGCTAAACAGAGAAAAAACTTGGAATGGCCTTAAGTCTTAAATCTCCTCGTATTGTATTGTTGGGGAAAGAGATATCATAATTTACAAAATTGCGATTACCAGTTTCAAGGTCTGTAACATTAAAAAATTGTGTTTACCAGTCTCAATATCAATAACATATTACAAAATTGCATTTGCTAGTTTCAAATTCTATAATATATTACAAAATTATGTCTACCAGTTTTGGCTAAAACTTGAAATATGTGAGGACAATAATGATAGTCAGACAGATCTCTATATAACATAACAGGTGAACAAGCCTCAGGTAATCTTAACAGGTGTTTATAATTCATAATATAAATATATTTTATCAGTATATGAATGCCAAATTATTAAGAAATGTGTCAGATTTCATCAAAATTTTTTTCACTAAATGTGGTGTTTTATAGATCTATATATAAATTTTCTATTAATTGAACACTGATATGATGTAAATATATGTGGTCACATGACCTATTAACTATGACCCATGTGACAAAAGACACCAATAAGAAAAAGCACACCCCCGAGATGGCAGATACTAAGACAAAACGTAAACCCATGTGACAACAGACACCAACAAGAAAAAGTCAATCCTTATAATGACAGATTCTATGATAAATCTAAACCCATATGATAACAGATACTAAGATAAACCTTAAACCATGCGATAACAGATACTAAAATAATTTAACCCGTGCGATAACAGCAGAGCTTTTGAAATTCACCAGTCTTACCAGAAAAACTGGTAAATTTTTACTTAAGTCCTGGTGAAATCTATCTGATAACTGGTCCAAATGACCAGTAATTTTCCATGTCTTTTCAATTGTGTATATATACAGATCAGTAAAAAAATTCTTTGACCAGTGAAATTCCTTTATTCACTGGTCTGGTTCACCAGTATTTTTTTTTTATTTCAAAATGTCTGTAACAGATACTAAGATAAATCTTAAACTATGCGATAACAGATACTGAAATAAATCAAACCCATGCGATAACGGATACTGAAATAAATTAAACCCATGCGATAACGGATACAAGATAAGCCTAAACTCATGTGATAGCAGATACTGAGTTAAATTAAACCCATGTGCTAAAAGATACTTAGATAAACCCAAACTCATGTGATAACAGACACTGAGATAAACCTTAACTCATGTGATAACAGATACTGAGATAAATTAAACCCTTGTGATAAAAGATACTAAGATAAACCCAAACAACCCATGTGATAACAGATACAATGCACTGAGATAAATTAAACCAATGTAATAACAGATACTGAGATAAATTATTAAACCCATGTGATGACAGATACTGAGATAATTAAACTCATGTGATAACAAATAATGAGATAAATTAAACCCATGGGATAACAGATACTGAGATAACCCTAAACATATGTAATAACAGAGATACTAAGATAAACCTAAACCCATGTGATAACAGGTACACTCTACTAAGATAAACCTAATACCATGTGATAACAGACACCAATCACAGTCAAATGATAATGAATTTGTGGAGATTCTTGTAATTTCAAATATATTTATTGTGTATTTTTAGATTTCCAAAGTCCAATAAAATGGTGCTAAAATTCCTAATTCAAAAGGCCCATGTTCCATTCCTAAAGGAGTGAGGAAAATCTCTGTAAACTCACAGACAGACAGCAACACTGACCATCCCCTTCAGGATCTGAAACCTAAGGTATGTAAATAAGCTAAAAAGCTTGTCTATTTCAGACTACAGTGACCACCATGTACTTAATTTATAGACAGTAAGATTATTGTTCATACATGTAGTTTTACTATATACATACATGTATGGTAATTGATCAGCGATGACCATGGTGTTTGTTTCAACAAACATTTAGTCAATATGTGGTCGTGTCCAATGCAAATTTTCGTCACAACCATTGTCACCATGGATATAAATGGATTTTTACGAACTATTGAAAAATAGTGAAGTTCAGCCATATCACAGTTTATTTGGTTAAAAATTTATTGAATTTCTCGACAATAGCATCTTGTGTATATACTGTTTACTAACCGACCAAGGCAGTAAACCGTGTACAGAAAATCTGTACATACTGCAATGAGATAATTGAATCATGTGTGGTGAAAAAGACATTGATTTCTAATTTGTGATACAAAAATAAATAGTTGCCATTAAAATTAATGGTTTCCATGACATTATACCAGTCTTTCCTATTCTTATGTCATTTTCCTGGACAATTATTTGAATACTTCAAAACTGGATTCCAGAAAACACACAGTGGTTAAGTAGGCAGTTCTTTATCATATTGTCTGGAGTCCTATCATCAAGTACATAGCTTATATTGACTTGTGTCTAACGATCACCTTTTAAGAATGGACACTGTATGTGTTTAATGTAAGTGGTGTTTATACATGTATACATGCACTGGATCTTTACTTCCAACAAGGCCAACGGAAAAATGCCAGGAGCTTGAAAAACTGTCAACATTTTATTTACAGTTTTTTTATTTTCTAAAAGCAGATGTACAGTATCATTCATAATTTGCATGTCCAGTGTTCTGACATTCATATTATATGCATAAGGAAAAAAACCCAATAAAGAAGCCATTGAAAGTTGTTCCCCTTCATTATAATGAAAGGCTAACATTGAGATTCTTGTACAAAATCTATTTTGATAAATTGAAACGCTCAAACAAATTAAGCTACCTGATGGAAAGAGATAGAATATATTTTTTTGTTTTTCACTAGTATTAGTAAAAATATTTTTATTATGATGACTGACTGCTTAACAAAAGTACTTTGAAATTTATGATTTAATTCTGACTATACATATAATGCATTTTCAGTGGAATTTTTTTTAAAAGAGTAAATGACAACATATGACGGATGATGACAAGTTTTGAGTCATGGCTCCATCATAGTTGAACTTTTGATATCAAGGGAAGTAGAATACTGTTGTGTACTTATTTTAGCGCATCCAAATATTAGTGCGTAAATTTCTCCATCCTGTCATTCTGTATACACCACAAAGCCAATGAAATTAATTGCACAAATTCAAGATTGCACTAATAAGTCTATAACCCCTGAGAACGCTAAAATATGAGTGCACTAATTTAAATATACATACAGTATGCACGTGACTAAATTTATAAAAATCATTCAAATGACACCTCTTCCATAAATTTCAATCTTCATGCAAAATAAATTTCCCCGAAATTGTGTATACTATTCTGTTGAGTCTATTAATTTGAAGAATGAATATTTAATTTAAAAATAAGAACAAATCCAATGATTCAATCATGCACATCTATAATCTAAGTCATATTAGTTGTGTTCACTGGTTTGGGCTTATTAAAATAAAATGGTTGAAACTTACCTCTTAATTTTAACTTAGCCATATTCTAGGTATTCTGGGTAATTTATCCATGCCAATGACAAAAGAAATAAATCCTTGTATGTTTAAAATATTTAGTGATTCACTACTCTACAGAGATTTTCCATGCACAGTGCCATGTTTTTTTTTACTTGAAAGAGTGGGAGAACTAATTGTATTATTCTGAAAGACATATTTTGAGTATTATTATATTATACATATCATATTATACATGTATAGAAAAAACAAAAACGGACATTATACCTCTTCATATAAAAACTAATGAAGTCTCAAGTGACCCTATTTATTTCATATGGTTAACACAGAGATTTTTCGTACAAAATCTATTTTGATAAATTGAAGTGATCAAACAAATTAGGCTATTTGATGAAAAGATACATGTATAGGATATACCTTTTGTTTTTCACTGATGTCAGTAAAAACAGATTTATTTTGATGATTATGTGCTTTACAAATTCATTTTGAAATTCATGACCTAATGTGACTCAGACTATACACAGTTTTTAGAAAAAAAGCAAGTAATCTTAAGAAATTACCTCCCCTTATTCTTCAAGCTGTTTATTGAATGAAGGAACTTATTACATAAGTGAGAAAATTATGCACACACATCAACAAATATACATGTATATACAAATGCACACACACACACACACACACACACACACACACACACACACATAATGTATACACATGTACACACACAGACAGACACACTCACACACACACTAAAAATATATATACAATGTTGATATGCATTATATATACAATGTATATATGCATACATGATTTGACCATTCTTGCAGAATGTTTAAAAATGAATGACAATTTCTTGGCAAATCTTGTATTTGGGTCTTTGTTATTTAGATTATATGTACATTTCATAATGAAATCAACCTCTGCTCAGCAAAGCATTAAAGCCATGGTGTTTGCATAATTCAAAACCATGTAACCAATCAACAATAATCAGAAGTGACAATGATCCCCATGGCAACACCTCACATTAGAAAATCATTCTATAGGTAAATATAACTTAACTAGCTCCAAGTCAATAAACTCAATATCTATATAAATTTCTAGTACAAAGATTTTAAATGGATTGACATAGTTTTAGCACAATAAAATTTAGCTTATTGATTTAAGGTCCATGATATAGATAAAAACTGGTATACTTCAAATAGTATATCACCATATCTGAAAGCATGAAATGAGAAAGAGAGAGAGAGAGAGAATAATGAAGAGAGAGAAAGACAGACAAGGATAGAGAGACAGTGACAGAGAGAGAAACAGTGACAAACAGAGAGACAGATCAACAGAGAGACAAAGAGAGAAAAAAGTAACCAAAAGAGAAAGATAGAGAAAACAATGATTGAGACAGAAGAATACAAACAGAAAAAAATGACAGACAGAAGCAGGGAGAAATATCAAATATTTCTGTTAGTTAATATTTTTCATTTTTGTCTCCATAATATGTGTGAATCACATGTTAAATGGAGGATTCCACTGGATCTGAAACTTTCCACCAGATCAGAAACTTTCCACTGGATCAGAAATGTCCAACTAGACCAGAAACTTTACACTGGATCAGATACTTCCCACTGGATCGGAAACTTTCCAATGGATCAGAAACTTCCCACTGGATCAGAAACTTTCCACTGGATCTGGAACTTTCCAACACTCTTTGTTTTATTGGTGTTTTTCGCCACACCTTATGATTTTTCAGTTACAGTAATATGACCTTAGGGACACAAGTAAACCGGCCTCTATAGGGAGGTGGTCTTCATATAGAGGTTGATTTGTACACAAATGGTACTATTGAGAACAGCAAATATAAAAAACCCGGTCTTTGTGACCAGGTGGTCTTTATACACAGGTGGTCACTATAGCAGGCTTTAAAATACATGTATATGGTGGCTGACAGTTATCAATGGGGAGAACCAAACCTCTTTATATATTGTATCCAGACCAATATAAAAACTGGCAAACTTTCTCACAAAATCAGCTGAAGTTTCAGCAAGACCAAACCGATTAAAGGTGAGAGATTTCATGATTTAAGGCACAAATTACTTGCAGCTCTAACCAGTTAACCACTTTTCCTAGAGTCAAAAACTGTAATATATCATTAAACAATCTGCAGTTGAATCAAAACATTTTTCTGACTTTGATTAAATATACATGTACAAATCAATTTTCCATCTGGTATGAGACACCACCCCCACCACAATCACTTACAAAATAAAAACCACCCTTAGCACTGGTCCAGGTTTGTGATACATGTTGTTCACTGTATATATCTATAAAAAAACCTTGCAAATGGAGCATTAATACTAATGTTTACAAAAACATGCAATATTATTTATCACATGCAATGAATTTTGTGCCAATGTTGACACTTATCACACAGCTGGCCCGATAACAGTTATCATTTCCTAATTTCTTTATTTTCTCAAATTTATTTAATTATTCCCATACTACAGCGTTTATCTAGAATTATAATATTTCTACCTTTTCTCATTATTTTGTTTGATAATTGAGTCAGAGAAATGACGCCATGGTAATCAATTGATAAGAATTTTAAAGCAGTTTACAAATGAAAGGAAAAAATCAAAGCATACAACCACACAGAGAAAAAAATACTGTCAACAAAAATGTTGGAACGAGTTATATATACACACACAATTTCAACAATAAGTGAACCTAACTAATGCTTCCTTGATATTAAATTTTATCAATTCATGAAAAAAGAGAAAGCTATCAAAATCTTGCTGGAAGTTGTAAACTTTAGGTCAGATTACATTTAAGACTATTAAATTCAAGTACTGCGTTGCCCTAGTTTATCCAAATTTCAATTTTTTTTTATACAGATTCTGAGCTCTATAAAAAGTACAATCACTTGTTTATCGTGAACACAACCCGGTGCAAAAAATACAGTCAAGCTGACTCAGACAAAAGAGAAATCATCACATCAAAATCTTCATACTGACTGCTACAACATCAAAAATACAAAATGTAGCACTTGAAAGATCCCCTCATAAGCCCTCTCTGATTTTGAGGAAAAAACTCTCAATATTTTGCCGTATGAACACTCCAAATCTGAAGATTTTTTTATCCTGGTTTCCATAATAACCTGTCACTTTTCCGCAATTGTATAGTGCCAGATTTTGATGATATTGACACTAAACAAGGAATTATCAGTGTGTGATATTGCATTTAATTGGTCTGACTTATCACGCTCTTGCTGACAGGACTTAATGATTATATACATGTTTATACAAAATAAAACAATAAAAATATAACAGGTGCATCACTTAAAACAATTCAACTTTAGTACATTTTGAAAATACACCAAATTTTCCTATCAAATCATATGATAAGTGCATTAAAGTGATATAAGCTGTCGCAATGATTATTTTTGTCCACTGACAATTAGTCAAGAATATGATAAAATAAGTGTTCAAATAAATTATTAAACATGTGAAAAGTTGCAAAATATCTTCTTTTCGAAGTTATTTGTTGTATTAGAATTTAAGTTTTCCAGTACCTTAAAAAATCCAGCTGTATTTCCGTATGCAATGACCTTTCAGATAAACTCTTTCGCCATATCAAATGTACTTCCTAATTCGATCAGGGGATCTCAGTCCTTTATGCACTCGGACCATGAGTCGACTGATTTTTATGTGTTTTATATTTACTTTTAAAATATAGGACGTAATTTTGATTGGAAAGTGCATGTACCATGTAAAATATATGTTTTTCAATGCTATTTTAAATACCTGAAGAAAATCAAATGAATATATGAATAAATATATCAGGTCATTAAAAGAAATTTTCCCGATCTTTAATGTTACTCTGAAATGAATGCCGATATTGCCAAAATCGAAACAATATAACTGAAAGTATGCGTACCTCATGTTTTACAATCATGCCGCCATGTCTGGTGGAGTTGGGCAGTTTATGATCATATGTGTCAAAAATTAGAAAGCCGAGAATGCGATGGGACAAATTAAAAATGGGTCGAGATCACCCGATATACACAGTGCGTGGACAATTTCAGTAACAAATGTTTTGAAACAACCAAAAAGACCATATTTGCCTGATTTCAGTATGAAATAATGATGTATGAAAATAAACACAAAGGGTAATGAGAATAGAATGTATATTAACTGCAAATAGCACATGTTTATTGGACACTCAGTAATCTTTGTAAAATATACTGAAAGTTTATTTGCAATGCTCAAAGTAATGGTGGACAAACAATAACTGATATTATGGGTTATATTTGTCAAGATTGCTGCAATTTTACACATGCATTTGTTATTCTAACCATCAGATGGTCTCTTTGGAATATACATGCGATAAAGTATTACATAAAATTGGCATGTAAAATTTTTCACTTATGACAGCTCATAATGCTTTAAGTACAAAGCAAATACTTTTTTTTTCTATTTCATTGTGATCTGATTCAGAATATCTGCAAATTTTGGCTCTAGATTATATTTCGATATTTTCGATAAGAGAGAGAAATTTCAGATGAAGATGCCAGATACACAGTGGAACCTCTCTATTAAGACCACTTGACTGACTCAAAGTGGTCCGAATAGTGAGGTGTTACAGAGGAACCTCGCTATTAAGACCACCTGACTGACTCAAAGTGGTCCGAATAGTGAGGTGTTACAGAGGAACCTCGCTATTAAGACCACCTGACTGACTCAAAGTGGTCTGAATAGTGAGGTGTTACAGAGGAACCTCACTATTAAGACCACTTGACTGACTCAAAGTGGTCTGAATAGTGAGGTGTTACAGAGGAACCTCGCTATTAAGACCACTGACTGACTCAAAGTGGTCTGAATAGTGAGGTGTTACAGAGGAACCTCGCTATTAAGACCACCTGACTGACTCAAAGTGGTCTGAATAGTGAGGTGTTACAGAGGAACCTCGCTATTAAGACCACCTGACTGACTCAAAGTGGTCTGAATAGTGAGGTGTTACAGAGGAACCTCGCTATTAAGACCACCTGACTGACTCAAAGTGGTCTGAATAGTGAGGTGTAACAGAGGAACCTCGCTATTAAGACCACCTGACTGACTCAAAGTGGTCTGAATAGTGAGGTGTTACAGAGGAACCTCGCTATTAAGACCACCTAACTGACTGACTCAAAGTGGTCTGAATAGTGAGGTGTTACAGAGGAACCTTGCTATTAAGACCACCTGACTGACTCAAAGTGATCTGAATAGTGAGGTGTTACAGTGGAACCTCTCTATTAAGACCACTTGACTGACTCAAAGTGGTCTGAATAGTGAGGTGTTACAGAGGAACCTCGTTATTAAGACCACCTGACTGACTCAAAGTGGTCTGGTTAGACAGTTGTTACAGTGGAACCTCGCTATTAAGACCATTTGACTGATTCAAAGTGGTCTGAATAGTGAGGTGATCTCTAAAGCAGGGTTCCAACAAATTTAAGATAACAAAATTCCCAAATTTCCCCTGACCTTCTAAATTTTTCCCTGAAATATTACAATGTACCAAAAATTTGCATGTAGGCTTTAGACTTAGGTTAGGGTAGGGTTAGATGTTATTGGAAAATTTGCATATATATAGGCTTTGAGACTTAAATCAGGGTAGGGTCGATAAAACTGTCCATACATGTATGCTTTGTTTCAATATCAATTAATCTAAGCATTACAACCTAAGTCTTACAAATTTTTGATAAAACAAGCCCCTGAAGTGGTGTAGGCAAAACTTATGTAACAAAATATCCGATCAGTCAAACAGAGGAAATCACTATATACAACAATGAAAAATGTAAAAACATATTTGGGCCCCCAAAACAGCCTATGATTCAGTGCTTATGTAAAGACTATTCAAAGCTTGTTTAACACCTAGATGTGAACTATTTTAACAGTATCTAAAACTACATGTAATATTGTAAAACTCAAAGTTTTGAGTAGAAAATGCCAAACGGAAGGTCAAAAAAGTGAATAAATGACATTTATATTGCTTGTTGATATTTTGGTGAAATGGTGGGAAAACAGGCTGATAAACACTCTCAACTTTTATTTATCAAACTAATTTATATCTCAATTTCCAGCAGTTTCAAATTTAAACAAGCGGAGTCAAAAATAAGTCTGGTCAAAAATCATCGCACAATCAAATAAAAGGTCATTTGTCTAAATGACATCTGTGATATTAATGTTGTTCCAGGGTAGCATTCACCTTTTTATAGTTTAAGATGAAACTGATTTCCATATATACACTACCTGCTCAACACCCCAACCCCTACGAAAAAAAGGAAAGAAACGTGATTATAATGGTACAGTGCAGGGGGGAAATAACTTGTTGTTATTACTCGTTACATGTATTATCATATATATGGTGTTGATAAAATTGTGAAATTAAAAAACAAAGTACCCGATGTATGTTTCTGATAAAAATTATATATATGGTATATGTAACATATTCAGGGTTGCCAATTAGTTGAGAAAATCAAATTCCCTGATTTTTCACTGTCCAAATCTTGTTTTTCACTGACCAATACCACCTAAGTTTTTGACCTCCACCTCCCCTACAGCTGTCTAATCCACCCACAATTGTTTAATTTATTTTTCTTCATCAAACCAATTTTTATAAAATTTATACTGCTGGAAAACTGCCATAGCCACAGAAAATATAAAAATCTTCCCAAAATTAATTTTTCTCTGACATTTCTGAAATTTAATTTTCCCTGACCAAAATGCCAATTTCCCTGAAAATTCACTGACCTTGAAAAAAAAAACTTTTTTCCCTGACTTTTCAAGTATGGTGGGAACCCTGATATTTTGGACCATCTTATCAGGATTTCATATTATTCCAAGCTACTCCCAATCCGCAAATAAATTTTGAAAATGTCCAAAAATAACAAACTTTCTTGAATAAACAATAGCCTTGTTGGCTTAATATACAACATTGAAAAGCAAGTTTTTGTCAAGTTGTCCATGAATTAATATACTTCTAAGATATTCATTTGTCCAGAAGGTACAAGCTCATATCTGTTAGTATGACAAAAGAAAAACAAGTCACCTCTGACCTCCGCCGCCCTATATAGCTCTGCGTTCTTTGAGCCCACTCGGGCTCTTAGTTTCTGAACATCTGGCATGAATGTAGGGACACACAAACTTGTAAAATGATATGATATACAAACTAGAAAAACGAAAGGTCCTTGTAACAAGGTACATATACAGTAGAACCTCGTCCAAAGACCACCTCACTTGCATATAGGAGAACACCTTATATTTAAGGGAAAGACTTCCTTTCATGCCCCTACTCAAATATTACCCATTTACACGTGAGACCATAAAAATCCCATCTCTTGGGAAAATTTCTTGATACAGTTAAACCTGCTTTAGTGACCACCTGTGTATAAAGACCACGTGATCATAAAGACCATTTTTTGCTATCCCTAACAGTTCCATTTGTGTACAAATCAACCTCTATATAAAGAACACCTCCCTATAAAGACTGGTTTTGTTGTGTCCCTAAGGGTGCCTTTATATACACGTGTACAAGTTTAACTGTACATATCAATCCAGTCCAGTCCCTCATTTAAGAGACCCCCTTATCAAACCACTTCGAGTCACTTATAAGTGAAGATTATTTTATCACCAGTAGTTGAATAAAAAGAAGTAAATATACATAAAAGTTTGTATCTCCAAACTTATAATCTCCATTTTAGAACATGTTTTTAAATATACGACTATATGTAATCATGTAATTACAAGAGAAATCAGCTTTAAATGACCACAATACACACAAATATCTGTCCTGAAATAAATGTTTAATAAACCCTTGGAATTAATACAGGTAAAACTTTGATATTACTCATAAATTAGTCAATCCAGCTTTTTTAAACACATTGAATGGCTGAATGGCTACAGTGGTTTAGTGTTGTTTTATCTTCTATGACACAAAATCGTGCCGTTTAGTTTTAAGTCTTTATATAGGCTTTTAAATACATGTAGATTTATTTCAAATAACAAGTTTGGGTATTTTTGAAAAAGCTATTTGACCAGAACTAAGTTTAAGCAATTTCTAAAGAGCAACTTACAATAGTTGTTTTGGGTTGCTAAGGAAACTACACTGAATGGCCGATTGAAAACTTGAATTGTTATTTAGAATCCTTCCCGAAATATGTGAGATCAGTTTTAATGCCATGTAATTATTGATCAATTTTTGTAAACTTGTCAATACGCAGTATTTTTTTTATTATTGTAAATGAATAATACTTGTATTTTTTTGTTATTATTATTTTTACTTTGACTGAAGTTTAATGTATTTATTTTCTGAAATGTTTAAAAAGACATTGAATCAAAGTATGTATAAGAAATATGGATATTTAAATATATACGTATGTATATACAGAAGAATATTGCATTTCTATAGATATAAAGCATTTAAAATTCTTCGATTGATCTGTTATAAGGTCCATCTGATTGTGGAGTTACAAAGCATAACTCGTAATTTGTATAATGTACATATAAAATATCGGCAAACATGATAGACATGTATATATGTGCGCCAATTTTGTCTGCTTTAAATATAAATTCATCTGAGTTAAATTAATAATAGTTTGTTTTTTTTTGTGGTGGCAAGGAAATAAATCGGTAAGGTTCATGTTCCAAATTTATATCTAAATCATGAATATGTGTTGACATGGCTACAAGGTACATGACTCTAAAACTGATGCAAAAATTTGATGGTTTTCAATCCTTATCTACTTCAAATTATGATTAAAATACCCAATTTTTTCCCTGTATTTCCTTATAGGAATAGTACATAGTTATTCAAACAATTTACAATTTTAATAACATTAAAACAGATTTCCTTTCACCTCAACAACAATTTAATATAACAAATAGAAGGAAAAAAATAATATCTACATGTAGATACAAATGTACATTTATTTGTTCAGAATGAAAAAATGTAGGCTATATGTGATTTCATGAATGTATACAGTACCCCAATTTCGCAGTCCTAAATTACTACATGTACAGGGTTCAATGTTCAATAAGGTTTGTCCGGTTGTCCGGGATAAGTCCATTTTGCATTCGGACAAGTAGATGTTACTTCTCACTTGTCTGAATGGACAAGTAATATCGTTGAAGACAAAAAGATTATTCATGTTAAAACACAAAATAATATTTTTTAATGAAAACACTTGATTTTTGGACAAGTGATTTTTCATTCGGAAAAGTGGAGTTACATGTAGATACTGCTTGTCCTGCAGGACAAGAGGAAAGTTCCATTACTGTTGACCCATGTCCATGTAACAGTTGTAGCACACTCAGAATGAGAGACACGTAAGGTAAATAAACAAACTACACTACATGTAAGAGACACTCAAATAACAGACACTTACATGTAAGAGATATAATGAAAAAAATAATTAACCCAGAGACTAAAGAACACACCAAAATACAACTGAAGAAGGCTTATTAGAGGAAATAATAGTGCCCCACCTGGGATATATTGCCATGATGTATTAAATGACAAAACCATCCATCTACATGTACCTAATACATGTATATATACATATTTCTGAACAATATGTGTTGAGCCTACAATGTAGATTAAGAAATGAAACAGGTACAGCACAGCACTGCACTGGCAACGGTCTGTTGCTTGTGTCAAAATTTGATAATAAATACGATAACAGGACATCCAGGATTTTAACAATGATAAAATTGTTATGGCGTCGAAAATCCAATTTCTTTTACGAAGCTCTGATAATGAACCATCTAGAATTTCTTTTGGTCTTTGAATAAATTTAATGATACCAAAAACTATAGGCATTCTTTGAAGCATAAGACAAACCCCAAAACAATAAATGAGCTCCAGGTATCATGCGAATAATTCCATAGAAACCAATTCACTCCATACCTCTGGAGAGATTTAATGAAAAACGGTCCACTTGTTACCAAATTTCCGCTGGCTGGAAATAAAAGGTCGGGTGACATGTTTGCAAATAATGATTTTAGTGTTAGATAAAAATGCCGTTTCTCAGGTGACTTCGACATAAAATATCCGTTTTATAGGATTTTCTGATAAAAGTAAGCTTTTTCTTCACCGGGAATCAATGAGTAGAATCGAGACTGAGATATAAATCAATTCCACTATAAAAGTCTGTCTAACTACCTGGGGTATCATCTGACATAATAGAATATCATAACAAAATTCCTAAAAGTGTAGCAAGTGTTGGAATAGGCAATATAATGTAATTTATATAAAAATGTATGTAAAAACCGAATTTTAAAAGTTACACTTCCACTTTGAGTTCCAAATAGAAAAATATCAGTCAAGGGTGGGACAGCAGTGATAATATACACATACCACAAATATAAAAGCAAGACATACACTCTCCAGTTTTAAAATAAATGGGAGGCCATGAGATGTGTGACCTTACTTCACATTTGTTTCCCTATCCAGGCCACAAAATAACAGGGATCATCGTAACCCACTCAGATGTTATATTAAAGGGAATGACAGTAACCTACAGGCTACAATAACAATTACATGTACAAAGACCCAATATATACAGTAAAACCTGCTATAGTGGTCACCTCTATATAAGGATCACCTGTCTATAAAGGCCAGTTTTGAAAAGTCCCTTGACTGCATACTTGACTAAACTGAACCTGTGTATAAGGGCCACCTGCACATAAAGGTCAATATTGTCTGGTCCCTTGGGTGGCCCCTATATACAGGTTTTACTGTACATGTATGTAATTATATTAATTATATTTTATTTTTGACAATATCATTGAGGATGAATAGGTGGTTACATGATATGTATTTGTCATAACCTCCATGTGACCTGAACCATCGCTCCGGTGTTGTGGTCTGTTTATCTGCATGTAAGTTCATATATTGTCTAGAAAAAACTGTGACTAATTCTCATGAATAATATGAACATGTATCATATCTCATTGGGAGTATTGTTTGACTACAGACTTTGTTTATCTTAACATATATGGTCATTTGATGAAGAAAAACAAAAGAAATTTACTCAAAAGGATTGTGCAAAATAAGAGTAAGATACCTGAGGCACAAAACCAAATTTTGACATCAGACCATTGCCCTGGGGAGAACTGCTCTCCAGGGTTTGAAATAACCACCAGTCCTTTTGCCTGTAATGGGTCAGAATTGGCTTGGACAAGTTGATCTCTAAATGCATTTGTCCACCGGACAAGTCCTTTTACCAGCATTAAATGTTTGTAATTGTAATTTTCAGTCTAAGTGGCTTGGTGAGTTTCAATGGCCATCAGTGTCATATGAACATACATTGTAAGTATGGAGGTGTAAACTTTGTTTTCAATAGATTAAATATACCAGTTTATTAATCGTTATTTTATTGATTTTATCAATTTTCTTTCTTTTTAGGGGGACAAGTGAACAGAGTTGGGGACAACTAAATTTTTTAAATGAGTTGCCCCCGGGAAAGTGGGTTTTGAATTCTTATTTCACACCCTGATCTCCTGTCAGAAATGATATGCTGCAGATTAATACAGTATCTGTTATACACAGTGGTACACATCTAACCACACAACCTGCCACAGAGAAACCGTCTTCTACAATAACATGAACAAGTGGTCTCTCAAAAGTGTTTTATCTCAATGAACATACAACTTTGTGGTTTCTGTCAAAATGTCAATGAAATGATTTAACAAATATTTTACTTGTGTAAAATTGTTTCATCTGATACACTGACTAACTTATGAAGTAGCCATTGCATTTTGAAAAAAAAAATATGAAAACATGTAAATACTTAAGAAAGTTATAAAAATAATCTAAAATAAGAAATTACATGCATTTGACATAAAGGTTTTGACTATACAGAACATTAAATCACTACTGTATAGATGTTTAATTTCATGGGGAGAAAATTTCACATTTTTCTGATAGGAACTTATTCAAAGGTATTAAACTATGTGCAAGATTGGTTATAAATTGTCTTCCTGATACTTCATAAGTATTATATCAAAGCCACATTCTGGGGAGTAACATTCATAAATAAACTTTTCTGTACTCTCTTAATATGTATATGTATGAACTTTTGTAGTATTCTCAAAGTCCTATTCCAACTTATTACAATGTAGTTAATTAATCGTGGAAAACACCTAACACATTGATCTATTTATAAACGGTGAGCTGTTGCCAGTCACATGCTAATAACTCCATTTATACATCAAATTTAAAAAAAAAAATTTTCATTTTCGTCAATTAGGGGTGGTTTTCTAATGAAAATGTCAAAAATTACAATAACGTCCAGAAAATTACAATAACATCCCCGGAATGTGACTTTAACTCAAGAGAATGCGCTACATGCATGTACGACTAAGGTATGTCCACACTCCAAATATAATGTATATGTATACATACATGAATACAAGATTCTAAGAGAATTGATTCTGATGAATCAATTCTAAATTCAGTTTTACACTTGGTTTCTTAAACTGACGCCTGGTCACACGATCAGCCACCTGATCTAGAGACACTGACAGAGGTTTAGTTTATATTTCCTGCTCTGTTACGCCTGGTTTTAAGTAAAATTTTCATAATCCTGCCCATTTTCAGCTGGTTTGTGCCTAATTTTTTCGTACAGGTTATCTTTTTCAGACAGAGAAATGTCTATCCAAGAGAACAATTCAAAAACTTCTTTTCCTTCCTACATGTATGTTAGTGTATTATTTGTTCTTGTATGAGAAAGGACTATTTTCCGAAATATTTTCTTTCATATGAGCCCTATCTTAAACATTAGATACAATTACTGAAAATATGACAGTTGTTCACAAACCTGCTCAATACTAACTGAGAGGATATTTGTTGAAAACTGGCACCAAAATGTCAATATCCCCTACCTTAAAAACTCTTAGCACATGTACATGGTACATGTGCATGTAATTGAATGGTAAGTGACTACAAAACTTAAACAAAAACCTGAACTTGACGGACTGACAAAGAGAGACAAAACCTGTAGTCTCCCCCCCCCCCCTCTCCACTACACTGCCCATTACACCTCATTAGTAGAAAAATGCCTTACCTTCAGAGTTCTGTATTTTGGCTTTATTAGCGGGACTGACGTAATTTGCATAAATGCCTTTCTTCTCGACACTGCTCTGTGGTGAAACTGTTGTGATATGCCCATTAACTTGAAGCTTTCCTGAGACAGGTATGGATGGATTTTTGATATATTTCTGATTCAATGTGGATGGACTTTGTAGAACTTGATTTGAAGAAAAGTTGTCAAGCGAAGCTTGTCTTGTAACTGATTCTCCAGAACCACTGAAACCATACATTGACAATAGTTCATTCATGGTGCTTTCGGCATAGTCCTCTAATGCCGATATTTCCTGACTTTCTTCTTTGGATGATGAAAACTTGGATTGTTGACTTCCATTCGAATTATCAAGAGTTTCTGACTCAGCATTTGAACTTTTGGCAAAATCATCATTATCTAAATAACCATTGGACTCGGATAAAGAGTCCTGTATCTCATTGCAATTAATACTGTCCTGGTCTGAGGCATGGGAAATGGAAAGATCCAGAGGTGTCCCAGCTCCATTATGAGTTGGGACAGACTTTCTCGGTTTCCTGGAATGTTTAGAATGTACTTTGGAATGCAAGAGAGAACTAATACTGTTGCTAACTGGGTTTTCCGATATACTCCTGTCACTATCACCGTTCATGGATACATCTTTATATTGTTCAAAAGCCTCTCTTTCCTTGGTAGATACATTTTCTTCCAAAGGGCTATTACTGAGACTAAGAACTAATTCTTCCTCGTTTTCTTCAGGTGGGAAGTTTGTGTTTTGGTTGTTGATTTCATACTCAGCGAGTTCATCCTTCTCATCCACTTCACTATATTTATCTTGGATTTCCCGGACTTGGGTAATATTCCTTGGTGTAGTTGTTTTTCGGCTTTTTCTCCTGCCAGATCCAATCAAAGGGGTAGAACTTAAATTGCTTTCAGTGACACTTTTAAGCTCAGGACTAGATTTGATTGGGGCTAAATTTTCTTCTGAAATTATCACAGTTTTCCCATCTTTGGAATTATTGTTTTCTGTATCTTGGATTTTAAGATGTGAATTGCTGTTATCTTCATCTCTAACATTGTTCTGTGTCTTGGAACTGAAATCTGTGAATGAAGAGTCAGCATCATCCCCTACTGACTTAAGTTTTGCGCATATAGCATCCAAAGTCCGCACTTTAGATTTTCCGGCCATTTTCACTCAAATATCACAAGTTCCTGGCATTGGCAGCTCCACCTAGTTTTACATATCACTTGTTACTTGTACTTGTGCCCGCTCTCCCATCCTGTCCGTAAAAGAAAAAAATCTGTCAAAAGTGTTTAAACAGTTTCAAATACTTTACTTTAATGGATATTAGATCTAAAAAGTCTAGCTACATAAGCGCTGACAGGAAACTCGCAATTTTGCTTCATTACTTGAATGACAAGTAGATTTTAACTGAAATATTTTGCTAATTTCTATGTTATAATAAATCTAACACTCTCATACACATTTTCAACACAGTTTTCTGTAGTCTGAGTTAGAGGTGTATGGTCTTTTAATTTACAAAAGTTAACTTATCAATCTCTGAAAAACAATGGACTCTTCTGTAAATAAATGATTTAGACCAGTCCAAATGTGTCTTTCGGGGGTGAATGATCTAAAAGTGGTGAATAAATACAAATGTACATAAAAGAAATGAAATGTGATCCTCAGGTCTGGAAATCCTTTTACATTCTAATATTTCACAAAGAGTTAAACTTGTCTATAAAGGCCACTCAAGGGAACAGTCAAAAGTAGCTATTATAGACAGGTTGCCTTTACAGAGAGGTTTATTTATTATAAAGTAGTTAACAAAGATTACGTCTGAATGACCTTCATACAGGCAGGTGCCCTTTATACAGAGGTGGCCTTTAATGTAAGTTGGACTGTGCATGTACATAATGTCATTACAAATAAATTAGCCTCTGATCAGTTAAAATTTCAGTTAAACTTTGCAAACTCAAAATGTTTACAGTGTTGTCATACTTGTCCAATTTACTGAAGCCATCTAGTATACCTGAATGTGAGTGTGTGAGTCAATGAATCATTGAGTGTGTGTGTGTGTGTGTGTACATGTATTTAGGTTTAAAAATATGTCAAGATGCTAAAATGTAAGATTAACATTTGCTTATAAAATATATGTATGTCTAATTAAAAACAAAGTGTTTCTGATACACTGATCAAGAGTCCTTTAGAACTGATTAGTAATTAACGATAATTTAAAGTCCCATAACTCTTGCAAATATTGAAGAATGTTGGCCATTAAATTCTACATGTATCTGTAATCTTATATAAATACATGTGTATTCATAAAACAAAAACCAAATCTGTTTAAAGTCTAAGGGAAGAAAGTCAATTCTTTAGTTTGTTAATTGGTGCTAACACGGCACCCAATAGTCTTTCAGTTAATTGGTGATGGCCAATACATGTATTTGACCATAGAGGACCTAAAGCTGATTACAAGAGTTTTGCTTTCCACAAATAAACTGGCAAAATTCCATAGGTATTTGAACCCATCCTGACTGTAGGTGAGGAATGTTATGTTTTAAAATGTGATGCTCTAACCAGTCATGAAGCTGTTGCAAACAGACAGATAGAAAGATAAATCTTTGACCACTGACCATAATTGACCTTCAGGTGCATATTTCATGAAAAGTGAAAATATCAGGAAAAACAAACTGCAATCCTGCAATATAACAATGACCTTTCACCTATTTGTAACTTCAAGGTTACATGCCATCATTACATGTATGTGTAAAAATTATAAAGGCAAGCTTATTTTAATTAATTATAACATCAAACTTGTAGCTATGGAAACATGATACTCATAGATCAGACGCTGATTTAAATGTTAATTAGGCAGAATAAAAGCTATCAGGAGAATGGCTTACTCACTCAAGTTATATCAAATTGTAGATAAGTTTCAATGACTCTTTAGATTAACTTTTGTTCTTTTATTCAAATTTGTTATGAAGCCATAGAAGGTACATGTTATTTCATATATATTTTGATAATACACATGTACGTCCTCACTTTCTGAAGCTGTTTGAGAACATATGAGAGAGAGAGAGAGAGAGAGAGGAGAGAGAGAGAGAGAGAGAGAGAGAGAGAGAGAGAGAGAGAGAGAGAGAGAGAGAGAGAGAGAGAGAAAGAAAAAAGAGAGATAAAGAGACAGACAGAGACAGACAGACAGAGAGACAGACATAGACAAACAGACAAAGAGACAGACAGGCAAAGAGGCAGATCATTGCATTAATTTACCTTAATGCTAAATTCGTTTTTAAATTGTTTGATTTCTAAACTTAAAGCAAGGTCTTTGAACACTGGGAAGCTTAAAAAATGAGAAAATCTTTGGTTGTTAAAAATGATATTTTATAATGTAAGAAAACAACACACAAAGAAAGAGACAGGGAGAAATGTGGAAAGAAAAAAAAAGGTGATAGATAAGACAGAAAAGAGATGAATTTATATTGAAGCTGAGTGATGAAAACAGCCAAAAAGTAGAGATAGACAGACCGAGTGAAAGAAAAATAAAGACAAAGAAAACAGACAAAAGAAGATGGCAGATTAAAGATAAGAGATGAAAAATAAGACAAAAAGCATGGACAAATACATGTAGAAGAGAGGAGTGAGAAAGAAGAGAGAGAGAGAAAGAAGGAAAGACTAAATGAGAATGAGACTACCATAGTTCTGCTAGTATTACAGAAATGATAAAACTGAAAAATATAAATTTCCCTTAAACACTTAAGAACTTTCTACAGAAGAAAAAATAATCCTTTGTCCAAAACCCAAATCCTTGACAAAAATATCGCCTTATAATACAAGTACATTTTGTATTTTGTGGTTCTGCCCAAAAATCCTCTTATAGGAGTTAATACCAACAAATAATTGCAAATTGATTGATCTGTTTACTGTGATGGCGATTGTCAAGGCATGAAAAATACCTGTACAATCAATTACTTTACCTGAATTGAGAAAAAAAAAGTTTTGTCGGGATAAATTCTTTGTGTATATCATTACTAAGATACTCACTTTGATATTGATGCATTGATTGGTGGATGAAATGAAACCAGATGCTGCTTTGATATTTTGCAAGAAAATAACAATTAACAGTTTTGTCATTGCAAATACCATTTTGCATATAATATTCAATACATATATACTTCTTCATTTAAATTTGACAAATTACCTGAGGACAAGAACAAGTTTAGTCTTGTAAAAGATGCACGTGTCAGCAGAATTTTTTTTAATTGAAATGTTATGAAAATGAAAATTTTCTACTTTACCTTTTAATAAACCATTTGTACTCAATCCAATTTATGTTATAGAAAAATTCAACATCTCCTGATGAGAAACAGAATCAAATACTCGGGGAAAAAAATGAAACAATTTATAAAAAGCAATGTTACTAACGCAGTAACTGATTCTTTTGTTCTTTCATTTTAAGCCAGAATTGTGTGTTCTTGAGATAATGATAATGTTCTGGGATAAAATTAGCATAATCTTAAAATTCTGACAACTGCGAATATATTTATTAATGTACATACATTTTCTCTGCCGGCTATGAAAAATGCAAATCTTTACCAAATAACTTTTTAACTTTTTGTCGTAATGAAGAATAATTTGAATATAAATAAGACAATGTTCCATCATTAACAAAACAGAATAATAGAAAGTTTTATTAATTTGTTAATTGATATTTATATACAAATCTTAAATGCCGACGGGAACGAAACAGAAACACTATCAGATTTAGTTCGGCAATTCAAAAATATCTCATGCAAATTCAGAACTGCCCATCAAATTGAAAAACGATTAAAATTTCTTTTGATGAAGTAAGATACAAAACCTTTAAATTAAACTTTCCATCTGTCAAAATCAGATTTCAAACTCACTCTACCTGTAGTATATTTTGGTAATTAAAAGATAATTATCAATAAATCTTTCCTACCTGTAAAACAATATAATGATTTAGCAAGAGGTCATAGAGTTAGAACGATTTATTCAGAAAATTGCAAAACAAAATAGAATTATACAAAAAACAAAACATTCTGTGCTCTTTATAAGGTCAACCATGATGCATGTTAAATTTTGTGCTAGTATTGACTTAAACTCTTTCACCACTAAAGACACATTTAGACTGGCCTAAATAATTGATTTATAGAAGAGTCCATTGTTTCAGGCAGGGGGGTTGGTTTACAAGTTAGTAAAGAAACACAACACAAATGGCACATCAAATGACTGGCTAAAAATAGAGATTGATGCCATAATAGGTAGCTGATAGGAATAGATGGAATAGTATTTATTCTAATTTACGCTGACTAGACAGATGTGAAAGACTTCATGCTTTAAATCATATTGCTGTATCCATCCAGTCACAGAGGCCCGATTCCGAAGTGCATACCAATACTCTTACAATACTTCCTTTTAGATCCATACCTTCAAAAATAAATGACTTACATGTACATTTGTAACCACAACCATTCTCGAACGAATACTGTAAAACCTGTCTTGAGAGACAATTCTCATTAAAGACCACCTGTCCAATGAGAACGCAATCAGAATACAATTTTGTTAAATGAAACCTCTTTTGAGAGACCGCATTTTAGTGGCAGATAGGATGGTCTTCTCGTTCCCACTGTACATAATTATCTATAAAAAGAATTATACAGTAACGTATGTGTACCAAAATTGGTTAAAATTTATGTTCAACTATTTGATGGAAATAAATATTGTTTCAGATAGTCAAATGGACAAACAGACAGGCCCAAAAAATCTTCAGGCATGATGGTAAAACCTGCAATTTTGAGAAAATGTTAATGGTAATGCAATAGGGAATTTTAATGAGAATTTGTGTCAAATTGGAAAAAATAATTTGTAGACATGGAAATCCCAATGTAATGGAATCTCTTTTAAAAATGCATTTTCTTGCAATAATCTATTTTCAATATGGTCATGGTGTGTACACCATATAGGGTATTTTTTTCATCGAATTGTAAAAAAAAACATGTATTTTGCATTCCGAATTAGGCCAAGTATTGGCTCTGTGGAAATTACAGAAAAAGGCCCGACCTGTCTGTATGGTAAGTTCAGAGACAATCAATTCAACTGGTTACCATATATAATAAAACCTGCTATAGCAGCCACCTCTATATACATGTAAGGATTACCTGTTTATAAAGACCAGTTTTTTCAAGTCCATTGATTGTATACTTCAACTAATTTGAACCTGTGTATAAGGGTCACCTGCACATAAAGGTCAATATTTTCTGGTCCCTTGGGTGGCCCCATACATACAGGTTTCACTGTACATGTATTTGTGTACATTTATTCCGAGAGTATCAATTTTGTCAAGTGAATGCAACAACTGAGCCAATGAAATGGGCGTGTGCATAAGATTTTAACACATCTCTGTCACAAACATAATTACATTTGCAGCAGGTAATAGTTGTGCCAGGTAATGTGAGTAGAGTGTGTTTTTACTAAATTGTCAATATGTATTCTCCTCCATACTGTTCAAATATGAACTAGCATCTCTTATTTATTAACTCGACTGTAGCGCTGATGTACTGATTAAGAATGATATTAATTATGTTGTCAAACTATTTGTTTACCAGCATATTTTACCTGTAATTAAATGAGCTACTAGTATCAATCAATCAATTACCTGTTCTATAATCAATCTATACTTTTTGCTTTGAATAGCACCATGGGAGCTTTTAATCTTTTATTTCTGTATCTATGGTGCATAGATGTGACATACTTCATAGATCACACTTGGTAAAAAACTTTGCAGCTGAAGTTTCAGCTTCACAATCAGTAATTTTCTTCATTTTCTAAAAAGGATACATTTATACCTGAAGCCGAGGTGAGAATGAGAATTTTCAAGTGAAGTACTATGCTTTCAACCTTTGTTGCAAATATCTGGGGATTTATAAATCCTCTCTTGAATATCCCACAGACAAAATACCACCCCATGTCATCTGCAACTGAAATGTGGTCTCTCACAACATGGGGTCTCTTAAAAGAGGTTTGATTTGGCAAAGTGGTTCTAACAATGCGGTCTGAGAACTCAGAAGACAGGTACATACAGGCAGTAGTGGTCAGTTAAGACAGGTACTTAGGGGGAGTTGTGATCTGTTCAGACAGGTACATTGTACATAAGGGGAGTAGTGTTAATTTAAGACAGGTACATAAGGGGAGTTGTGATCTGTTCAGACAGGTACATTGTACATAGGGGAGTAGTGTTCTGTTAAGACAGGTACATAAGGGGAGTAGTGTTAATTTAAGACAGGTACATAAGGGGAGTTGTGATCTGTTCAGACAGGTACATTGTACATAGGGGATTAGTGTTCTGTTAAGACAGGTACATAAGGGGAGTTGTGATCTGTTCAGACAGGTACATTGTACATAGGGGGATTAGTGTTCTGTTAAGACAGGTGTGATCTGTTCAGACAGGTACATTGTACATAGGGGATTAGTGTTCTGTTAAGACAGGTACATAAGGGGAGTAGTGTTAATTTAAGACAGGTACATAAGGAGAGTTTATCTGTTCAGACAGGTACATTGTACATAGGGGATTAGTGTTCTGTTAAGACAGGTACATAAGGGGAGTTGTGATCTGTTCAGACAGGTACATTGTACATAGGGGGATTAGTGTTCTGTTAAGACAGGTGTGATCTGTTCAGACAGGTACATTGTACATAGGGGATTAGTGTTCAGTTAAGACAGGTACATAAGGAGAGTTGTGATCTGTTCAGACAGGTACATTGTACATAGGGGATTAGTGTTCTGTTAAGACAGGTACATAAGGGGAGTTGTGATCTGTTCAGACAGGTACATTGTACATAGGGGAGTAGTGGTCTGTTAAGACAGGTACATAAGGGGAGTAGTGTTAATTTAAGACAGGTACATAAGGGGAGTTGTGATCTGTTCAGACAGGTACATTGTACATAGGGGATTAGTGTTCTGTTAAGACAGGTACATAAGGGGAGTTGTGATCTGTTCAGACAGGTACATTGTACATAGGGGATTAGTGTTCTGTTAAGACAGGTACATAAGGGGAGTTGTGATCTGTTCAGACAGGTACATTGTACATAGGGGGATTAGTGTTCTGTTAAGACAGGTGTGATCTGTTCAGACAGGTACATTGTACATAGGGGATTAGTGTTCAGTTAAGACAGGTACATAAGGAGAGTTGTGATCTGTTCAGACAGGTACATTGTACATAGGGGATTAGTGTTCTGTTAAGACAGGTACATAAGGGGAGTTGTGATCTGTTCAGACAGGTACATTGTACATAGGGGAGTAGTGGTCTGTTAAGACAGGTACATAAGGGGAGTAGTGGTCTGTTAAGACAGGTACATAAGGGGAGTTGTGATCTGTTCAGACAGGTACATTGTACATAGGGGATTAGTGTTCTGTTAAGACAGGTACATAAGGAGAGTTGTGATCTGTTTCAGACAGGTACATTGTACATAGGGGATTAGTGTTCTGTTAAGACAGGTTAAGGGGAGTTGTGATCTGTTCAGACAGGTACATTGTACATAGGGGAGTAGTGGTCTGTTAAGACAGGTACATAAGGAGAGTTGTGATCTGTTCAGACAGGTACATTGTACATAGGGGAGTAGTGGTCTGTTAAGACAGGTACATAGGGGAGTAGTGGTCTGTTAAGACAGGTACATTGTACATAGGGGAGTAGTGGTCTGTTAAGACAGGTACATAAGGAGAGTTGTGATCTGTTCAGACAGGTACATTGTACATAGGGGAGTAGTGGTCTGTTCAGACAGGTACATAAGGGGAGTAGTGATCTGTTCAAACAGGTTCCACAGTAATACTACTTGCTCTGTTGAGTTATATTTATTCTCCAATACTTGACCTAACCTATTTTTTTTTTTTACGTATGTCAGTCAAACCTGTCTATAAAGTATAAAGGCCACTCCACAGAACAGGCATAAGTAGCCATTAAAGAAGCATGTCCATTATAAAGTGGCTTATTCATTAAGAAAAAAAAGGTATCAAAATTCATGCTTCAATGGTCTTTATACATGCCGACAGGTGCCTATAATACAGAGGTGGCTTTTAATGCAAGTTTGATTGTATCTGTTTGTCCATTCTTTGCTGGCAACATTTTGGTTTCTGTCAAATTATAACTCAAGTTTCTTTCCTGATATTTGAATATTTTTATGTTCCTTTAAATACAATATACAATTTGTCAATGAGACCATGAATGAGTTTGAGGATATCCAACACCTGACCTAATATTTACCAGAGTTATGGGACTTTAGAATCTTCATGAATGACTTTAGCTCATGAGAGCATTGTTTTTTTTCAAATATAATTTGCTTATTTACTCAACAATGTTATATTATATATGGTGGTCACTTTCTATCAATGGAACAGAAAGAACCTGGTTACAATGTAGGCTACCTGGGAAGAGACCAATGGTTACAATGTAAGCTACCTGGGAAGAGACCAATAGTTACAATGTAGGCTACCTGGGAAGAGACCAATGGTTACAATGTAGGCTACCTGGGAAGAGACCAATGGTTACAATGTAGGCTACCTGGGAAGAGACCAATGGTTACAATGTAGGCACCTACAATGGTTACAATGTAGGCTACCTGGGAAGAGACCAATGGTTACAATGTAAGCTACCTGGGAAGAGACCAATAGTTACAATGTAGGCTACCTGGGAAGAGACCAATGGTTACAATGTAGGCTACCTGGGAAGAGACCAATGGTTACAATGTAGGCTACCAGAGACCAATGGTTACAATGTAGGCTACCTGGGAAGAGACCAATGGTTACAATGTAGGCTACCTGGGAAGAGACCAATAGTTACAATGTAAGCTACCTGGGAAGAGACCAATAGTTACAATGTAGGCTACCTGGGAAGAGACCAATGGTTACAATGTAGGCTACCTGGGAAGAGACCAATGGTTACAATGTAAGCTACCTGGGAAGAGACCAATGGTTACAATGTAGGCTACCTGGGAAGAGACCAATAGTTACAATGTAAGCTACCTGGGAAGAGACCAATGGGCTACCTGGGAAGAAACCAATGGTTACAATGTAGGCTACCTGGGAAGAGACCAATGGTTACAATGTAAGCTACCTGGGAAGAGACCAATGGTTACAATGTAGGCTACCTGGGAAGAGACCAATAGTTACAATGTAGACTACCTGGGAAGAGACCAATAGTTACAATGTAAGCTACCTGGGAAGAGACCAATGGTTACAATGTAGACTACCTGGGAAGAGACCAATGGTTACAATGTAGACTACCTGGGAAGAGACCAATAGTTACAATGTAGACTACCTGGGAAGAGACCAATAGTTACAATGTAAGCTACCTGGGAAGAGACCAATGGTTACAATGTAGACTACCTGGGAAGAGACCAATAGTTACAATGTAGACTACCTGGGAAGAGACCAATAGTTACAATGTAAGCTACCTGGGAAGAGACCAATGGTTACAATGTAGGCTACCTGGGAAGAGACCAATGGTTACAATGTAGACTACCTGGGAAGAGACCAATGGTTACAATGTAAGCTACCTGGGAAGAGACCAATAGTTACAATGTAGGCTACCTGGGAAGAGACCAATGGTTACAATGTAGGCTACCTGGGAAGAGACCAATGGTTACAATGTAGGCTACCTGGGAAGAGACCAATAGTTACAATGTAGGCTACCTGGGAAGAGACCAATGGTTACAATGTAAGCTACCTGGGAAGAGACCAATAGTTACAATGTAGGCTACAAGAGACCAATAGTTACAATGTAGGCTACTGGGAAGAGACCATGTTACAATGTAAGCTACCTGGGAAGAGACCAATGGTTACAATGTAAGCTACCTGGGAAGAGACCAATAGTTACAATGGCTACCTGGGAAGAGACCAATGGTTACAATGTAAGCTACCTGGGAAGAGACCAATGGTTACAATGTAGGCTACCTGGGAAGAGACCAATGGTTACAATGTAGGCTACCTGGGAAGAGACCAATGGTTACAATGTAGGCTACCTGGGAAGAGACCAATGGTTACAATGTAAGCTACCTGGGAAGAGACCAATGGTTACAATGTAAGCTACCTGGGAAGAGACCAATAGTTACAATGTAGGCTACCTGGGAAGAGACCAATGGTTACAATGTAGGCTACCTGGGAAGAGACCAATGGTTACAATGTAGGCTACCTGGGAAGAGACCAATGGTTCCAATGTAGGCTACCTGGGAAGAGACCAATAGTTACAATGTAAGCTACCTGGGAAGAGACCAATGGTTACAATGTAGGCTACTGGGAAGAGACCAATAGTTACAATGTAGGCTACCTGGGAAGAGACCAATAGTTACAATGTAGGCTACCTGGGAAGAGACCAATAGTTACAATGTAGGCTACCTGGGAAGAGACCAATGACCTTCCACTATTAAAGACTATGTACTAATCTCTCTGTCTCTGTATCTCTCTCTCTCTCTCTGTATATACATGAAACAGACTTGACCACTACGGGTAATTATGTATTGATTTCTGATGCCACCATTTTATATGAACAGTTTGTACATCTTCATGTGTGTATTTTGTGGACATTTACTGTTCTTTAATTCATCAAAACTTAACTGAAATCACCCCTAAAGACACATTTGAACTGGCCTAAGTAATTGTTTAACAGATGAATCCATTGTTTTTTCAGGGGTGGTTGAGTTAATAAACATGTTTACATTTTCAAAATGTATCACTACTGCAACACTTACATATGAATCAATGCAGACATATATACAATAAGAAAAATGCATTAGTTGCATCAGTTTTTGACCTTATCCATAAATCCTGTGACCTATCTTTACTTTTACTAGAAAATTAATAAAAACTAAAAAAAAAAAAAAAGAATTTCTAGTTACATAAATGTACACATCCACATATAACTGAAAGGAACATCCCTTTGCTAAAATCCTTCTCGCATTGGATGTAAGTTTCATTTTTAAAAATTTAAAATACAGGTGAACAAAAACCTAAGAGTTTTTTTCTCTAATTATTAATAAATGAACGTATTGTATAAAAAACTTTATATTAAAAATTTTGGTGCTTTTCTGTCCATTATTCAAATCATAATCAGTATTAATCCATAGATATATATTAAAGAACACTTTACAAGAAAAAAATTACCTGAATTGTCCCGAGAAGATCTAGAGTAACAGTAGCCATTAAATTGATTTAAGCTCTCCCATAAAACACTATTCTCTAATGGTTTCTGTACAAACATATCTTTTTAACTATCCCAGTCAAGGCTTTTCCCCAAGCTAGTGGAAATCAGATTATCTTATGTTCAATACCTGTTCAATATACCTGTAAATTTGGCTATTACCATGACAACGTGATCAGTGTGCAACTAACGGCATGCATAAATAATTCTGGGTTGCTATAACAATTCTACAGTCCCAAAGTAGAATGAACAATGAAATAGGCAGAAATCAATCACCTTCATAAAACCAGGCTTGTTCTGCAAGAACACAAGATTTCTACCTATTTGCTATACCTGACAACAATAATTACCACTTTTTCACAGCTGAGGGGATGCAAGCATTCTCTTTGTTACAGCTGTAAAATCTAAACAACTATTTCATTTGGTTAGCATTTAAGAAATATTCTTTTGCTGAAAAATATGATAAAATAAGCCTGATAGTGAATTATTGAACAAGAGATAGGTTTAAAATCTATACACAGATATCATTTTCACTTACAGACTTTTAGTAATGTATTCATCGTATACAAGGTATATAGTGTCTGGTTTCTTGATAAACTGACACCAACAATTGTGCAGTGATCTAAAAAATGAACTGCTTGCAAACAGAAAGAGAAAAAAAAAATGAAAAAGAAAGAATATCATTTTTCCTGTTTCCCCAGAATGTTTTGCATGTTGAAGATCGAGGTGAAGGCATTGTACAGGGAATGGGATACCAACTCATGGGAAACTGCTACAAGCATGTGACCAATTTTTACCAAGTACTGAGTATAGATAAATCCATATAACCTGGCGAGGTGGAGTCTCGTGGACCTTTTCTTGATCTGGACGAGTTTAAATTGTAGGTAATAAAGCAAGTAATGATATAAAACTACAATAGCAAGACAACCTTGTCACCATTCCTACAAGTATCCAGTCAGGAATAAAACGTTTTTTCCTGTAAAGCTTCTCAGAACCAAAAAGTGAGTAGAATCACCGGTATGATAATAAAAAGGTTACTCCGCCCTGCCATGTTATGTGAATCACACAATACTAATTCGCACAAAATGCAAATTCTCACCTCAGCTACATTGTATGGTATATACATTGTGTATGCTTTGAGGACAAATTTGCAATAATCCAGTATTCATGGTTATTTGAAGAAAAACAAATGTTTATTCAAGAAACTTGTGCAAAATATCAATAACATTAACTACATGTATACCAGTCACAAAACCAAACTTGTGGTCAAACAATTGCCTTGGCTAGAATTGGTCTCCAGCCAGAAT
Organism: Atrina japonica; assembly: GCA_030159075.1. NCBI lineage: Eukaryota > Metazoa > Mollusca > Bivalvia > Pterioida > Pinnidae > Atrina > Atrina japonica. The sequence goes on along the minus strand of BROG01000026.1, from coordinate 1,206,618 downwards.
AATTCATACATTTGTCACATACATGCATGTACATTTGCATCTGTACATTACATGTAGAGAAAATTCAAATTAATACATGTGTACAAACAAGTACATGTACATTGTATAGGGCATACCTAGATTTGTATTTCTCAGAAACTTGATTAAGTGTACAAGTTTCTGATTTCTGGAAACTGTAAACTTTTCTACAGGCAGGTGATGGACAAAAATGAACAGATGCTGACTGAATAATAAATAAAGTCCAAGGTACAGTCATGCAACATAAATATTCACCACTTATGTTATTTTCTTCTTTGTTTTATATAAAACCAACAATTTTTAAATGCCCACAGAATCCACTAATTTAAGCAATATTTCAAACATTTTATTTTTACAAGAAGGAAATTAAATTCATATTTTAAATCTTTTTGAAATTTAGATATACTCTTTGTTTATTTTGAGAAAATAATGATTTTGTGGAGGATAAAACCATTTCAGGTAAATATTGACATATTTCATTAGACTGAAAGAATAATTACAGAATTTACAAAATTACTCTGTGAGAAAAATACTGTCAATTCTGTAAATAAGCATGATAATTTAAAAATGCATATATTTTAGAAATATGAAATTATCCCACTATAAATTTGCATAAATTTGTCAAATTCTGGTATGATTTGTGGATTTTACCTGAGCATTTAAAAATTGTTGGTTTTATATAAAAAAGAAGAAAATAACATAGGTGGCAAATAATTATGCCCCATTTAGAAAAAAAACTTAAGTTCTTGAAAATTATAGATAGTTCAGACAGACAGACAGACAGATAGATAGATAGTTACATGCAGATAAACAAGCACACAGAAAGATAAATAGATAGATAGATAGATAGATAGATAGACAGATAGATAGATAAATAGATACATGTAGATATATAGATAGATAGATGTAACTAGATGGACAGATAATCAGAAAGATAAGTAAGGAAAGTAGATGATTATTCACTATACAAAATAACACACAGGTGAAAATATAATTGATGAGAGAGAAAAGGATAAAAACAAAAAAATAATGAAATCATGATAGTTATAGAGACTTCAAACATTAACTCGTTCATCTCTAAAGAGTTAAGATGAACAGCCAACAAAACTGACTGACAGAGATAAAATGAGAGAAAGATAAAAGAGAGAAAGATGAAGAGAAAAAAAACATAAAGAGAGAAAAAAAGAGTAAGACATGAAAACCACTAGGCATCAGGGCTGTCATTGATAGACTCGATATTGATGTATCGATATACAAATTGATTCTATACGATTATCAACACTTTTTTAGTATCGATACATTTCATAATGCATTTCACAGCATGTATTTTCTTTTACAATTTCCAAAATTTTCATTTTGTTTTACTTCATGTTCTTGAACTATGTTATATTTTATTCTAATTGTTCAATTAGTTCAAATACACAAAGTTTTCCTTGCAATTATTTCTTTTTAATCATCAGATAGTAAATTACACTTTATAAAACATCTAATTCTATAATGAATCTATATATTTTAATTGCATTTTATAGAAGTACCAAATTATTCGATTTATCAATATATGGATACAGAATTTCTCTTCAATGACAGCCTTGCTAGGCATACAGAGGCAGACACTGCCAGACGAACAGAGATACACACACACAGAGAAAGAGTGAGAGATGAATCAATCCCACATTTTGTACATCAAGTTGTGACATTATTACTAAGTAGGAAACTCAAAAGTCATTGAGAATTATGCTACATACTGTACTTTTTCTCTGTATTTTATTTCTTTAATAACAGCAAAAATGAATCTTAAATGTTGAGATGAAGAGGATGTTAGTATTCATTTTCTAATTTAAGTACGATCGGTGTCATTTTAAACAGGAAATGTGTGGTTTTGTCTAATTTTTCAAAACATGCAAGTCGTTACATCTGTCAAACGAATGATATCAAATAAATTAAGTAGCACACTCAATTCTCATATTTAGGCATGTGATTGTGATGTGAAGTCAGAAAAAATACAAAAAGGTTTTATAAACTGGACTATGTACTACAGCCACATGTTTAAGTACAAAAAATTAATAAAGCTTCTTCTTTTTGCTTCATTATTTGTTGTACAGGGATACCTGCTTTGGCGACCATCTGTGTATAAAGACCACCTGGTCACAATAGTACACACACACACTCACACACACACACACACACACACACACACACACACACAATAAGACCTCCTTTAGCGACCACCTGTGTATAAAGACCAACTGGTCACAATAATATATATATACAGTAAGACCTGCTTTTGTGACCACGTGTGACAACCTGTGTGTAAAGACCACTTTTTTGGCTCCAAAAGTACAGTACCATCTATGTACAAATCAACCTCAACATAAAGCCAACCTTCCTATAAAGACTGGTTTTATTGTGTTCGTAAGTCTTTATATACAAGTTTCACTATTGTTTTAGTCTAACCAACTAAAATGGTAAATAACTCCCATAAAGGGCAATCTGACAATTTTGGCCCTTTGACTTTTTTGTAGATCTTTGTGTGCTGAACATTTTTGCTCCTTTCACTTTCTCTCTATCCATCATACTTTTCAAGATAATGGGTAAAAATGGTCAAAGACATGAAAAATCCATTAAGAAGGGAAATAACTCGCATAAGGGGGGACCTGAAAATTTTGGCCCTGTTGACTTTTTTGTAGATTTTTGCATGCTGAACATTTTTTCTTCTTTTACTTTTATTCTACCTAGTATACATTTCAAGATAATGTCAATAATCATCCAAAAACATGAAAAATCCACTTAAAAGAGGAAATAACTTCCATAAGGGGCAACCCAACAATTTCAGCCCTATTGACTTTTTTGTAGATCTTTGCATGCTGAACATTTTTATATCTTTAACTTTTGCTGTACCTATTAAATATTTCAAAATAAAACATCCAAAAACATGAAAAATCCACTTAAAAGTGGAAATAACTCCCATAAGGAGGGATATGACAATTTCGTCCCTATTGACTTTTTGGTAGATCTTTGCATGCTAAACATTTATGTTTCTTTAACTTTTACTCTGCCTACATGTATCATACATGTACGTTTAAAGATAATGTCAAAAAACATGAAAAATCCACTTAAAAGAAGATAAGAAGGGACCTGACAATTTCTACTCTTTTGACGTTTTTGGAAATCTTTGCATGCTGAATATTTTTGCTTCTTTCACTTTTACTGTACCTATTATAAGTTTCAAGATAATGTCAAAAAACATCCAAAAACAATAAAAAATCCACTTAAAAGGGGATATAACTCCCATAAGAAGGGACCTGACAATTTCTGCTCTTTTGACGTTTTTGTACATCTTTGCATGCTGAACATTTTTGCTTCTTTCACTTTTACTCTACCTATTATACGTTTCAAGATAATGTCAATATCCATCCAAAAACATGAAAAATTCACAAAAAAGGGGAAATAACTCCCATACGAGGCAACCAGATAATTTCAGCACCTTAACTTTTTTTGTAGATCTTTGCGAGCTGAAATTTCTGCTTCTATCACTTTTTCTCTACCTACATGTATTATACATGTACTTTTCAAGATAATGTCAAAAATCATAAAAAAAACATGAAAAATTCACAAAAAGGGGAAATAACTCACACTTATAGCAATGACAGCCACATTTGGCCCTAGCCCCTTTTCATCCAAAAACTTTATGCGGCTTTACATGGTTATACTTTCTGTCAAGTTTGGCTCAAAGTGGTCCAATGGTTCTGTAGAAGTAGTTAGAAATGTCGAAAATTTTACCAAAAAAACTTACATTGTATATTTTACATTTACGTAGGTGCCTGTGACAAAATGTCAAAATGATCCTCAAATAATTCTTAACAACTTTTTAAACAAAGAATTGATTAGTTTTGAGTTATTAAAAATGTGTAATACAACTGTACCCTGTGTCACTTAAGTGCCCCCTAGTGGTTCGTTTATGGACAGATATCAATTTCATTGGCAAACATTATAGATATTGAGTCAACTATCATGCATACAAAATTTGAAAGTCATCTGATCATTGGTTCATGAGAACATACCAAGTTTTGGTCCTTTTTGTCCCTTTTATGGCCCCTATTGGTCCAACCCCTTTTTTCATTAGCAAACATTATGCGGCTTCACATGGGGATGCTATATGCCAAGTTGGGTTAAAATTGGTCCTCTGGTTCTTGAGAAGAAGTCGAAAATGTGAAAAGTTTACGCACGGTGCCCACCGGACAAAAAGCAATCGCAATAGGTCAGGTGACATAAAAATTCAAATGTATGGAATTTATCAAGGATCAATCACAGATTCAATGAAACTGACAAAAAGATTGATCATCAGTTTCAATGTTTAAATAAGAACAATATTGACTCATTCACCCCTCTAGCAAGATTTGAACTTGCCCATTTTAATGAATGATGAAGTCCACTATCAGAATTTGGGAGTGTATGATTTTGAATTTAAACATTGCAAAAGTTTCATCTGCAATATTAATTTGCTTACACACGAATTATGACAGTAGACTGTGCTATCTATTGATTTGGATGAGTCTAAATGTGACCTCAGGGTTGAATGGGATAACAGTATATGATCATGCATAAAGTGGAACCTCACCAATAAGACAGGGATTTTCCAAGGCTGTTTTGGGTCTGGCTACAGGAACCATTCCCAATACAAGCTTAGCTTGTATTTTCCTTTTAAAAAAACACACAAAAAAATTCCAATCTGGAATTTCAAAATAAAGAATGAAGTATTTTCAAACAAATGTCTACAATTCAATTTTTCTGTTTTGGTTAAAATGTATATTTTCCTAATTGCTTGGACCCTGGACCCACACTTTCGGAGACCATGTAGGAAATTCCCTGTAAGACCCACCTAAATCACTGACTTAAAGTGGTCTGATTAGCAAGGTGGTCTCTTTTATGAGGGTCTGGACTCACATGTGTACATGATATCTATTCTAAGAAAAAAAAAAATTCATCAGTCTTATATGTGAGGTGATCTTTAGCGTTTAGGTGAGGTTCCACACTACATATTATTGTTGATTCAAAATAAAGTATCCCCCAAAATTCACATAATATATGGCAACATCTCCAACTTTAGGTGAAGCCGGAGGTTATGACCACTGACACCAGGGGGAGTGGGAGGCATGTGTCAATTATTCAATTTCAAGATTTTCACCTAATTTAGGATTCTCAACAACTGAGATATTAGAAATATCCTGAAATCATTGACTTATGTTGTAGAATTCTCAACTTGTGCAATTCCTAACTTTCAGCTTACATTTGTGTAAAATATACATGTATGTGACTGGACTGTCAGCAATAACCTAATTAGCCTGTAGTGTTAGGAAAGAAAGGACTTTCCATTCTTTAAAAGTACATACATGTAAGTGTATATATCTTACTACCTATAAAAGTACAATTTACAAATGTATACATATATAAGTATAATATTACATAAAACAGTGACAGATTTATCAGTAGATATATGTACAGGTAGATGAGATTGACTCACAATTCTGTCATTACATTTATTTTGCATGATGTATACAAATAAAAATAGCAATTTTATTGTAAAAACAACAAAAATAAGAAAGTTTTGAATTATGAGCTTTAAATTCAAGTGGCCATAATTGTTTTATGATGTTACAATTCACAGACACACACACACTAGATGCATTGTTGCAGTAAAATTATGTTTCTACATGTATCATGTTAAAGTCATACTAAAGTACAGTAAAACTTCGATGAGTTGAAGTTCAAGGGACCATCTAGAAAAGTTTGAAACATCGGGACTTTGACTCATGGATGGTAACCGAGAATCATATGATTTTTAGTTTTAGATGTTCTTTAGAGTACATATAACTGCTTTAAAACCATTTAACATACATATAGTCATTATAATTAATATGTTGTACTAAATTTGACTTAATTTTTGTGAAATTGAAACATTGAGTGTTTATTGGAAAGGGAAGAATTATCACGGGGCGATTTCCTACACATGTATATTTGGACTTTGAATTATATTATATACATGTAGGAATTTTCGTTGTTTTTATAGAAATGGGTCAAAAAATTTATTGGAAAAATCAAAAAATTTTACTCATAAAAGTTCGAATTATAAAATGTTCATAAGTAACGATAATAACAAAATTATTTGGGACTTTGTCAATAGTTTGAAACATCAAGAAATTTGACTCGCTGAAGTTCGACTCATAGAAGTTCTACTGTATACATATGTACACATCATTGTAATGTCGTGAATTAATGTACATGTATATTATATTATACCAAATGATATTAACAAAACAACTCATTTACCCCTTAATTGAATCAAACATGGAATTGCCTTTCAGTAGTACATGTACATATACATACAGTATGACTTGCTTTTGCAACCACCTGGTCACATAAATGGTTTATTGCTGTCCCCATAGTACCATTTGTGTACAAATCAACATCTATATAAAGACCACCTCCCTATAAAGACCGGTTTTCTTGTGTCCCTACGGAGGTTGTTACAAATGTACATGTATATACATGTCTCACTATATATACAGTCATTATATACATGTCTCACTGTATATAGTCATTATATACATGTCTCACTGTATATAGTCATTATATACATGTACATGTATAGTCTCACATGTCTTATATAGTCATTATATACATGTCTCACTGTATATAGTCATTATATACATGTCTCACTGTATATAGTCATTATATACATGTCTCACTGTATAGTCATTATATACATGTCTCACTGTATATAGTCATTATATACATGTCTCACTGTATATAGTCATTATATACATGTCTCACTGTATATAGTCATTATATACATGTCTCACTGTATATAGTCATTATATACATGTCTCACTGTATATAGTCATTACATACATGTCTCACTATATAGTCATTAATTACATATATGTCTCACTGTATATACAGGCATTACATACATGTCTCGCTGTATATACAGGCATTACATACATGTCTCACAACTGCCTTTATATTCAAATTAGAATCATCTACATGTATGAACAGATGATCAATATTTTGGTAAGCGTCTATAGCTACATGTACCTAACTGAGTGACATATCATAGGTGTACATGTACAAAAAATATATTATCACATGCTAATCCATTTCATGATACATGTAAGCTAAAAATTGACACCCCCAGACAATTTATTCTACAGCAGGGTTTGAAATAACCAGTCCAACAGCCCAGGTGGATCAGGATTAGGCAAGTTGGTCAGCATTAAATTATATTCATAAATGTAATTTTCCATCTAAGTGGCTTGGAAGGTTTTGATGGCTATGGGTGTCATACATCCATACTTATGATTTGTATGTATAAACTTTTAAACTTTTCCAGTTGGGGAAAACCAAATTTCTCAAGTGAGTTGCCCCTGGACAAGTGTTTTAAATTCTGATTTCATACCCTCTACAGCTCAACCTACACTAAGGTTTTTCCCTAGGGTGTTATTTGAGTGAGTCCCAGGGACCCACAAGAACAAAATTCCTGAGTCCTTTGTTAAATTTGTGTGTCCCCAAGTCAGTGAAATTCAAGAAAATACATGAAAACAAAGGCACACATTTTCAGTCTCAGGTTGAAAAAAAAAAAAAAAATTACTGAGCTTTTGTGCGTCCTTAGGGACTCACTAATATTCATGTTTTTGCATCCTGAAAAGATTTTATGCTTCAGAGATGCAGACATCATGCATAAGGGAAAACCCCGTACACTGTTGCTTGCCTGTTGTTGATAATGAGTACACATGCTGTAATTAACCTTAAACCAAACTTAGAAATAAAAAGAATCACAGCAGTATGCAAATAACATGGAATTAAATATATTTTGTATAACTATTTGATTTTAATGAGAGTCAAATGATGCTAAATTTATATATTCTGTCACACAACTGAGCTAGGACATATAAATCTAATTTCATATCAGGAAAGTGCATACAGTAAGTATCTCCTTTTATAAATGATGTACTGTAATATTACAGAGGCTAATAGACCTTTTTGGGACAGGGTCCTGTACACTTTCAATTGGGAATTTTACATTGCAGTGGGCTAAATTTGGTAAAATAAAAAGTAACTATGGTCATTTTACTTATATAAATAAATAAACAAAACTTTTGATTTATTTAACTTTTTTATTAAAATGACAACATGGAATTCATTTGAAGACACACAGATTTTAATTGAGCAGTACTTATAAGTTCTAAAATTTCCTTTGTCTGTACATTTTGTTTACCAAAAGTGAGCTAGATGGTGAACATAAAAATTATGGGACAAATTGACCAATATAAGAGTTGGGACAAATTGACCGAAAGTGGGACAAATAGGCAAAAAATTTAGGACAAATTGGTTGGGCAAATGGGGCAAATTGACCAGACCCCATTACAATGTAGCTCCATTGGTGATTTCATGTTGAGATGGACAGGCAGTATACGGGGCAAGGGCAAAAAAAAGAAGAAAAACTACAACAAAAACTGGACATCAGATAATCAACATACATTGGTATGTACTATTAAGCAACTCTTAATGGATCAAAAAATGTGATGCTCAAGCCACTCGGCCAGGGACCCCCCCCCGAATGCTAATTACTAATAACACTAAAAAGTACACCAGAGTAGGGTGTACAAGTACTTTACATACAAACATGCTGTGGTCTATTTTTTAAAATATAGTTTGGTTTGTAAATATGCTTGTGTTTCCTGAAAATGATTTACACTTACAGATAGTAAAATTATGACATTAATCTCAGCATACATGTATCTATCCACTGATAAAAAATATGATGAATTATCGTACATTTTCAATATCAATGTACAGTGTACAGTGTACATGGTCAGTGTAACACTTAACAATTCAAAAATCCGAAACAGTTTGGAATTTCCGATTTTTAGATTTTTTACCAAAAACCTAAAATATCAAATATCTAAAACCATTTTGAAATTTCATATACATGTATTTAGATTTTTTACCAAATGACAAGAAGTCCCTGTAGTACATTTAGACCCATGACAGAATCCATGTAGCAATGCCACAGGGTAAAGGGGGATGATGCACTTACAGGGTCATGTTTTTCCTCCTATTACTGCGACTTAAAACTATATACATAGTATCACGTCAAAAAGGTTTTTCTTACAAAATTTCGTCAAGACGCTCATAGAAAAATCATTTTCATTTTGCATGTGACGTATATAATTACAACTCGCTGGTGGCAGCATTGCATTTCAGATGTACTGAAATTATGAGGGACTTTAAGAAGTAGGTCAAATAACACTACTAAGGTCATGAGGCAGGGATTTTCCTACCTCATAAATTGTAGGTCCAGGGTTAAAAAAATTGTAGGTCCAGGGTTAAAAAAATTGCGAAGGTATACACAGCAATTTAAGTAAAACAGAAAAACTTGATATGAAATATTTGTTTGAAAATACTCTATTCTTTATTTCAAAATTCTAATTGGAAATTTTTGCATATTTTTGGGAAAATACAAACCATTTTTGCATTGGGAAGGAACCTGTAACTGGACCCCAAAATAGCCTAAAAAAATCCCTGTGAGATCAAAGGTCATTATGTTATTTGAAAGGGCTCACCATAAGGATTGCATATGTGTTATATATGTACATGTACATGCATATTAGCTTTACTTGTTATATTTCAAAAGAAATATGTATATATCCAAAGTTCAAATTTTTGTGCTTGGACACCAGAGGTATAATGTATGACACCAGGGTCCAAAGTCACCAAATTTACTCAATACTTAAGCTTCATTATTTTGACTATAAAATCGTTTGTGAAATATTTGGGTTTGAATAATTAGGAAGTATATTATCATTTATTTATCATTCAAATATAAATTTTTGCATCATAATTAGGATTTTCCTGTAAAAATCAATAAATATGTTGAGTATGATACTCAAAATTTGAGTACGTACTCAAATAATATTTTAATATTTCTGTTTAAGTTTTCTTCAAATGAGCAATGATTTTAGTCATTAGTTATAATTATTTGTCATCAATATCCAAACATGTCCAGTTACAGAATAAATTTTGCATGTGTTTTTACCTTAAAATCATGAAAAGTTAGATGAGCTTGAGTACTGAGTAAATTTAGTGACTTTTTACACAGCTCTTCAGATACATGTATTTTGGAGCTAAAAACAATTTATGTTTATTTCCAGTAATTTATTTCAGAGTTCTGCTGATATAGTGAGCAGACAAGACCTAAAAATGAAAAGGAAAGAAAACTAAATCTTTGTTGCATTATATACATATAAATTTCATTATTTGTAAATCCAACTGGTATCACCTTTCGTTCAATTGTAAGACATAAGTGTGTATCCCCCTGGGATATGCCACTGCAGTCAATATAATAAAGATGAAGAAATTTCAATATTATACATCAAGTATATATTTTTTTTAATTTAAAACCTCAATATTCAAGTTGCATGTATTCCTAAATTTCACAAATTTAGAATGGACTACTAATTTTTAAAGATAGATTTAATTTACAAAATGTGACAATATCATTGAATTAAAATTAATTGTTAATAACAGTGTAAGTGTATGATCAGAAAAAAATATATATATATACATTTATCTAAAATTTCAAAAATCTGAATAATGAAAAGAATGCAAAAAATTTCTTGTATCCCCCCCCCCCCAAAAAAAAAATCAAAAATTATAAATTTCAAATTAAAGAATTAAGTTTTTCAAACAGATTATTTTTCCCCTAATTTTTCAGACAGTGGACCTAGAATTTAGAAGGTAGGAATATCACTGTAATTCGTGTAAACAATGGTTTTTCAAAAGAAAATCAAATACAAAAAAATAAACAAAATACAAAAAAAAAAACAACAGAAAGAAAGAGCAAACAAAATAAATGATAAATAAAGCCAAAATTATAATAAGGAGTTAACTTTCACATGAAAAATGCTTTGTTTAAAGAAACATCATGCTTTTAATTTTCCATAAAACTGTTTTGTTGAATCAATTCTGAAACATCATTAAATACATACTAAGTGTTACAAACACACAAATTTATATTATACGGTATATATACATGTATATATATATATATCTATACATCTGATTATATTTGGTTAAACGCTGTTTATATATAAATTGACAAACTCAACTAGAGGGCAATTAAATTATGAAAGAAATAAATTATTTGCATGCTTGGGTGGCTGCCAACAGTAGTGATAGATTAATCTTTAAAAGTCTCGTAGTAGAAACAATAACCTATCTGGTTACTATGACAATATTACAAGTCTTATTCAAAACAATTTAAAACCAGGGCAGGTAAAAAGAAAAATTACTCAGTTGTTATATATACAGGGTGGATTTAACCTAGCTAAATCATGCTCTGGCATGCTTTCGTGGTTAATGTAGCTAGTTTCTATGGTAACATAAATAAGCATACAAAATGAATGTTATAATCAATATAACTTGAATAAATCTTTTATCATCATTGAATACCTGGATATTTGTGTGTGCGTAAAGTAAACCATTAAAGGCCACTATAGAATATGATTTTTAGGGACTTGGTATAGATTCTATGCTAAACTAGGGGAAAAAGAGAAATGTTTAAAAGTCTTGTTTTGAACCCATAAAAAAAGTATTTTTTTAAGAGTAACACTTGATCTATGCCTAGACAGAGTAATGAATAATATATAACTCGTTGTAAAGAATGTGACTATATATTTGTAGTGTATCGGTGTACAACTACTACACATTGTTGATAAATATGAGATATATAGAAATGTGAACTTTGACACTTAACTAAAAATCGATTTAATTTTATAGGCCAGACCCCAATATTCATAAATAAAAATGTGAAAGGTGATTAGGCTATATATATATATATGTACTAAATACTACTTAAAATAATACTGTTAATGGTTTTTTAAAAAGAAAAAGAAAATCGACCATTAAATGCTGTGACTCGACGGCATACAAGAGTAGTACTGAAATCTAGATGTGAATTAGAATTCAGTTAATTTCACCCAAAATACCAGCATACTTGAAATAACTGTAATGTGATGTCCGGTAATATAACTCAGTTTATAATATTAGTCACGTCATTAAGCTCAGATTTAATATGTGACATTATCACTCGCAGTTTGTCCTAAAAACAAAATTTTATCTCTAAATAGATATCGCTGTTGTTTTGCAAAGTTGTTAAAATTTGCATATTTTACCAACTTCAATACTTACTTTATTTTCCCCAAATGCAAAATATACTTTTCGCCATATTTTCTATTTAGAAATTAATTATTAATGCAAATAATGGCAATAAAAGACTTTACTTTGGCAAGATATCAAAATTTCTAAACGCACCTCTAGTCGACCTTTCAAGCGTGAACTTTGATAATACCTTTTTGGGTTGAAAAGTACAAAATTACCACTAAAACTTTAAACAATGATTTCTACAACATTTATAATGAAAATATGTCATTTATCAATTTCATGCGAAAATATAATCTTTCTTCTATATATCATCTTACTGTCAATGACCACTGACAATGATAAATAACTTTTAAAAGTAAATAAATTATGAAAAATCGTACCCTACCTCTCGTTCCTCGATCAATGGATGAAGTTTAGTGAAGTCTCGTATTGATCGCGTCTTTAACGAGAATGCACAAAAGTTATGATTACTGAGATCTCGGGTTATTAGTTAATTATATCTCTCACAATATTTTATTCGGCTTATTTTAAGCATATAAAACTTTTTGAGTCGACAACATATCCAGTTTTAGGTACTTTTGAGCGAAAAAGGATAAGACCGCAAGCGGTCTCCTTGACAACATTCCGCCATATTTTGTAATCACAACTTTGTGTGTTTTCGTTAGGTCCTAGCCTTTGCCAATACTTTAGATCCAGTTTGTATTGAGATAAAAACCGGTCATGTCTGATACAGAGGAACATATGGGAGATGAGGAGGAAACACAGGAAGAAGGCGGGGGCGACGAAGCAGGCGAAGAAGAGCAACTAGGCGAGGAAGAAGAAAAACTCGGTGAAGAAGAACAACAACAAGAAGAAGAGGAGGAGGAGGTATCCCTGTTAATTAATTATTGACAATGTCTGTTCACTTTCTACAGCCCTTAATTATTTCATAATCATTTTATATTCTTGACGAATGCATTGAGGTTTATTTATCGTTCGTCATGTAACAAGGAAATACAAAACAATGAACATTTTAATAGATCTACTGAGTGTGCTAACTGTATCGATAACTGTTTTCTGTAGCACTAGCAGTGCATAGAGGCTGTGTTTGATAATTAGGTAGTAGAGCTAGTTCTATATTATAACCCTTCATTGTTGCAAATTGTTTGGTTTCGAAAGGGTTTTCTATCACACGTTACTGAACCACGATATAAGTTCTAGAAGTCAGAGCATTTTGAAAGATTTTTAGAATATCTTGTATGTGACCCACTCGACAGTCTGAAATGAGGGGGTGACAGTTAAAAAGGTGTTTCAGATATATCGATACCTTCACCATATAATTCAATGAACAAAATAAACTCAACTTCTCAAGATGTACTGTTGAAAGCATGGTTAAATAACCATTCAAATTTCCCACAAAAATTTGTTGTGAACTTGCTTTGAGAAAATAGCAATGATTTGAACTAACAGAAGCTTATATTATAGAACTAGTATCAGAGTTTCACTGGTATACTACTGACTCAGGCCTGGTAGGCTAATAGAAGACTACATAACAGCAGAAATGGTCAAAAGAGAACTCAGTTACAATATATGTACCACTGTCATCCCATAGGGTATCAGGTAATTTCAGCACTGAGTAACTTTGGCACTTTTAAGCAAATATTTTCGGCACTTCCAAAAACTTGCATTAAAACTTTATTTTTGAAATTAAAATTCATCGTGAGATTTTTAATAAATATTAGCTGCTGATATTAATTACTTGTTTATGTGCCGAAAATACCTGATGTCGAAAAGTTAAGTGCTGAAGTTACTTATATATAAATACAAGTGTCATAATTACTTGGTGCCAAAAATACTTGATGCCAAAATTACTAGAATTCTTTCCCACTTATATAAACAGGCAAACTTTCTCACAGAATCAGCATAGGTTCCAGCAAGGCTCAAATCTGTGCTGACTAGAGGTCAGACACTTCATCATTTAAGATGATAACCACTCATTTATGGTGTCATTTTAACTGAAAACTGCCTTGTTTTCATATTATTGTCATCAATATACTTACTTACTACTTAAAAATGATTTTTTTCAATATATTTTTATTTTAAGTAATTATAATACATGTGTTTTGTTTATACTTATTGTTTTCATGGCACCATTTTAAAACTGAAAGCTTCATCTCTTCTATATAATTAATGCCATCAAGATATTTACTTACCACTTAAAAAATTGTTCTTCAATATTTCTTGCTCTTAAGTAATTACATGTGTAACTGAGTATATTGGACCAGATAGATAAGTAGGTAGAACAGCCATACAGATTGCACGAGGCCTGGGTTAAATCCCGGTCTGTCTTTGCACTTTCCCCTCTTCTGTTACAGGTCTGTGGCATCCAACTAAACAACTAACTGTGTAGTTACGAGTTTATGATGTGAGATTTTATTAGGGCATGATATTGATGGTAGAGCAGTCACACAGATTGCGAGAGACCTGGGTTCAAATTCCATTGTGGTTATGCACTTTCCCCTCACATGAATTTTCCGTTGAAATGCTATGTGATCTTTTATAAACCATATGGGGTTCATTTTCAATTTTCTGAATGCTCAACATTATGATAATCTGTGTACTGCCTAATGCACCTTCCCAAGTCAAGGTTTTCTTATCCATGTCATTCTTCATACACCTTGACAGATTACATTTCATATTTGGTGGTCACTGGTGGTGACATCTAGTGCCAATCTAAAATTTCACTTAAATTGACCTGACACTGACCCTGACTTTAGCCAATGAAAAGACCCGTGGCATAGCCTGCATATCACCATCATTCTGTGTTTATGTCCTTTACCCTCTATCATGTGGTCGCTGCACAATCGATTGTTAGACACATTCTGATAGGCTCATTCAATGGTAGTTGCAGCCAATAGAAATTGATGCCACAAAAATTACAAATTCACTATACAGGCCAAATCTGTCAAAGTGACTGTGAGGAAGGAAGTGGATCAGAATACTTGCACTTTGGAAGACGTACCTAATGTTGCACAGCAAGTTTAAAAGAAGCCATTCGTGTTTTTTTACCTATAACTCTATTTTGACAGCACTGTAAAACCATGGGCTGACCGTTATGATATAGATCAAGAATTTGGCAAAAATTTAGTTAACTCTTCAACCCCTTAAGTCACATTTGGACATGCCCATTTTAAAGAATGAAGTCAACTGTCAGAATTTAGGGGTGTATGATTTGGAATAAACATTTTATCATAATTTTACATTTAATATGTTCACTCCAAAATGATGGCAGAAGGCCATACTGTTTATTGATTTGGTTGAGTCTAGCTGTTTTATGTGACCACAGTCCATGATGAGTTTTAAGTATTATGATACAATATGTTGGCCGGTTCAGATAATTTATCTTCCTTGGACACAGGGACTTCCGTCATCTCATGTCCTCCTATCATGCTTTACATTGTTCTGTCTCTGACTTTTTGCTTTGTTGGTGTGAGTTTGAGCCCAACTGGTAAAAAAAAAAAAATGATAAACCAAAGTTTGCTATTATTTCTAGTATATTTCTATTTATTCTAATCAATAAATTTTATTATTATTATTGTTATCATTTTCTTTTTTGTTGTTGTTCTTTTTTAATCTATGAAGTTAAGGAGTGGTTATGCTAATGCCCTAGTATCAACTAAACTTGCATGGCATACATGCATATATTAATTGATTCTCAGCATGTTATATTTCAGATACTGATTTGAACTATATTGTGATCTTTGGTAGAAAAAACTAAATATAGAAGTTTACCATTTGTCTTACATAGTGTAAATCTACCAAAAACCATGGTTTCGAAGGTACCTAGAAATTAAGAATTCCATTTGTTCTGGTGTATGTCTGCTTGGTCTGATAAATACGCGATGTTCACCAGACAGTGTGTCTGGTAAATTGTCAAGTACATCTGTGTCACCAGTTCAGTAACTTTTATGAACAAATAAAATTTAATTTTTCATTAAACTGATTTTTCAGAATACAAATTATCATGTATAAATTATATCAAGTGGGAGTGTCTACTGTAAATCCAGAAATTTATGCGGAACTTTATTTTCACAAAACATAATTTCTAAATTTATTCACGAGATGGTATTTTCTCAATTTCAAATGCCTCTCTCTTCTAACTATTATCCCACTTCATTACGCGATAATTTTGTTTTTGCGCGCTCGAGCGCTCGCTAAATTACGTGTAAATAAAATTCTCACGAATAAAACTGGATTTACAATACTTAAAATGTAGATCTAATATCTATTTTATTTCATCTTTGTATAAGTTTGATAACCATATTGTCTTATTGTTTTAACAGAAAGTACCGGACAATCCCCTCACAGAAGATTCGGTGGCTGAATGCCTGTCGTTACTTTGTAAAACTGGTGACGGTTTAGCTCATGCATATGTCAGATTGGATGTACATGAAAGGTAACTCATTTATGTTTCATTTCAACCTATAAATTCCTTTGATTGAAAATATATATATATATATATATATATATATATATATATATATATACATATATATATATATATATATATACATACATACATGTATATATATATATAATATATATTAGGGTTGTCAAATCGGTCAATTTCTATTAACCGGTTAACCGAGTGTTTTTTCTGATTGAGTACTCGTTTCCTCGGTCACTTTTGTAAGACTGCAGTTGTAGTCCCAGATATTTAAAGTGCGAAGTGCTAGGAAATATTTATTTGCCGGAGGAGGTATTTTATCTTATATCTGAAAAAATGTTTAATCTTGAAAACTCTGTGAGTCATTCAATAGGTTTCGGACATTACATAAAGAATGACCTTTTTGTCTTATCTAAAATACAGCATTAGCAGCTTTATTAATATTAAAATTGAAAGTTTCAGCAGGCCTAAGTGCATTCTAGAATTTTGGTAGCATGATCCCCATAATATTTCAATGCTTTGTTTTTACTTAATTAAGCCAAATCTAAATGGGTTTTGAACCCGGTACCTTACATTGATTCAGCAATGTATCGTTATATATTCAATGAAATGTTTTGATATAACTATATGTACATAAAGTTAATTTCTTAATTGCAAGTGTAAATGGCAGCCTTTTTAGTTTAACATGCGATTATCTTAAAACTGAATTATTATACTGACATGTATATATCTCCATATACATTACATATATATAAAATACAAATAATTCCTGCTGGATTAGCAAACTTAGTGACACATATAAAGACACTAATTGTTGTATAAATACATATCTAACAAGGATAGATGGAGGGTCAAATCAGTTTGACAATCATTTTTATTTCTAAATACATTAAAAATGCAAAATACACGTGATTTTTAAATTATGTTCGAGTAACCAAGTACTGATTTTAGTGTTCAATAATCGGACCACCCGATGACTACTCGGTTAACTGGTTACTCGTTGACAACCCTAATATATATATATTTATATTTATTACATTTTTGTTTTTGTTCTGCATTTTCATTTGTCCAGAGACGGTCACATGTTCTATCGTTTAAAATGATATCGAACTGTAATCCGGATAATTTATCATATTGCACTGCTATGACGTCACAGAACTGTTTCAGCTGAATTTCATTTAGCGCCAACTTATTTGACTGCATGGAAAAACCAGAGGGATTGATAGAACCTGCCATATTTCTGTCATTGGTCGATGGTTTATTAAATTAAAATGTAATTAAACGATTACTGCACTACTTTTGGTTCGATATGAAAATTTATGGAGTACAAAAATCAATATCAACCTTGGCCTTCGGCCTCAGTCAATATTGTTTTTTTACTCCATAAATTCTCATATCAAACCAAAAGTAGTGCAATAATTGTATAATATATACTGGTAACACTCGATATGGATCAAATGGGGAACTTTAAAGTTCTTGAAACCTCAAAGTTTAGTACAGGTCCCAATTTTTCTCCTTTATAAATTAAGTAAATTAACTCTCCATCTTTTGAAGGTAAAAACCTTGAAGTCCTTGAAACCTCGAAGATGATTTGAAGTCACAATAAGTATATTCCTTTATATTTCACTCTGTAAACCCCGGAATTCAAGTATTTATCGGTAAATTTATAAAAAGTCATAAGCTAGGACAACACCGGAATCTTTACCTGGAAGAATAAACAAAAGGTGTTTTGATAATCGGGTGACAAGTAGGTCCTGACCTAATCAAGTAGTGATTGACAGGATTGTTAATTAATTAGGATCAATCAAAACAGAAGAACTTTATTTAGATGCATCATAGACTATGATTTGAGTACAAGTGTCACAGCCAGGCTGTATTTTAACTTTTAGATCAAGTGGTAAGCCTACTGTAAGCTACTACAACATTATAAGTCATATATGTCGACAACCATTTATATCGTAAAGGGATACATAGTAAAGATAACATATTTACTCAGTTTTTTATGTTTGAAAATTTGGTACGAGGATTGTTTATGACAAAATTATGCAAAGTATGAAAATAAAATCCCAAATATCCCTCATTTTGTATAGTATTAAGACCCTACATCATTCGAAATGTCAATTTCCGGAACTTTCAAAACCTCAAACTTTTGAAACCTCGAAGTTTTTTGGTGGTCTCATGGTAACTGAGGTATCGAGAATCACCTGTATATGTACAATGTATATAATACTGGGGAGGAAACCAGATAATCCTGAGAAAACATGTGTCCAACCTTGCATCTCACATACTGGCTTGTCCAATTTAAGGATCAAACCTTATGATAGAAAATTAAGAAGCTGTTTATAGAAAATCGTGAGGTGGATCACAGATAATGAAAAAGTCATTCCTGAAAATCATCAAAGTATGGTTCATAGAAATTTATGGAGAAGTTAACAAAAAGTTTGAAATGTTCATACATCTACATATATGTTGGATTTGAATTGAATTACACACTGAAAACTCTTGCAAGAGAATTGTCAGTAAACACAACTTGCCTTGAAGAAAGAATCATTCAAAGAGCCACCAAGTTAAGGATAATTTGAAATATCAAATGTGTTGTCAGGATCGTTTGATCTTTTCCTCTTGGTGTTCAGAATGAGGTGATTTGTCAAAATGTTTCCAATTTAATCTAATGGAAAAACAACTATTAACCAAATAATGATAAAAATGTATGATAATCAAATTAAATGTTAAAGATGTTTTTTGTTTCTTACATACATGGTATGAAAGAATTTACATTGTGTACATGTGAGCTATACTCATTAAGGGGAGATAACTACTTTTACACTATTTATAAAAATAAAATATTTGGCAGAGAATATAATTGGAAATGCTTTTTCTTAATGCAGTGCATTTTGTTAACTGAGAAATTAGTTAGGAACTACAACGTTATGCTTTTATGCAGACACAAACAATGAAGAAATGTTAAAATCTATCTGAAATGAACAAGTTATTAGGCTTACATTTTTATAGAAAAAATAAATCCAATATATACATGTATATCATATTAATATTTACTTTCAATTTAGAAAAAAAAAGTGACTGCCAACATTTTCAATACCTAAAAGATTGTTAAGTGTGGAGTTAGATAATTACCGTACCCCCACCTTCCCCCCAAAAAAACAACAACAAAAAACAAACTACACAAAGCAATGTTAAATAATGAAATATTATTCACATCCAACAAGTTGAAAACACTTAATGGGAGATAACTCTTATACTAATTTTGCAGTACAAACCAAAATAATCTTGTCTATTTTTTAAAAATAGTGATGTACAGGTAAAACAATACTTTCTGCATTACTGTAGCTCAAATAGGTTGTGCCAGCAAGTGACCCTTCACCCCTGTTACATGTATGAGCTGATTTAGTCTTGCACTTGTAAATATGTGTCAAATAATCTTGATAGACCTATATCATCAACCCATTAACCCCCAAAGACACATGTGGACTAGTCAAAGTCATTGATTTAAATAGTCCATTGTTTTTCAGGGGTTGATGAGTTTAGTTACAGTTCTGTTATTTAGTATTTCTTCTAGGATATACTGCTTTCATTTTAATTCTCATCTGAAAGACTTCCTTACTTTCATTTCCTGCAATCCTTGTATTAAAGCTGTCTTTTGACAAAATGTCAAAAACTTGTTTACTTTTATTTATCATGAAATTTTTCTATTTACGAAAATCAAAAATTCATTGCATTGTTTTAAAACTTGCATAGCCAATAAAAATGCACATGGGTAAAAAAAAATCTATATAGCATCTACATGTAAGAAGGTTTGTGTGTTCCTTACAAAAAAATTATATAAAATCTACAAAATAATGATTTTTTGTTTGTTTTTTTGTTGTTGTTGTTTATTATAACCATTTTAAGTTGATGTTAAAATCATCAAGTAATTACCAAAAACATAAATTTTATGTGAAAATAAAATTTTGACTTTTCTACCTAAATATGATAACCTACAAAAAAAAAAAAAAAAAAAAAAAAAAAAAAAAAAAAAAAAAATAAGTGAAAACTGAAAAAAATATATGAAACAAAACAAAAAAACATGAAAGAAAGAACAAAAAATACCCTGAGATATTACCTCACCAGATTCCAACTTTAATCTTTCATATTTAGGCCAAAACCTAGATACATTTGAACTTGTGTTGAGCTTTGACACTTAAAGGGAGATAACTATTTCCATTAACATAGTTAGAAAGTATTTTTTTTTATACCGCTGATTCTTTTCATTTATGTTTGATGTTTATTTTTAATCTTAAAGTAGTTTTTAATTACAGTTGCACATCCGTATTATCTATAATTAGACAGTTTTTAAAAATAAATTCCTCATTTTGGAGTACAAATATATTTTTTCCTTTTCACCACAAAAAGTTAATAAAAATAATCATTGGTACCAGGACACAAATTTAAATTCAGAAATGCATGTGATGACATCATGTTTATTGATACTGCAAGTATTTTTTTTAAATTGTTTTTACCATTTTCAATTTTTATCTTATGTACATGTAGCTTATACATTTATTCTTTTTATTTTTTCAGGGAAATCACAGATATCAGTATATTGAAAGCCTTTATTCATCTGCGATATGTTGACATAAGCTCAAACAAAATGAAGGACATATCTTCCCTCAGTGTACTTACTCATTTACTGACATTGAAAGCCGATAATAACTTATTAACATCAGCGAAACTTGAGGAAATGCCATTTTTACAAATTGCTAGTTTCAATAAAAACAGAATTAAAAATCTGGAGGGAGTTAATCATCCTATGTTGGAACATTTAAGTCTAAATGGTAAGATAACCATTGTTTTCTGTCTGTTTTTCTGTCTGTCTGTCTGTCTCTTTCTCCATCTGTCTGTCTTTCTCTCTCCCCTCTCTCTCTCCCTCATCGATGCTCTGTATGGATTCATTGATTTATCTACCACATACTTGTATATCTGTCTGTCTGTCTCTCTCTCCATCTGTCTGTCTGTTTTGTAACCATAATTTCTGAATTATCAAAACATGTTCTATATACTTCGTTCGCCCTCTACACTGTATTAACAAAATAAAAAAAGGAGACTGCAAGGTGTCTAAAATAAGTAAATAAAAGTTGAACTTGAGAGTTGAGTACATTTGATGGCTTGGCACTCTGATGGCCTGTTGTGGTCTGCTACCTTCTATTTTCCTGCAGTCTATGTTTTGTAGGTCTATAATACTTTGCACTATCAGGGTAGTTTCTATGGGCCAGATTTTAACCCTGTTGCCATTCTCAATGCCAAATATGTAGTTTTTGTCGAATTAGATTTTAAAAATCCCCCGTTTTTTTACAGGCTGTGACCATAATGAAAAGTAAATTAATGTAGGAGGATCTACATTTAAAAAAGAGACTTCACTACATTTAAATTTACTGATACATGTGTGTAAATAGAGATTAAACAACAAGTGTTAGTTGATTATCATGTTTATCTAACTCGAGTTAGTTAATTTTAAAAAATTAAAAGACACGAGGTTAACCAAGTGTTGTTTTTTTTTTTAGATTAACTAATGAGAGTTTTTTTAACCGTTTTTTTTACAGGCTGTGACCATAATGAAAAGTAAATTAATGTAGGAGGATCTACATTTAAAAAAGACATGATAATCAACAAACACTTGTTGTTTAATCTCTATTTACACACATGTATCAGTAAATCTAAATGTAGTGAAGTGAGTTGTTTTAATCTGTTTCTACCATAACTGAAAAGCGCTGCTTAGTAGTATGAACTATAATCCTACATCACGTCTAGACACTATCGGGTTTGGACTCTCATGATCGCGTCAAACTTGTACGTCACTTCAATCTCTTCATTCATCTGAAGGTTGGCCGTGACATCATTTAGTATTTGTGACATCACTTAAACAACCCTGTTGGTTATTTGTAAATGCTAACTAACTGCAGTTTCGTTTATACCAACACTTGAGAGGGGTATAACAACACAAGTTATGGTAGAAGCTATCTTTCCCAATTTGACACAAATTCACATTAAAATATGTGGGGATTCAGACCATTTTTTTTTTTTCTGTTCTTCAAAATTTCCTTACACAGAATGGAGTCAGGTTATGAAAATTCTATATTGTTTACTCAGTAGTTACTTAAAACCACTATATTTGCCTATAAAAACTGACACAGTATAACTTGTTTGTAATTGACAGATAATGAAATCACTAAAGTAGAAGGATTGGATGCAACAAAGCTGGCCAGATTACATTCCCTGGAACTGAGAGGAAACAAATTGGAAACTACTGATGGAATATATCTTCCAAATTTAAAGAATTTATTTTTGGTATGTTAATTCCATGTGTTTATCAAGTACAGTTGAACTTTTAGCACTGAAATGTGGCCTTTCAAAACAGGTGGTCTCTCAAAAGAGGTTTTATTTGTAGTATTATTTTGATGGAGAATATATCAGAAAGTGGTCTTAAAATATATAGGGTGTTTCATAAGTGTGGTGTGTCAAAACAGGTTCCACTGTATCAGTGTTATGAAGTAAAACCCGAATTTACAAGATGTGTAGCATAAGTTATACTATAAGGTTAAAGTTGTGGATAGGTAAGATAGATCCAAACCAGTATGCTGTAAATTTTATCACAGTTGCTTTTGCTAAAAAACCAAAGGGAAAAGGGAGATAACTCTTATGCCGCAATCAACAATCGCAAGTTACACTATAGCTAGGTTTTCTTGTCCGCTTGTAGAAATTAGATGCATCAATATAAATTATGATTACAAAATTGCTGAATGAGGCAGGAAACATGAGACAAAGTAACAAACAATTTTCAGTCTTTGATTGTTTGTTTCTCAGACTAAAGTCAATTTTCTATAGGTCTACATGTACCAAGGTAAAGTGGCACATACAGGTTCTGTCGAAAACCAAAGCAATACATTCTATTTTCTTAAGATAGGAATGCACAGGTAAAATGTCACTGTATGTATTACTATTGCTCTGATACATTTATGTGGAAAACAAGTTTGTTACTCCTGTTTTAGTTCAATTTAGACATGCTGTGTTTGTAAGCATGTGATCATTTAACTTAGTATACCTATATTTCTGAATTTTAATTTAATTTTTTTGTTTTTTTGTTTTTCCAGGCACAAAACACAATAAAGAAAGTTGAAGGAATGTCAAAACTTGCAAGCTTAACAACACTACATTTACGAGATAACCAGATCGAAAACTTGGACGGATTTTCAGAGGACTTGAAAATGCTTCAGTATATCAACCTTAGGTATGTAAACAAATATCAGATATTTCTTTGCTCAGATTTTGACTCTTGCCTGTTTAATACATTTTACAGTGAAACTTATCTTGAGAGACCACTTTCATGAGAGACCATCTGTACTGAGTCAGTTGAGAGACTACATTTTAGTGACAGATGGGATGGTCTCTCAAGACTGTTGGTTCCACTGTATAACAATTTGGACTGGTAATCTTCATTTATTCATATCTTTCCTGTACTTCCAGTGTCTTTACTTCTTGTTACATTTTCTTCTTGGTAGTGTATGCTATCTTAAGTCCCCTACCAGTGAAATTGTGGTGGGCTTTTTACTTTTAATTTTTGCAATGATTTCTTACTACAAATTGAATTTTCCTTCTTTCCAAGATTTTCTCTTATTGTGAATAATTCTGTTGCACTTTTATATATTCTCTTATTCTGTTTTAATTACTAAGTATACAAACTACATTTTTTAGTCACTCAGTATTGAAAATCAGATAATTATAAAGCTTTGATGTTGTATTACAGAGGGAACAATATGACTTCATTAAAAGAATTACAGAAACTTCAGGTGCTGCCAATGATGAGAGCTCTTGTGATGTCTGGTACGGTACACCATAAAATGGTCTTTAGAGGAATAGTCTCAATTTGCATCACATTATTTATGTTTATTGTCACTATATAGTTTGTTCTATGCTACTACCAAGAATGTAGCTTTTGTATTATATCTGAAAAGTAATAAATACCAAAGTTATTAAACAGGTGCCATTAATTATAGAATTAGTATGGCATTGCCCTTGTATGTAATTTAAAGCTACCATCCAAATTTATTCCATTTAACAATCCTGCAAAAAAGACAAATTTTTTGTGAAGAGAACAAAATTTACAAAAAATTGAAGCCATTTCAACCAATACCCAATAAATATCATCAAGAATTTTGTATCTCTATGTAAGTGACATCAAACCATGGCCAACACTGATTCGTATGTGTTTACGTTTGGTTTCTATGACCATTCATCAGCTGATGCATATCAGTTATATTTCTGTGAAAATTTTAACTTCTTTTGACCTTGAACTTAGGAGTTAATACTTTATATCATGCATATAATGCCCTTGGTTTACTGTGGTCCATTTCAGTGGCAATACATACTGCAGTTGTCTATGACCTCATGACCTTAGCTATGTACTTTACTAACAATACATACTTAGTTCAGGAGTAATGGGATGATAATTTATTATGATAAAAAGTTGATCAATATCCAATTCTGATTATTAACCACAAAATTCTATAATTGATTACTTGCTCACAATGGGTTTTCCATGCTACAGTGCAAATTGATTGCTTTGCTTCAAAGCCATTTTCCAAATACAAATGGACTCTCAATTAAGATTTTAAACCATTACCTCAACCTTTCATATCATCAGCCTGTATTACTTCCCTCCTGTGGAAGGTTTATTATACTGTTTTATAAGTAGGTTAGGGAATATTTTTTCCATGCAGTCCATTGCTTTGTAGTGTTTTTTAAATAAATATTTAATGTTTGAACAGAGAACCCAGCGTCAGAAGAGGAGGACTACAGATTAGAGGTCTTGATTACTCTGAGGAAGTTGGAGAGGCTGGACAAAGAGGAGTATAATGATGAAGAGAGGGAAGAGGCTGAACAAATATATGAACAGAGGAGACAAGAGGAACTCAATGCAGAGGTAGGTAGAAGTTGTGAAAAGTTTGTAAAAAGTGATATGGAAGTGGCAGCTGTGAGTTAATTTTTAATATTAAAAGTTTATAAAACATCAACAGAAGTTCAGAAAATTGAATATAAAAACCTATAATACTATAAAATGGTAGAACTGTAAATGATTCAATTCCAAATGTACCAAATTATACATGTACCTTAATAACTTTGCCCATAAATATTAAAAAGAGATGACTACTTCTACATTTATGTAAAACTTTGTCATTTTATTTGCTGAATTTTGAAATTTTATAATAAAAAAATACACACACAGAGGAATGATGGTTGCCTCTGTCTGTAGTATTGGGAAAGTGGTGATGGTATGTAGGCTCAGTAATAGAAATTATCCATCATTATATATATATATATAGTGTTCCCCCCTTATAAGACCACCCTAAATGAAAGAGGCATGTGGTCTCATAATGGAGGTGGTCTTTCCTGGGAGGATGTCTACCGATAACTTGTCAATGATAAACAACATCTAGTAATATAATTTGCAGACAATTTTTATTCATTGATATTACATCTTCATGTTGATTTGGTTCTTTCTGGTGCAATAGTCATTAGCATCATATGATTTAAAATGTTCACATTGTCACTCACACAAATGTGTTCACATAATAATTTGATTAAAAATGTTCCAAACACTAAACATAATCCTCGAGTTTATTTCACACCTGTACGTTGTTTTGACAGTACCCAGTCTAAGGCTTCCGGCGCCGATGTGTATACAATAGGTAAACTGCTACTTGTCACGCCTAATTAAACATACCTGCAAATATTCCTGTCTTTTGTGTTACCCTAATCAACAGCCACGATGATAATTAATTCCTAATAATCCTTTAATTAGATCTCAAACTTGGAAGTCTTCACCCAAGTGTTGATATGACAGACGAAGGACTAACGATATCGGACAGCTTGTGTTGCGATCAATGACGGGCAGATCGGAAATGCATATTTGTAGGGAATTATAGGCCTATTAGTTTTTTAATCGAGGGTACTGCCGTGGAGAACATGTGCCCTTGGCCCCCTCTGAATCCGCCACTTTTACAGTTTCACGAGAAGCGATTTTGTAGATAATAAAAAAATTTGTTACTCAGTAAAGCTAGCGTGTAATTGAGTTTCATACTTTATTTTCACAACGATCACTGCATTAACCTAGTAGGATAAAGAGATTCGGAAACGGTTTGGGCTAGAATTATTCGAGTTAAAAAATCAAAAAAATCGATCGATCACATTTTGGTTACGCGGTAGAGCTAGTGAATAATTTAGTTTGTATTTAATGTTATATAATGTTATGTTTTAAAAAACACTCGGTCGCTTTTCTATGAAATCAACATGATTTGGCCGATGAAAAGTGGTCTCTGGTCATGTTATGGGAGTGCTCTCTTATAAGAGATATTTTATCATTAATAAAGGCTGATGTATTGAAAATTTGGTCGCTTGAGGGGGTGGTTGCTTGTGGGGGTGGTCGCAAATAGGGGGACCACTGTATATGTATGTATATATATGCTGCAATTAATGATAAAGTATGTGGAACCAGTGTCATGTGAGACCACCTCATCTGCCACTCAAGTACAGTCTTTTAAGACAGGTGGTACCTTAAAAGAGGTTTTACTTAAAGGATTATTTATCTAATTGGTTCTCCTATGAGAATGGTGGTGACAGGACACAGATTTTACTATATTTTACAATCGAATGAATAAGAGTAATTCATAATAAAATTGATAATTAAATCTAATGTAAGATATATAATAAGTGTTAAATAAGATCTTTCAGGTATATGCAATGAAAAAATAAACATTTGCAATAAAATCAGGTATTTAAAGTGAAATAACAGAATTAGTAAAATTAAAACATTTGAAAAAGATAATAAATACAAACACAAAAGGAAGTGCATCCTGTTTCCTGTTGTTTTGTTTGGATTTTTAATCATTATTTTCATATTGATTTAGAGAGCCATGTTTACAACTTGGTTCATCTTCACACCATACAATAGCTACATAAATAAATCATAATCATATGCAATATAGAGATGTAACGGAAATTGCAACAAACTTTAATTTACAGAATGCCGGAGAAGAGGGTGAAGATTAATGATGGCAACATGTGTATGTGAAATTTGATACCAATCTTTTATGTACTTTGGTTGCGGTTGAATTTATATGCAATATTTTTTCATCTTTGAATCTGATGAATATGCAGTAGTTATGTCTAAGCAGTCTGTATATGTATAAATCTTTAGCTTCATGCTTTTTATGTTATAGTTTATCATATGCATTTGCTGCTATCTTATGGTTGTTCATATCATATGGATGTTATCATATGGTTATATTATCATTCATATGACCATTATCATATGATTATTATCATTTGGTTGATATTGTTTGGTTATTATCATTAGGTTACCATTGCATGGTTATTATTATCATATGGTAGCTATCATAATATGTTTTTTTATGATATGATTGTTATCATGGTTATTTTCATATGACTGTAAATATATGGTTATCATATAGTTATCATATGATTATATCATAAGGTGTTATCATGTGATTATTCTTTTATCATTATAATATGGTCATCTTCATGATTTGTAACCATTTGGTTAAATAACTATATTCTATGATCATATATTTGTTATCATATGATGACTATCCTATGGTAAATGTCATACATGTATGTTGTTATCATATGATGACTATCCTAGGGTAAATGTCATGCATATATGTTGTTATCATGTAATGACTATCCTATGGTAAATGTCATACATATATGTTGTTACCATATGATGACTATCCTATGGTAAATGTCATACATATATGTTGTTATCATGTAATGACTATCCTAGGGTAAATGTCATACATATATGTTGTTATCATATGATGACTATCCTATGGTAAATGTCATACATATATGTTGTTATCATGTAATGACTATCCTATGGTAAATGTCATACATATATGTTGTTACCATATGATGACTATCCTATGGTAAATGTCATACATATATGTTGTTATCATGTAATGACTATCCTAGGGTAAATGTCATACATATATGTTGTTATCATATGATGACTATCCTAGGGTAAATGTCATACATATATGTTGTTATCATATGATGACTATCCTAGGGTAAATGTCATACATGTATGTTATTATCATGTGATGATTATCCTATGGTAAATGTCATACATATATGTTGTTATCATATGATGACTATCCTAGGGTAAATGTCATACATGTATGTTGTTATCATGTAATGACTATCCTAGGGTAAATGTCATACATGTATGTTGTTATCACATGGTTGTTATATCATACTGGCAATGTACTATTGATATTAGGCCTGGCTCAGTTGACTCTTGAGGTCTTGAGTTTGAGTTCAGTCGGTGTCAGGTCAGATTCTTGTCCTTTGGATGAGGCAATAAAAACCAAGGTCCAGTGTCCCAGTAGGTGTTGGGACATTAAAGAACCCTCACTGCTCATTGACCATAAGCGCCAAACATAGGCCAGTTAAATTTTGAAGCCCTTCATTGGCATTGGTGACGTCTCTATATGAGTGAAAGATTCTTGAGTGGGATGTTAGACAACAATACAACCAATACAACTATTGATATGACATTTCTTTAACTACTCTGGCAACAGTGCCATATTCCATTTTACATTTGTTAAGTGTGATTGTTTTTTTTATACTTCAGCACAAAAAAGGAAAAGAGATTAAACAAAAAATTAATTTTCTGTATTTATTAGACTTTATCAATCAAAGACAGAACATGTAGATGCATATGATAAACAGAATCTAAAACTTGGTTCAGTCATTGTTAAAAAAAAAAGGAATAAAAAATTCAAGGATTGCCTCCCTTTATGAAATTTCTCCAGATGACTGTATGTCCTAGTGTCGTTATCTTAACAGCAATAAAATAACTGATAAATAGGTTGTTTGATATGTCATACTATTTCTTGTCTGAAAATTGCTAAATACTTCAGAAATATACAGCTTGGTGTACGGAGATATGCATTGGTATATGCGTAAATTGTTTTTAATTTTTGTCATTTTCCAAGTTCTGAATTAATCCATATACATATTTACTTTACTTGGGTTTAGTACAGTTAATATCTGGAGTTATTATAGAATTAATATGTTAGATGTATCATTAAGATATTCTCCCTAAATCTGAGTGAAATTCAAAGAAATTATAGACCTCCTAGTTATAGATACCCTTCATTATCAATTCTCTTGACTGAAAGTGGTAAAGGGAGGTAATCCTTAACAGTCTCATTACTTGAAGATTTTTACAAATTTTCTTGATAAATGATTAGAATGAATTAAGACATTTGTGAAAAAAGCAACAGATCAAAAGTGATATCAATTCAAATTATATATTGAAAGCAAAATGAACTGTAACTTTTTAATGCAGATAATTTCCCAGAGATCAAAGATTGGGGAAGGAGAGGGGTGCATGAACATATTGTTAATATTATATTTTTTCAGACACATCTTGCCCAGAAAAGAGCTGCATAGTTCCTAAATATTATTTTTAATCAAATCATAACTAATAATTGTACGTTTCTATCAAATACTGGTACTCATAAGACATCCATTTTTAGAGGAAAAATTAAATAACTTTCTTTGTGCTCCAGATTTTTTGTTACCCAGTAAGTAATTGCATGACCTATCATCAAGTGTCTGAAACATGGCTGTTTATGTGCTATTTTGACATCATTCGATTGTGATGTCATAATCACACAAGTGCTTGACGGGCAATTTACTTGTGATGTCATTATGGAAAAGTTTTCCAAAAGGTTCTGTGTCAGGCATTTGGTGATAGGTCAATTGTGTACCAGCAATCTAGTCTAAAGAAACCTTTAGTTTTTTTGTTTCATTTTGCATATTGATAGCATACTATTCATATAGTTGGGGAGATACTTTTCATATAGTTGGGGAGAAGATAACTGATAAATATTACAAGTCATTTTGTTTGAAATATATAATACTTATTTACCTCATAAAATGAAATATTTTTGTATATAGACATTAAAATAAGTTTTTAAATGAAGATTTGAATTTATAGTTAATATAATTGAATTTTCCCTTTTTGGCATGTTGCTGCATTATTGAATGGAAACTCATTTTATTTTCTTCACAATTGACAGATCTTTAAATACATTGAAATTTTTATTAATCTCATTTGATATACTAACAAAATTTTTATAATTGATAGATAAATAATTGAATATATACTGCATCAGTTCATTTTAGCCTACATAGAAAAAAAAAACAACAACCGACTCCAAATAGATTTGTTTTTATATCAATGTATGCTTAGACGGTGGTATACTTTGATTCATATAACTGGTGGGGCTGAGTAACCTTTTGATTATCATACACTCAGATGATTCTCCTCACTTTTTGGTTATCTCAATCTCCACGAGAAAAAAGTTGTATTCTTCAGTGGTACACATAAGATGAGAAGTCTTGCCAATGTACCGTTAATTTTAATGTTATGCTTTATTGTGTAAAATTTAAACCTGTTCAGGGCAAGAAAGTGTTGATGAAACTCTACCCCACCAAGTTGTATGGAGTTTACTATACATGTAAGTAGGTAAAGGCAAATTTTATACTGGAGATCTTTTTGCTTGACTCGAATATCAACAAAAATTCAACCAATCATTGATAAGATTTCATACAATGTAAAACAAGAATATATGTACCATAAATCTTGTTGTATTACTTGACATATCTTCTTGCCTTGTCTAAACAGTATGCACAATTTAATGTGATTCTTTGTATGTCATACATGTACATGCATCTACTCATGTGAGTTTTAATTCAATCATTTTAATAGAGATTTTGACAGACAACAGAACTGATAGAACTAAACTGGCAAAAATG
Source organism: Atrina japonica (assembly GCA_030159075.1). NCBI lineage: Eukaryota > Metazoa > Mollusca > Bivalvia > Pterioida > Pinnidae > Atrina > Atrina japonica. The sequence goes on along the minus strand of BROG01000026.1, from coordinate 1,175,054 downwards.
ACTATGCAGTATATATATACATTTATCAGTAGTAAATATATATACATATATGCTAAAATAAAAAAAAAGACAATTACAATGAAATGTATATGCTGAATGATGTGAAATTATTTTTTTTAGAATTTTTTAATGTATGATTTTCTTGACATGAATCATATGTAACAGCCCATTTTGACATACAAGACATTTGAATTTTTCATGTATACATATATACATGTAGTTAAGTCTCCATGTAGAAGGGAAAACTTTTAATGTATCCTTGCTGATCTTTTGCATCCTCTATTCAGCAGAGACCCATCTTCAGTACCCCCCTTTGAATTTTGCTCTTGCTGAATATTAAGTAGCAGCACACCTGGTTATATTGAGGATGCATAAACAAAAGAAAAAATAATCAAAAAAAAAACAAAACAAAAAAAACAACAACAAAAAAAGCATATTATTCATTGTAAATCTTTTAATGTATTATTTTATATCTACTAAATTTTATATATATTCTCTTCATTTTTAATTTTATATCCAGTTACTGTAGATAATTCTGTATAATTTATTGGTTATGGGATGTTTATTTCACTAACAAGTTTCATATAGCTCTGTATACAGAATAGTAAATTAGGTTTGTGTGGAATATTCCAAGCCTGAAATAGACAAATTTATCAAATTTTTGTGTGGTTTACAATTTAGATAAACATCTGCTGTATATTATATAAATGGAAGCTGGTTTCTGTTCAGAAATTTCATAACTTCATTTTTGACTCATCCAATTTCAATATATCTAGATTCAACTGTATAGTACAGAAGCCAGATAGTGCCATGTTAAAAATTAAAACTTTCTAAAACTTTAACTTTCTCATAATATCAAGAAACTTTCTCGTATTAAAGAGACACTTTTCTTGTAATTACAAGATACTTTCTCGTAATAATGACAAACTTTTCTCGTAATAACGAAAAACTTTCTCTTGAAATGATGATTTTCAAAGACAGATACTGTCTGGGATATATTCTACCACCCATTGAAGGGCCGATATGAATACCCTTGGTAGAGGGCCTGTAATATTTTATGTACAAGTACAGCAAGTTTCAGAGGTACAGAAGTTGAAAAATAAAAAAAAGTATATGACAGACAGGCAGGGATGAAATGCTATGACAATAGCTCACTGGAGTCTCACACTCACGTGAGTTTAAAAAAAAAGCTGAAGTTACCATCCAGTAAAGTCAGGAGAGTATTTCAAAATTTTAATTAACTTATATTAAAGACTGTTAAGGAAATAAGTAAATAATAAAATTTCCTCGTATTTTCACCTTGTGGAATTTTATAATACTTTTGAAAATCATGGGACAAAAATAAATGAATACTTTTTGAAACAAGATATGTTTGTGAACACTGATGCCCCAGAACGGTAGCAAAGTCTCAAAAAGCTAAAATTTTTTAAAGTAGGTCAAACCGCTAGGCCCAAGGTCAAGGTACCAATGTATGTGAAAAAATAGTTAATCTCCTATTGTATTTCATATGTATCCCAAATCCAAAATATGCTTTTATAAATATTATTTAACTTGATTTTTTCCCAATTGGATCAGCAATGCATGTTACTGGTGGAAATCACTGTAGCTGACGTCCTGTCAAAGGACGGACAAATAAATCCAAAATAAATTTTTATGCTCCATATATGTTTTTTTCGTCATTACGAGAAAAGTTGAAAAAAAAATTCATTGCTTTAGACAGTTGTTGTCATTTTGTTTTTGTATAATTGCTTGTTTTCCTGCAGATTGTATTTCCGCTTGAGAAAATTCCTTCCATCCAGAGAAACATTAAATTTGCAGCACTTGCGCTTACTAATTTGTTCTTTTATGCAGTATGCTTATAAAATGATTATGATAAAAGAATTATAATGCTATCTAGAATACAAAAGCTTCATCTGGCAATTTTCTGAAAAATGGTTTATAGTGCAGACCCCGAAATGTGTAGTTGCAATTAGTTTCTGATTCATCCCTTTTAGAGATGTCCTGTAACGACACCATTAGCAAAATAAAGCAGATATATTTTCTTATCTCAGTTAGTACATTATATTTTTTTACTGTTTGTATCCCCCCTCCTCCAAAAATGCATACACATACTGTAAAATTATTTGATCTACTCCAAAGGATGTGAATGTATTTTGTCAATAGAATATTAGTTCATCAATTAATTCATCAACCCTTGAAAAACACTGGACTATTCTGTTATTCAATTATTTTTACCAGTCCCAATGTGTCTATAGGGGTAAATAGCTTAATATCTGTTTATTGATTGGTTATCTCTTTAGAAGCTTAAAGTACCATTTGCTGTTAATGTTCCTGTCATACTCATATTTCACTGGGTGATTTACATCTGTTTTCAGAATGATGACCAATCAGACGACGAAGAAGATTAAAAGGGAAAAGTCAGGGCATCCAACTCAGTACAAAAGGATTGACAAGGAAAAGCAAGGGCAAGCAACTCTGTGATATCTTATATTTTATCCTTTTTCTTACGACACAAAACAATGAAAAAACATTCCAATGGAAGTTCAATGACTTATATTATGGCTTTTTTCTTTTGAATACTAGGAATTGTCATCAGCTGTTACAAAAGTTAAAACTCTAAGAATATTGTTTGATATTATGGGATGTTATCTTTAGGTACCAGGAAATCTTTATCTTGAATGTACAAATAAGAAGAGCATATTTACTTGTTTTGTTAAAGATATTTCATTGTGTCAGATTGTACATAGACTGTAAAATTGTTTAACAGAAATTAAAATACTACTTTATACATATAAGTTGTATTTACTTTCTTTGTAAAATCAATCATTCATGCCTTTGGAGGCCACCTTGCATTTAACACATCACCCCTAAAGACTCATTTGGACTGGTCTAAATCATTGATTTACAGAAGAGTCCATTGTAATTCAGGTGTTAATGAGTTAAGACCGTAAATATTCAGTCTCTTGAAAAATTTCTTGATATAAATTTAATACATATATATCCTTACTAAATAGACCCCTCGATAATCAGACCACATTATTTGAATTAGTTAAGTGGGTCTTAATAATGAGGTTCCACTATATCCCAAAAGTCATCTTGCTCTGTTAATACAAAGAATTCAGATTGTCCTGGACATTCTATTGATTTATACTTTGGTATCTGAAATTTTTATATTGGTAACTGCTACAGCACCATGACAAAAGTCAGTCAACTAAAATCATTGTCTATGCTAAATCAACTTTTCAGTCTTATGTACTCAATGAAATCTTTTCCTACAAAATGCTTACTGCAAAGGAAAAATGTTGCTGAAAAATGTTGCTTCTCAGAGATAATGTTTCAAAGGCGTTTAAAACTAATTTATACATAAATTTTTTTTTTTATAAATATGTGAATTTTGACAAGAATTGACGAAAGCTTTACTTTGTAGCAAGTATTTGAAAAGCGTTGATTTTACATAGAAAGATATGGGGAAATGGTGATAGTTGACTCACTCTTGACAGTTTTCTCCCAATGCAGTGCATCATAATTCTGTTTGCATCTTTAAAAAAAAGAATTCAGTGAATGAAAATTTTTCAGGTTATAGAAAATACTGTGTCCTGAAAAAAAATTAATGCAAGAGATTTTTGGAAATTCAGAGAAAGAATATTAATTGAAATAATACATGAAAGATGTAAGAAATGTTTTAATTATTGCCTTGAATTTTCATAAAGAACTTCACAGTGTATAGTCAGCGGGTGCTCTTTGTGGTCAGCACTCATGGATTTTGCACCAAGAAAGGATCTTTTGGGAGTGGGTGCGGGCATGGTTTACACTCGCATGTTTCATCAACGAATGTGTATTTGCAGCGTTTTAACGTTTTTATCTTGCATCCACCAATATTCATAGTACCAACATTGTAGCCAATCCTGAAAAACATTAGTAAGAGATGTCATTTTCACAGGGGCATTAACTGTATTTCAAAGACATTTTCCTTTTTACTACTTAAATTAATGTATTGTAGTGAAAGTTGATCGGGATTGATGTACGTGATAGTCTCCGTATTTAGTAGTGAGTGTGACTCGGGCTTAATACTGTGAGTTGCACCACAGACCTTGAAGGATTAACACGTATCTACGTACTGGTGAGGCCTGGCAGCTCTCGTAGATGGTTTCATATAGTTAAATTATCCTAATTTGGTAGATATAGATATCATTTATATACATCGAGAAATACACTTCACAACAGTATAATAACAAAGAATAAAAAAGAAAGAAAGAAAAAGAAATATACACATGCAAAGCAATTCTGAAATTCCTATATATTCTATGACAAATATCCGGTTTGTCAATTAATTTTGTTTGCAAATGATTAATTAGACCTTACTAGCCTATTTGCATATAGACTGGGCCTGAACTTATTTTCAGGTATATAATATATAGGAATGTAAGAATAGAATTGTTATGCCTGTGTTTACATGTATATCTTTTTTGTTGTTGTACATCAATGTAAGTAGTAAAAAACCAGATAATTATTTTTTGGGAAAAAAACACGGCTAATGCTAACAGTGATTGCCCAAAGATGGATGTGACAATACATTCCGGCATGGTATTTAGCTTTGTCACATACTTTACTTTCGGAACCGGCAATTTTACCGCATCTGTAATTCAAACTACACGAATGAAATCTTATTGACAAAAACAATTGTCTTGATTCGTGTTAATAATAATAAAAAAAACAACAAATACATCTTAACCAGAAAACCAAAACAGTTGACATTTTTCATAAATCATTTTCAAAGGGGCATTAACTGGTCTTTTTTTCACAAAAAGTTTTTTTTTTACTTCTTAAATTGATGTACAATATCAAAAAGAAAAAGATATATATATATATATATATATATATATATATATATATATATATATATATATATGCATAGCAATTCTTAAATTCCTATATATCTTATGAAAATTGCTTGAGAAATCCAGTTTGTCATTTAGTTTGTTTGCAAATGATTAATTCGATCTTACTAGCCTATTTGTGACCTTATTATAAAATAAATAGGAATATAAGAATAGAATTGTTACGCCTTCGTTTATATCTATATTCTTCTTGTACATCAATGAAAGTAGTAACAAAAATAAACAAGTAGTATGTCATGCAAATCTATTGACATTTTCCATAAAAAGAGGAACTGTAAAAAGAATTGCTCTCTCTCTCTCTCTCTCTCTCTCTCTCTCTATATATATATATATATATATATATATATATATATCTAACTATCTATCTATATATATATATATATATATATATATATATATATATATATATATATATATATATATATATATATATATATATATATATATATATATATATATATATTCAATAAAACTCAGTGTCCTCCAAAGGGAGGTATAGTTATGAGAGTAAAATACTCAATTTCCACAAATTTTCGTCCCTTGGCCATTATCAAGTGAAAAACGTCTTTTACTTGATACAGCCAAGGGGCCGAAAATTTGTGGATATTGAGTGTTTTACTGTATGTGTGTGTGTGTGTGTGTGTGTGTGTGTGTGTGTGTGTGTGTGTGTCTACACACACACACACACACACACACACACACACACACATACATACATATATATATATATATATATATATCTGATATGAGTTTCCATTCATGACTTATTTATTATACAGGTTTTGGATTTTAAATTTAGTGAGTAAAATGGAAAATTCATAAACATCATAAATGTTATATGAATTGAAACTTGTGACAGATTGTTTTTATCATATTATCCAACATATACAAATTTTAAAAACGGCATTTTCTGATGACAAGGAGATGAAAATTTATATTCTTTCTATCAAATTTTTCAAACTAAGTCAAATACTTAAGCAGAAATAAGTGCATAAACATGTTGTAGATATTGCATACATTTTTATTCATTTAACCTATATTTTAAAGTATTATTAACATATTATAGACATAATACCAAAGTTATAGTGCTCAAGACGATACCGTTTCTGTCAATTAGACGTCATCAGTTGAGCTCCAATTTGAAAAGTATGTGTTTTTCTAAAGATAAAGTGGTGTCTTATTATCTGTTCAAAAGTCAAATTCCTTGATAATGATATTGAAACCGGTTGAGTTTAATTCTGTGTTGTGAATATATATATATATATATATATATATATATATATATATATATATATATATATATATATATATATATATATATATATATATATATATATACAGTAAAACCTGTATATGAGGACCACCCAAGGGACCAGAGAATATTGACCTTTATGTGCAGGTGACCCTTATACACAGGTTCAATTTAGTTGAAGTATGCAGTCAAGGGACTTTTAAAAACTGGCCTTTATAGACAGGTGATCCTTATACAGAGGTGGCCGCTATAGCAGGTATTACTGTATATATATATATATAATCAAATAAAAAAGGAATAAAATTTTCTTTCAAATAAACAACTGGGCTACAATGGTAATAACGAAATTTGTCCGCGGAATCAACATCACTTCAAATAATGCGGGTTTTCAATGTATCAGTGTAACAGAGTTCTTAGATTGATATTCAATAACAAAAACAGATTTACACAGACATACCAGTTCTGAATTTCCTATATATTTTATGAAAATTGTTTGAGAAACCCGATTTGGCATTTAAATACTTATTTATTAACCTATATGCATACCACACTGGACCTTATTTTCACAAAAGATTTAAGATTTTGTTTGCATGTGTATAGCTCTCATTTGTTATTGTACATCAAGTACAAGTAGTAAAAGAAGAAAAACTCAAAATAATGTTTGTGATCTACAAAGCTAATGCACCTTTAAAGAATACATACCCACAGCATGACAAAGATCCATCTTCAGCACATTTGCATTCCATACATGTATCATAATTTGTGTGTTTGGAACCTTTGGCGATTGTTTTACCCTTGTATTCACAATCAGCAGCTGAAATACATAAAATTTCAAAAGAAATCCCTTTTCTAGCTGTATAGTAGATATTATAAACATAATACCAAAGTTATAATGCTCAAGACGATATCGTTTCTGTCAATTAGACTTCATCAGTTGAGCTCCAATTTGAACTGTGTTTTTTCTAAAGATAAAATGGTATCATACAAGGCCAAATAATATTTATAAAAGTATAGCCGAAATCCGTCTAAGAGTAACCAATGTACAAAAATGACTATCTTAGCTTTAGAAAATTGTAGTTGTTTTCTATATTTCTGTAAGCAAATCCTATTGATAGAAAAAATAAGCATTTCCCCCAAAAGATCAAGCGACATTTGTTTACAAAAATGCCATTTAAAATTAAAATTAAACCATTACATTAAATAACTTTGAATGTCCATTTGTCTAATGTACATTGAATGTGTGTGTGTGTGTGTGTGTGTGTGTGTGTGTGTGTGTGTGTGTGTGTGTGTGTGTAACTTTGGTATTATGTTATGAAATAAGATAACATAACATATATTTATTAAACAACTGAGGAATAAATCCTCGTCACGACTGGAACCAACGAGTAAACAACTGCTATACAACAGGTAACGCAACATTTCATTTAATGAAACAGTAAATGCAAACGTATCCGTTATATTACTTTGCTTACAAACACACTCGTTAAAGCAGCATTGTTATAACGTTATATATCGTGTTATAATTCTTACGAACACCACAGCCATCAACCTTTGGAGGGGTATTATGACAGAAACCATTGACAGAATAAACGAACGTCAAACTAGCAACTGCAATCCACAACTGCGTCATACTGGCGTCCTTTGTTTTTCTATACGAAAATATGAAATAATGAAGAAAGAAAAAGTATAGTTATTACATGGTCGTATCTTTGTTCATACGTTTTTAAACATTTTAAAATTCATTGATAAATCTTAGACTACATTGTATATGAGCCAGCTACTGATAAAAGGGTCCTTATGCCATGTTCAATGAAAGGCGAAAAGATAAGAAATTCTGTGTTCCGACAAATATCCAATTTTGTAGAAATTTCGCGCTGCATATAAAAAGAGTAGTTCTCACCTGTACTCATTCTCATATCGTTTATTTTTTAAATTCACATATGTTCAAGTTTTTAAAAACACTAAATTCACAATTTACCACCAAAATGTCCTAAAGACCCTTTTCTTTAGAATATATATAATCATCAAACAAAACATGTAATATGTGTATTGAGCAGTTATATTAAGCTCGATAAAAATATTTTGAAAAGTCATTAAATAATGTCAGTTACTTACTCTTAAATCTAAGTTTTATATAATATACATGTATATATACCTTTAAACGAAAAATAGCTCAGTGCAAAACATTTTGCTGCTATGCATGTTGTCCTTATATAATTCAAACTTAGCAACCACCTGTTACTTACTGCTGGAGGCATTTTAAAGATCGATGTTCCTCTAGCAAATTTCACTGTTATTTCGGTGAATCAAAACAAATGAACTCATTAATATTTCATAATTTAACTGATTGGGTTTTCTAAACTTTGGAGGATTTTTTAGTTGTTATGGATATGCTGTCATAGTAGACTCATCTTCATTAGTTTACCTTGGCCCGAAGTCACCAAATTTACTCAGCAATCAAGTTCAAATAACTTTTCATGATTTAAAGGTAAAAACACGCAAAATCAATTCTGTAACTGGATATATTTGTATATTGACAGCATACAATTGTAAATAATGATCAGAATTATTGCTCATTTGAAGAAAACTTCAGAAATAATAAAAAACAGTTTAAGTACGTTCTCAAATTTTGAGTACCATACTCAACGTATTTATTAATTTTTACAGGAAAATCATTAGTGTAATGAAAAATTTGTATATGTGAATGGTGAATAATGATATGTTCCTAATTACTCAAACCCCAAAATTTACAAGCGATTATACTGTCAAAATAACGAAATAAAAGTTGAGTTTGAGTATTGAGTAAATTTGGTGACTTCGGGTACCGATTTTTTAACTAGTGGCTGGTACAATTTTAATTTTAAACGAATCATTATTTCGTTTAGATAAAGTAGATTTTCAGTTGAAATAAGATTTTGCGGTTAGCTATCTCGAAAGTTTATAAAAAAATTATTTTAATTTTGATAATGTTCTAGATAGAAATAATGAAATAAAAAATCGATATAATACACCATGTAATCATATCGTTCAGTCCTAGCATGCCCTCTTCCTACACATGATACAACACGACCATGCCATGGATGACGGTACTTTTACAAATATATAAAATATAATAAACTACCAATTTGATATGGAAAGAAAAATTGAATAAATGAGAGAGGATAAGGATAGTACGAATTAAACTTGTAATCATATAAATCAAATTCAATACAGCATTTTCGAAATCTGGCGTCCTCATAATAAGGAATCATCGCTGTGGTATCTCAACTCATCAAGTCCTGAACAACAATGGATTCCTCTGTAAACTAATGACTTCGACCAATCCAAATGTATCTTTAGGGGTGAATGAGTTAAGGTGATGAAATTCATCTTTTTATGACCTTTTGAACAACTCAAAGTTCCACTCTAGATTTGTTTTGGGCGTAGACAGTGGCCGCATCCCAGGTCAATCATGCATTCACTCCTGATTTAGTTGACCAAGATGGTTCTTGTCAATTGCATAAAATCCAACTTGCCAACTTCCACATCGCGAGAGATGGAAAAAAGTGAAACTCACAAAAAGGCTACAGACACTACATAGACTAATCTCACGTGCAGTGGAAATACTAGTACTGGATGACGACTGAAACGACGACGAAATAATCACTGATGAAACCAAATGTCAAGAAGCCAGTCATGCTATGTGTTGTGTATATGTACCCCTCACTTTTATTTTTCACTTATCTTCAATACGTACTGTTGACGGTTTGTTCACGAGTCACTGGATTAAAAACATGAAATTCAACAGAATTCTTGATAAATTTGTTTACAGATACATTTTAAAGCATATTATGACATCTTCATTGTCGAGCATTTAACATTACTATGCAACGCAAAAAGCGAAATACCTCAACATTTAAAACGGGGCTCTTTCGCATTATATTTGCGCTTTTGGACTTCCGGTAGACATGCACAGATTTATTTTCATTTGCCATTTACAAAGATGTCGTATTTTGTAGTCTACATAAAGGACACATATATAACCGACCGTTCTTCGATAAGAATGGATCACGAAACATTTTTCAAATATCGTGCACACATTTAGAGTAGAAAATAAATTCTTCTACACTACCTATCTCTAAAGGTCTTGAACACTTTCATAGCCACGCAGAAATTGCTAAATGAAGATGAAAGAACCAGTGAAGAATTATCTGATATTTCCCCTAAAATAAAAGTCTAATTAACCCCTAAAAATAATACTTAGTAACTATAATATGCAAATTACTTTACATTAGTAGGCAGCTCCATGACTTGCAGTTTGAAATTTGGTGCATTAATGGTTTTGATGGCGTCATCCTGGCTTCTGATTAGTCAATTTGAAACTGCACGCCATGGAGCCGCCTGTGACGTAATACCGGAAGTGAGGTCATACCGGAAATACGTCATACCGGAAATGAGGTCATGTTGCCATGGCAATAAGGAGAAAGAGCCAATCGTTGAGCTTTGAGGCGTGTCTATGAGCGGCAGTTGAAGGTTGTGGGTGCGGCCATCTTGGACAACGAGCCAATAAGAGCCTTCGTTGCAAGAGGTCGGGGTGAGTTCACGAGAGGTGAGCGGCTAAAGATAGAAATTGGGTTTTTCCAGTTTTTGGTTGAGAGTGAATCTATTTTCAGAACCAAAACTGGGTTTTTCCAGGTTTGTGAAATCAGCAGTAGGTGTCGCCACAGTCGGCAAGAGTTTATGACAGTTACCGAAAGTTGCTAACAGGAGATGGGTTTTTCCCAGTTTTGAGGTCTAGAGTGAATGAACGTTGAACCAAGTAGGATCTTTTCGAGTGGATGGTTATCATGAAGACTCTCGGACCATTTACGAGTTTCATGGCTGTTTTTGGCACGGATGTCTCTTGTGTTTACTTAACTTACAGCAAGAGAAACACCCGTTTCATTCGTCTTTGACGTATAAAGAAGTGTATCAAAAGACCTTAGAGAGGGATCAGTATTTGTGTCGACACTATCGAGTAGAAACGTTGTGGGATTATGACTATCGTCAAAGGTACAAGACGAATCCGGAGTTTCAACATTTCATTGATAAAACGTATGAGGATTTCCCTGACCCGATGCTTTATTTGGAGGTCGAACGAATGCTACTCGTTTGCTTTGTGAAGGAGACATTCGTTACGTGGATGTATGTTCTTTGTACACGTTTGTTTTGAAACACGGGACTTTTCCAATTGGACACCCAGACGTGATTACTCGTGATTTCAAAAGTCTAGATCAATATTGTGGACTGGTACAATGTAGAGTTATTACACCTCGTCAGCTGTTTCATCCCCTGTTACTTTATCGGACTGCAGGAGGAAAACTACTTTTTCCTTTACGCCGTACTTGTGCTCAACGAGGAATGAATAGGAATTGGGTATTAGTTATCGATGCTCTCATACGAATCAAGAGATAAGTTTGTTAGGTACATGGACGACGTGTGAATTAAATGAAGCTATAGAGAAAAGTTATGTGATAGATCGTATCTTTGAAGTATGACATTTCCCCGATCAGTCCAATACTTTATTTCGTAGCTACATTGATCAGTTTCACCAGATTAAACAAGAGGCTAGTGGTTTTCCTGCTTCCTGTCCAACAGTCGAAGATCGTCGTCTGAAACGAGAGAACAACTGATCATACGAGAAGAAGATGTGTAGAAGAATCCTATCTTACGTACCATTGCTAAACTGTTTTTGAACTGATTATGGGGTAAATTTGCTCAACGGACTAATTTACCTCAGACACAGTATGTAGAGAGTTACGAAACATTACAGCAGTTGCTTCAAGATGACACTCGTGTTATATTACATTGAGAACTGATTCCAAATGACGAAGGCCATGATGAGCTAGACATGTCGCTGATGAATTCGAAACTGAAGGATGACTTTGATGAACCAAATGATTTTAGCAATGTAGTGCTAGCAGCCTTTACTTCGTCTTTAGCATGGTTACATCTCTATGCCACCCTAGAACGTTTGGGAGAACAGGCAGTATCATTTATCAACACGATCCACAGCAGTGGAATTCCACCATATTGAACAGTTTAGGAGGATGGACAGACGAATTAAATGACGATCTTATTCTTTGCCTCGGGAGGTCCTAAAAATTATGCGTACAAGACTCGTCAGGACAAAACGGTGTGTAAAGTCAAAGAAATCACTTTTGATAGTCGTACCACTTCTACGGTCAGCGTAGATTCATTGAAACAGTTATTACTTGGTCAACATCGAAAGTGGTTGTATCGTACCCTCATAAGCAAACGAAACAGCATAAAGTCAAAACACAGGCGATGACTAAAGAAGTGCGTGTAGTGTATGATAAGAGACATCGCATTGAAAACTTTTGTACTTTACCTTATGGTTATTGAAAAGCGAGACTGAAAAGTTGAGACCGTTTAAAAAGTTGTTTGATAAAAGTTTGTTTTTTTAGGATTAAAAACTATGAAACTTTACTTTGGTGTTGTTGTTGTTGATATAAAACAGAAGGAGGGTTAAGGGTAGGGGTTCTTTTATACAGTTTGATCTCAAGTACACGTATCATGGCTACTCTCGATCCTAAAGATCATAGTAGTTTTTACATGACTTTACTTAGCGATGCTAGTTTGAAGGTCTTTCCTGATAAAACCTTAACAGAATTCAAAACTCATTTACCTCAAGCTTTAAGTATGATGGGTAGTGAGTGGGAAGTAGCTTTGGGTGAATTGATCTTTCCCGACTTAATAGAATCGGCTAATCACCTAAAGATCACCGGGACCCTCTACGTATCCAGAGAAAAAGGAAATGAAATATCGTCAACATTAACGTTTTACTGTAGAATTGATTAAGAAGCACGTCTCCTTAGATGATCCCAAATTTGACCATGTAATTTCTAAAACTGATACGAAGTCGGGGATCGCTTTTGTAGGCAGTATTTGGGGACTTTTCGTTCGCTGCTTTGATAGAAGAGATGAGAGTCGGGATTTCTGAGCCTTTCAATATGTCATTGATGGTAGAAGAACTCTCCCATAGAATACTATTCAATTCGGGTATGTCTCAGCTTTAGATCGATTTGTGATTGAGTTTAATGACCGATCCATCTATTCCGTTCCCTTTTTAATGCGTTTTCCAAGTCTACTAGGTTATAAACTCGGCTTTGAAGCCATTGACATGAATGAGGATATGACTAAATATATCATACACATGCCACGGTATCCACCCAATTTAAATATTGGTATGAGCGGTATACAGTAACATTGCCGAAAGTTAAATTGTGGGTTCACAATCGTTACCGTTATTACGTGTGGTCCCTTTTCAAACGGGTCAATCGCTCAATCATCAACATCGGGAACCTTATCATTACAATTACCATTGAAATACAATTGAGAGATGACATGGGACGTAAAACAAAAATGATTGCCAAACTTTATTTTCGTCGTGTGATTTAATCATATAATGAAGTGCATCACAGGACTTTGGTCAGTTGATGACCGAAAGTCATCGTGTCAACATCTTGTATATGAAACCTACGAAAAAAGAAACTGAAATGAGAATACACGTGAGAAAAGAAGAGATGAAAAGACCAAAGGGGTGGAAAGGGGAGAAACAGAGAGAAAAGAGACACAGATAGAAGAAGTGAAACAGAGAGAAGAAGAAAAACAGAGAGAAGAAGGACAGAGTGAAAGAATGGGGAAACGATGGAAGGAGAGAGTTAGGACAAGAAAGGACAGGAAAACACAAAAGGACAGAGAGATGAGGGAGAAGGACAGAGAGTGAAAAGAAAGAGGGGACGTCCACGAAAAGTATCCATAGAGAGAACAAAAGAACAAAGACAAGAGGAAGGACAGAGGGAAGGAGTGAAAAGAAAGAGGTGACGACCACGAAAAGTAGAACACGAAGAAATACCTCATGATATTATTATGTTTATACAAAAATGGCTAAGCGATTGTCGTCAGTCTCCCATGTACGGTGCCACATTTCATTTACAATTAAATGATAATAATGGTAACCGAGCAGGCAATTATCATGTGCATAAAGAACAACGACAACTAGCATGAGATCCTTTTGGTCATAGTGTAGACGTACCGTACGATAATACAATTTGTGTTTCAGGACAAAAAACGTAAAAATATGAATAATTTTGGTCTGATCTAGAAATAAACTTTATGGCCCTTATAAAAAGGGGTGGGAATCCACATCAGGAACAATTCACTCTCAGACACGATGGAAAGGACATCAAGGATGGATCCCTTATTTTCATCGACGATGGTGCTCCCATGAAACGAGACATGATGGCTAGTGTACCACGAACCCATCGGGTAGAAGTGGATAGTGTACCGAGAGTCTATCTAATAGTCCACCTACAGAAAGGAGACAGGGTGTGACCACTTTTAAACTAAGTCCTTCTACCGTCAGAGGGTTATCGTTTCATTAGGAATATAAACATTTCAGATACCAAAGTATAAATCAATAGAATGTCCACGACATAGATACAAATCCGGTAAAAATGGACAAACACGGACCTCTGGAAACCAAGAGGTGAAATCAGGTGCCATGGAGGAGTAAGCATCCCCTGTCAACCGGTCACACCCGCCGTGAGTCCACAGTCAAGTCCAATGAAACAAGTGAGGAGTGTATCCTCGTCACAATCGGTACAGACGTCTCAATAACCGTCAACGAAAAGGCAACTCAACATTTCACTTAGTAAAACAGCGTAGTCGCAAACAAGACTAATATACTGACTGTAAAATTTCCGGAACGTTGACATTAAACGTGGTTTTCGATATCCCTGTGTCAATAATTTGTCAGTCAGTAGTTTACCTCTGTAAATGAAATCTTCATATGTTGTACACGCCCTGGCATATCGGATCATTTGTGAAATATAAACTCCATATGCGGGTTATAATGTAATAAATGTCATCAGTCAGGTCATTGGGCTTATGAATGTCCCAAACAGACTTCAACACGAGCCAAACGTAAACTCAACTTGATGCTCAAGAAGGGAGGAAAACCCACCAAGAAAGTGAAAGTGGAAACCGAACAGAAGTGATGATGTGATTTTTGTACTGTTATCATGTAAATACGTTTACTGTCACAGCGTCAAGGAATCCAAACCGACCGATCTAGGACAAAAGCTGACGTTCTTTTGCTCCGTGCTGTATGGGCAAGATCAACCGTAGTAGTGAGACAAAGTGACAAAAGTTTGTTTGCGTATTTCAAGACTGTTTCTGGTATTTCGGTACCAGCTGTAATATTTGGCACTGTTAACACCATTTAAATTCGAAAATTTTCTAAAGCTAAGATGGTCATTTTTTTTTTTACAGTGGTTACTCTTACACGGATATCGGCTATACTTTTAGAGATATTATTTGGCCTTGTATGATACCACTTTATCTTTAGAAAATACACATACTTTTCAAATTGGAGCTCAATTGATGAAGTCTAATTGACAGAAACGATATCGTCTTGAGCATTATAACTTTGGTATTATGTTTATAATATTTATAACCACTAGGTCGTTGCCACTGCTGGTGAACCGTTTGAGTACCCGAGGGTATATATAAACCTAGTACCTGGTATTTCGGTACCAGCTGTTCATCTTATACTAAAGTAATATTTGGCACTGTTAACACCATTTAAATTCGAAAATTTTCTAAAGCTAAGATGGTCATTTTTTTTACAGTGGTTACTCTTACACGGATTTCGACTATACTTTTAGAGATATTATTTGGCCTTGTATGATACCACTTTATCTTTAGAAAATACACATACTTTTCAAATTGGAGCTCAACTGATGAAGTCTAATTGACAGAAACGATATCGTCTTGAGCATTATAACTTTGGTATTATATTTATAATATTTCATAGTGATGAACGTTTCAAAGTTATCAGTGTTTTCAAGTTAATAGGTGTTTCAAAGTTAGTAAGTGTTTTCAAAGTTCATGCTTTTGTATTGTACATAGTCACAGATGGACGGCCCTAATCCTCTGTCGACTATCTTAAAAGTTTTTAGCGGGGCATTAAACTTATTAAAAATTGATCTGGTATTTGTGTGTTATGTCTGGGTATAAGGTGTACACGTAGAGTTTAGAGTACACTTAGAGTTTAAACCTAGTATCTTCAAGGTAGACACAAAGATACACAGAGTGATCTGGTGTAAAACACCATTGACAAACTATGAGTTTGACTAGAAGGATACCAAGAGTAATAGTGTAACATTTAGAGTACAGGAGATACAGAGAAAGAAAATAAGGGTATCAAGGGATATATGTTTTATTTTTGAAACTATAGAACTGCTCTGATCAGTCATATTTTTCTTTTCGTAAAAGTTAGGTGGCCCTGAAAAGGGCCGTTTGTGTTGGGCTTTATATGCCATGGCATAAAAAGTATTTTGTACGTTTGCTCCGCCGTCTTTCTCTTTTTCTTTTTTCAAACTTCACGAGCTCTACCGATTCATCGACGTTCGTTAGCCGTCCCACCTTTCTTCCCACTCTATCGGCACACACCATTCATTCTTCTTTTTCTTCACCCCACATGTTTACGCAATTTGCCATGATCAAGCAATGACTATAACTCTTAGACATACTCAGCAGGGTGTGACGTTACACATCGCGTGAGCGTTTCTTCTCCTAGTTGTTGAACATCGTTTAGTGAAAAAAAACCAAATAACAAAAAAATAAAAAACAAAATGGAGAGTATCTATACAGAAGCTATTCACAAAATTATTCTGTTACAGCAGAAGAAAAAAGACCACGATGCAGTGTGATCGTTACTATCAGAGTCTACTGACGAAACTTAATCAGAGATGGAGGCAACTGAAACAACAGCAAACCTCACGGAAAGTCAGAGATCAACTCGACCGGTAGTACCGACAGTGTTTAGACCATCTTGCAGCTCAGTATGTTTCTACTAGAAAACAGATTAGAGCTGGTTTTCATCAACTGCAGATACCGATCATCATGACTATTAAGAGGAAGACAGATGATCTACTGAAAGCAGAACGACGTGTACCTCTAAAAAAGAGAAGATGTTGCTGTCAATATTAGTAACCTATCTAACGGCCCTTTTCAGGGCCACCCAACTCATTAGAAAATTAATCTAAACTTTATTGATATATGCTACATATACTAAGTATTCTATAAAACACTCCTTCTCATAAACCCTATAACTACATTCAGTTTAAGGTTTCTTTTCGTAAAATATAAGTGGGTCTGAAAAGGATCGTTGTTTTTTTTTTTATTATCTGCCATGATTCATGAACAGAATCTCTTGTTAAACGGCAAACACTTCTCGTCCATCTGCTTACGTTTTCTCTCTTCTCTACCAAACCGCAAAACAGAATTGAGAAGTACAATTCGTCTCATCTTTTCCATGATGAAAGTTCATATTATTCTTCCATAACTTCTCTTTGGCATAACGAATAATCTGATTGGTATCATATACTGGCACAGGTTCGTTTGGCATAGGTTCGTTTTCTTGTTCCATAGTGTACTCCATAGCATACTCCATGTTGACATTTTTTATCACTCTTAGGCTGATTTCTCCTAAGCGTCTATCGATCTTTGCGTTTTCATTCACGTTGCCAACGACACATAGACCAATCATCAAAGAGGTCAAAGTTGACAAGACAGAGTACGTCGCGTGCGCTATACTGCTCATATAAAATATGAGCAGTATAATCTATTTTCACTGCGCTTCGTTTCAAGAAGACAATGGTTCAACTGATACCGCTTGATTGCAACAGTATGCCAGTAGTGCTTGACAGCGAACTATTTTGGAGGGTAAAACCTTGGTATGTCCTTGCCAAGTTAAAGACGGCGTCCCAAGTATGGGAGTTTTACTAACGCCAGAAGACCGAGTCCATCATATTTCGTAAAGCCGCTGAGGCTAGGAGAGCTGCAGATAAAAGACCAAAGATGATCTGTTGCCGGTGCCTTTAAGGCACAGGGTTTTTTAAAACCCTAAACCTACGGCCCTTTTAATGGCCACCCATCTTACTCGAAAAGACACCTTAACTGAAAGTTTTTTTTATTTTATATACAGAAGTACAAAAAACGCTAGAAAATAATACAGATACTGTGTTCACTGTCTGAACGTTGAAACTAGTTGAAACGATGTAAACGAACAACTTCATACCTCACAACTTTGTCACTTTGTCAATTTTGTCACTTGTGTCATTTTGCTACTTTGAGACTTCATAACTTAGAACGTCGCATATGTTACAAACTTTGAAACATGAGAACGGTACACACTTGATCACTTTTGCAAATTTTGAGAACGGCACACACACTTGATCATTTGTCAAACTTTGAGAACGTTACATACTTTCATGTTCTATGTATCTCTCTCCTGCCGTGAGATTAGTGAATCTCTGAAAAACTAGATATCCCATGATTTGATAGCCAAGATGGCAATTCTCCCTTTACTTCCTGTTTCACTACCCACCCTTCCTCTCTGGTTTAGTGCATACAGTCCATATAGAGTAATATCCCTTTTGTTCCATCCCTATAGTCTATACAGAGTAATCTCCCTTTGTTCCACCTATACAGTCTATACAGAGTGATGTTTCACCTATGCACAGTGATATCCCCTTTGGTCCACCTATGCAGTCCTACTCATACAGGCTATACAGAGTGATCTCCCCTTTGTCTGATCTATACAGTCTATACAGAGTGATCTTCCTATTTGTCCTACTCATAAGTCTATACAGTTTATGATAGTTCAGATCCATACAGGGTATACAGAGTGATCTCCCTTTGTTCCACCTATAGAGTCTATACACAGTGACCTCTCTTTGTACATACTCATAAACTCTATGAGTCTTAGTACAAGGATAACATGTTCAAGCTTGACTCGCTGTTACGAGCTCGGCCTACCGTTTCTACCGCTCCGGCACTTCATACAGGACTCTCGGCGACTGTGGCGACACCTACTGCTGATTTCACAAAGCTGGAAAAACCCAAAGTTTTGGTTCTAAAAATAGATTCACTATCCGACCAAAAACTGTAAAAACCAACTTTTATTTTTAGCTGTTGACCTCTTGTGAACTCACGTGACCTCTCGTGACCCCAACCTCTTGTAACGAAGGCTCTTATTGGCTCGTTATCCAAGATGGCCGCCCCGACAAACTTCCTTTTCCGGTATTGGCACGCCTTCGATCTCAACGATTGGGTCTGTCTCCTTATTGCCATAACAACATGACCTCAATTCCGGTATGACGCACTTCCGGTGATGACGTCACAGAGCGGCTCCATGGCGTGCAATTTCAAATTGGCCAACCAGAAGCCAGGATTCTGATGACGTCATCAAAAAACCGTTAAAGCTCCACCAATGGCGGCAAATTTGAAACTGCACGCCATAATAAAATTATACTCTCTATTCATATTATTTGGCTGTGATTTTTTTATACTTCTTGTATAAAAAAAATGATATTCTGTATGTCCCGTTTTATCAGTACATCTTCATTGTCATTTTTATTCCAGATTCAATATAATTCCTGCGCATGTCTACCGGAAGGCGAAAAAGCGAAAAGGCGAAAAAGTGCCAAAATAACGCGAAAAGGGGCCAAATGTGAGGCGAAGAAGGGCCGTTTTAAATGTTACGGTTTTTCGCTTTTTTGCGTGCATTTTGGCGCTTTTAAGCATTGTATAATAACCCAAAAAGCACCAAAAATATGTTAAAATTTGGCTTATAAGCGTTTCAATGTGCGAAAAAACAAAATGGCAGAAATCAGCCGCCATAAAATAACCATACCTGGACAAGTTTAAAATTCAGAAGATCATTGTTGTATGTGAGGATATCACAATGGGCAGATGCTGTCAATTGGTGGAAGGAACAGAGAAACGGAAGGTGTGGTGGAATTATAATGTAGAATCTCTTCACAAGATAGGTCAGTGCAACAAAAACCAAAGACCAATGTTCAAGACTAAGAATGGACGTCAAGAGCATCGTAAAGGGAAAAATGAATGTTGTGAAGGAGGTCTACGTAACAGTATCACTAGTGGAAGACAGCATTAAGCCTTGGGTCGCACAGCCAACACAAGTTACAGTGTGCATGCAGGTCGGAGAACGCAAGGTTAATTATGGACGCAGGCAAACATATGATGTAGAGCTGCAGTGAAACATATTTAAAGAGCTGTATTTATTATCTTCCGTGGTTCAAGTTTAAACCATGGCGTCAAGAGTGTAATGGGCTATGGCTTTGTATTATTGCTAAACGAAGCTTAAAGATAATTTACCCATCCTTGATTGGGAGTGAGACGAAGTTTGTCTAGATCTACTGACTGTTTTAATATATAAAACATCTCAGATGTCCAGGAAACAGATGCAAATCCGGCAAAAATGGACAAACACAGACGTCTGGAACTCAAGAGGTGGGATAAGGTGCCATGGAGGAGTAAGTATCCCCTGTTGACCGGTCACACCCGCCGTGAGTCCACAATCAAGTCCGAATGAAATACGTAAGGAACGAATCCTCGTCACAATTGGTACAGACGTCTCAACAACCGCCAACGAAATGGCAACTCAACATTTCACCATTTCAAATTCACATTATATGATAAATAAAAAATATATTACAACATTTAAGCGGTAAAAAGAAAAGTTGGGTTGTTTTGGTAAGAAAACTGGGCCGTTTTGGTGTGTGTGATTTTGGTTTTAGGCGTTTTGACTATAATCCGAGGCCAATTTTATGCGTCAAGTACTTGACTCGAACAGCCAAAGTTGTAGTCACGTATTTTATATCGAATGGAGCCCGACCTCTGTATGATTTTTTCTTCAAATTGTCTATTGGCATGTTTCATCATTTCAAATCGATATTACATGGCCATATGCTCATCATTTTTTCTGAATATGTGACTACTAGGGTGGGATCAACATATCCACAGCCATTTTTAAGGCGGGGGTCAATTTATTGCACTGAGGGGGTCAAAATATCACATGTGGGTCACTTTATTGCCTGGGGTCATTCTATCGCAGGGGTCAAAATATCTTATGACACGTATGTATATGAATTTAAAACTTATACATTCATAGCTCAATGCAAATATTTCTAAATGATCTGAAACTACAACAGTTTACCAATATGAAAATCACAGATACCATAGTGTGTGATACAATTCCACACTACTGGTCCGGACCCAAATCGCGATCTTTTTGTCCTTCCAACGGTTGGTAAAAATCACCCAATTGCAGTTCGGGAGGCATTTCTTCGCCGGTCATATCCGAATATAGCCGCATGGCGTCGTCCACCTCTTTTTCTATGTAAATCGAGTGACTCTCTTTTCGCAATCGCTCGTTCAAGTAATCTAACTTCTTTTCTCTGTCGCGGTTCCACTCTTCTTTCGCCCTCTTGAATTTCTCTATCGCCTCGTCGTGTCGTTTTCTCTCATCGTGGTTGTTAAAAAGATAACTCGGTTTCGGAGAATGCGAGGCCGTTCATGATGGCCCCTCCTAACATCATTGCTACGCTTGCTATAATTTTTAAATATTTTTATATTTTATTTCATTATATCCACAGGAATGATGCCTCATTTCACCAACATGTCCTTGGTATACATCGCCAAAGTGTAATCGACCACAAGCATGCCGAGGTCGGTGAGATCGAACTCCATCTTAATTAGGAGTCTTTAAAAAATGTTTGGACAGTTGAGCGTATCCTACCGCGATGCTGGTATCGACAGCCGCGTGATAAATCGGGTTTTAATTCATCGCAAAGGGGTTGAAGGTGATTGGCACCCGTCTTTCAGATTCACGGTTACAGGCCTTTGGCCCTCGAGCACCATGGGTGCTAGGGTGGAAGGTGATTGGCACCCATGATGTCCGAGGACTGAAGGTCCGTCTTTCGGTGGAGCACCGCTACCGCGAAAATGATTAAATATAATCCCGCCGCCTATCATTATTATCGGGTATAAGCCACGTCCATTTCCTAACACCTACGGTGGTTGGGGATCTTTGAGATCCGCAGTGCCCGAGGGCCGAAGGCCCGCGGGTCTCCTAATTGTCTAGTAGAGCTTTTTCTTTTTTTTCTTTTTCTAGCCGCCGCAATTCTTTTACCCGTTTCCACCCGTTTATGATTCTTCTTCCCACTTGGATTGGTGTCTGAGGGCCTCCGGTCCATGGATGAGGATTTGTGATCTGTATCTCCGTTTTCGTCATTTTTATTGGGTTACGAAAAAATTTAATAGATCGACCCCCGTGAGAGATGCAAGATACATACCATAACTATAATAAAGCGAACAACAGAATTCTTCCAATTATTTAATTAATTGATCGGGCTCTTCGACCTCAAACCAAAGTAGGATAAACCGGAGACGTACAAATGAATCAACAATGATACAAAATGAATTTCCAATGGTTTAACTCATGCTCGCTCCCAACCTAGCCTGATACGTTTTGTATAATTTTTCCGTTTTCTCTTCGGATAATCCGTCTTTATCGGTCAAACTTAGATCTTTACCCAAATATTGTTTCGATTTCCCACCAGCAACGATCGCGCGGAGTTGGTTGGTCCGTCAAGAAGTTTACACGACTCTTAGGTGAGCAGGTGGAGAAGATATACCACGTGGGATAGATGAAAATAATGTTGCGTCCAAAGAAGCGACCGACGAGTTACAGGGTAGATGGGAAAGTGAAATATTTGCAAGGGGGGGGGGGGGGTTCAAGCTGATTTGAAAATTAGATCATCGATTAAGGGTGGGTTATCGGTGAAATGGGGAAATGAATGGTTTAAATTAACCTCTATAAAAGGCTCTAAATTTTTAGCTGCGAGCACTTTGATTAGAAAATATGGCTTCGTTGTTGCAAGAGCATTAGGTGTAATTGAAGAACTTCCCGTACAACAACTCAACAAAACTTTAAATGAGGCCGATGGATTAACAAGAAGACTCACAGAAAATATAGAAATGACCGTCCTGGACGATGAAACATGCGTAAAACAGAACGCTTGGGATCACAAATCACCGAGCATTCCGCGATCGCGTGCCGTTCGCGGCAGCACCTATCGGGCGATCAACGACGGAATAGAAAGATTGTCCGATAGTGTGCAAGTTTTAACATCAGAACTTCCAATGAGAGAATTGACGGGTCTCGATAAATCATTAAAATCAATTCGCGGTTCTTTAACCGCCCAAGAATCTTAACGCGTTGAATTGGAAAGAATCATAAGAAAGTTGGAAGAAAATTAAAAATAACGCTTCGAGTGCCATCGGAGATCCAAGCGATAAAGAACACATCGAGAGGGAAATTAGTAAAGCGAAAGGTGAACTAGACGGGGTGAATGAAACCATAAATATTCTGAACGAACGACTAAAATCTCAAATTACAAGCATAAAAGAAACCGTTCGTGGGTTATTAGACGAAAATCTCACGTTGAGGAAAAAAAATCGCGAATCTATTCAGAGAACAGGGTGTCATGATTTTTTTCTATTTTAAGTGCCATTGGAATGAAGACAGGATTTTTTGTGGAATTGTAAATGCCGGTACCGACGGTCAAACCGCCCATCCATCCACCACTGACACCATCCGGGGAGGATTTTAAAAATGCTTGAAAAATCAATTGGACGCATTCGGTAAGCTTTTAGCGAGATTGACCTCCAAACTGGGGGCGGCCTTGACAGGAATACTTGGTTCGATCGTGACTTGGTTATTATCGACGATGGGAAAAACGGCTGTTTGGTTGGGGAACATTTATGGGTTTTTGGGAATGATGATCGCGGGATTTTTATTGGCCGAGAACAAAAGGCCCTTGGCAAAACTCGACGAAAAGAAGAAAGGCGATTAACGAAAGCGAGAAGATGACAGATGTTTTATCTTCGTGATCTGCTTCTTTTTTAATGGCAGTGCCTATTACGACAGCGTCTGCGGTGCCTGAGGGCCAAAGGCCCGTGTTTGAAAATATTCGATCTTTTAATTTTTTGGGATTGAGTTTTACATTGCGTTCTAATTTGGCATCACAAGGAGCGATGACTATCTTGTTGTTATAGTTGGCGTGAACCCCGATATTCAACTCCATGTCGCTGGGAACCATGTACAAACCGGGATAAAAAAAAACACCTTACTCTTGGCATACCTCAAAGTATCTTCATAACGGGAAATATCGGTCGGCAAATCTACGGGTCGGTTTATCACGTATTCAACGTTGGATAAAAATTGCTCCTGAGCGTCGAGAGATGTGGCCCCACGACCGACTATGGAAGACCTGGTTTCGGCTTGAGCGCCGTAAATGCTCCAAAAATACGTTCTGATCGATTCGTCGATCCTAACAGCGCCTGGTAAAGTATACCAATCTAACGCCTTTTCGAGGATGAAAGTCGACCATTTCGTCTTGTAGATACCAAAAATAGTACCTCTAATTTTCTAATCTATCCCCGATGGAACCCTAAATTCGCGACAGATTCTTTTGTAGGCAGACTTGTCGACGTTGTTATCGTAAAGGTTAAAATCGGGGTCGTTTGGTAAAGGACAACTCATTTCTTTCAAAATTCATCGAATCTGATAGTAAATGTGAAATTTAAACAAAGATTTTAATAAGTCGTCGCCGACCATAGTTTTTTTCGGTGGCGACTCCCAACTGCTTGTGGCACACCAATTTGCAAGATTTAGTTGGTTCTGTCAAAACGTTATCGGATCGAGGTACCATCTTTTCAATACTTTCTTTACCAGCTCGGATCCCGGAGCGAAAATGTCCGGCACATTGTACTTTGCAAATATATCTTCAAAGGAAGAGCAAAAGTGTTTACTTTCGGAGACATAGATCTCGAAAGACGATAAATTTAGATCTTTTTTATCGGAATATTTCGCACCTATCGGATGCGTTGTTTTCATGAAATTGGTCGTCATTTTTAATTATGTCCTTATTAAAAAGGTATCATTTAATAACAAAACTCGAAGAACATGCGAGATTAACGAGATACATCGATAACACGAATGGCGATTGGTTCGTGGGTGTGAAATCCATTTATTTCTGGAACGGGTTGTACAACGTTAAAAAATACCTCCGAATCGGATTCGGTAACTTTGGAGTAGAATATACCATCGAAGCGGGTTACTATACTTTTAAAGAAATCTAACTTTAAGCACAGAATGATTTTCGACAAACATAATTCAAAATTACAAATCTACATCAAACCTGGAGATAGCCTTCAGTTGCCTCCCGAACTGACTAAAATATTCGGGTTCGAAGAGGAATCGTTAAAAAAGTTTGACAGGACAAAACACATGGAATCGTCGAAACCCGTAGATTTAACGACTTTAAAACTAATAAATTTTCATTTCAAAGACGCAGAGGCGGACAACCAAGCACCACCGTAAAAAGCATACCGTGTCCGAACGTAAAATTTTCAGAGTTATACCACGTCGATTTCGAATGACCAGAGTTCGTGAGATTGAAACGTCAAATTATTACGGAATTGAGGCTAAGGACGAAAACGGAGAATTGATCGACAACCACGGCTATCTGGTTCACGTAGTCTTAGAATTAAATAAAATGTAAGATAAAATCATGTCGATGTCGGGTTTCTATTACGAAGACGAGGAGCGAGAAGAATTTAAAGAAGAACTCGGAGAATACCTCGCGGGGAAAATACAACACACTTTTCAAATAGAATGTAGAAAAGGTAAAATCAACGCTCACGGATACATGGTGTTGGTCCCGGGTCATCTAATCAAAATAGAATTAGTGGGGGAATTGGACTTGACTTTAAAATTGAACGACGAGGAAAAAACTAGTCTAAAGTCATCCACTTCCGCTGCAGGCTTACCGCAGGCTTTCACGACTGTAAATCCTCTTTTAAAATTACGCGAAGATGACGTCATAGATTTCGTGATTAAGCTTCTAAAAGTGGAAGTATCAGCGGATTAATCACCTCGAATTAAAAACTAAAATAGATTAAAAAAGGATGGGTAAACAGAATTTATATCACAAACTCGACAACGACGATGGTGGTCAGAATTATAGACTGCAACCGGTCAGTGAAATAGAGACGACTTTTAGGAGAGAGATCGAAACTCGTCGATCGTTGTACAAGAAGTATCACAGAGGACTAAACGCCACCGACGTTGTGGACACTTTGTTGATCTCGGGAGGAATTGTCGTTAGCGGAATCGGTTTTTAAATTCCGATGACCCTACACATTCAGGGCGTTGCAATCGTATGTGGAAGCATCGGTTTGCCGCTGAAAGGAATCCGCCGAATCGTGCATGCGGAAATGACCAAGCACGACGCTCTAAAAAAACATCGCTCAATCGAAGATAAATAACTTTCAAGGTCTAATTAGTAGGGCGTTGACAAACGGTAATATTTCGGAAACCGAATTTAAACAGGTTTTCGACGAACTAGAGAAATATCGGACCATGAAAAAAGAGATCAAGCGCAAACCCGAAGTAGAAAAAAAGGACGAGCAGGCACAAGGAATTGACTCGGACGCGGAGGATATAAAGAGACAATAAGAAGATGTCCTAAAACGCATTTCAAAATGAAATAATGTTGCATGGTAGATTTATAAACATTAAAAATGTTTATAAATTCTCTTTTTTATCAAGTCTCCTAATTATTTCTCTTAATTTTGTTCCTCCACAAGAATCGCATAGTTCGTATAGGCAGCGATATATAATAAAATTAATACTTCCTTAGTTTCATCTTTGGAAAACATTTTATCTAATCGGTAGTTTATTTTTTATACAATATTTTCTTTCTTTAAATGGTACTCATCATAGAATCTTTGTCCTTTCATTCGACATCCGACTCGCTGTCGCTCCCCAGATCCAAATCGGTTCCCATCACTGACGCGAACGTTGAAACCTTCACCACAACCCCTTCAGTAAGTTTAATTTGGATGGATTCGAGGAACCGATAAATACACTTTCTAGTGTAGCATCCGGTTTGTCGGCACTATATTTGGGAATGTTGAGATTTTCCGAAATGATCGGCATTCTTTTCCCTCCTTTTTCAACTGTGGAGCGAGGTCCTCAATCTTTGATTTTATGAATTCCGTAATTTTTTCCATCATTTTGATAAATTTTTGCTCTTTTTCGGTTTTACCTTCGTTTTCATCGAAACACACAAAAGACATAGAGTACCCATTCAATTTGCCCGTGGTGGGATCTTACATACTCCAAACGAAAATAAGTTTGGGGTTCTTATGAGAACGGGACTAACACCGTTCGGATAAGAGTATTTTATGGGCACCTTTTAATGTGGGACAGCGTTGTCGCTGTATAAATTTCTCTCATTGACAATTTAGTTTCATCAAAGTTCTCAATTGTCACACATGTCATTTTATTACGGTTTTTGTTTTTCTTTGTCTTTTTCATTCAAAATAATAAATGGTTCTGTTTTAATATCGGAATCATATTCCTTTGTTTTTCAACCGAACAGCTTTCTAAATCGTATTGAAGATACCACCTGTCTTCCCAG